>JANAVB010034019.1:4597084-4643199 GCA_029216955.1 Iris pallida
CAACTCCTGAGAGCCCTCTTCGTGGCCTTAAGTCGACGGACCAATCGGAATTGAGCCGTCCCCTCCTGACCACTAGACAAGCCCTCTACGACAGCCTCCAGGTAGCCTTCCGAAAGATACCAACTGTTGTTATACCTGAACGGCCGGGACTTCCCAAGAGATCGAGCAGAGAAGCCAACTCTGATGAGAGAGTGATCGCTCGTCCCAGCTGCCAGACCCTCAGCCGAAGAGTTGGGGAAGTGACGGAACCACTCCCCGTTGCCCAGAGCACGATCAAGCTGACAAGCAACCCGGTTGTGAGTTGCTTTGTTGTGCCAAGTCCAGATGAAGCCTGATCGAGACAGCTCCCGCAGCCCCGCAAGCAGGAGACATCTCTGAAAATCATAGAGGATAGAGTCTGGAATCGGCCGACCACCCAACTTCTCCCCATGATGTATGAGAGCGTTGAAGTCCCCAATCAAGAGCAGAGGGAGACCCGACGACTCAGCAACATCAGAAACACGTGAGATGTCCCTCCATAGTGACTTCCTTCTCCTTCTGTCATTGTGGCCGTAGACCGCCCCCAGTAAGAACCGGAAGCCACCCTTGTTCACGAAGGATATGGCAATCAACTGCTCCGTCATCAAAATCAAGTCACCATCCCAACTCTTCGAGTTCCAGCGAACCCAAATCCTGGCCATGTCACAAAGGGCCAGGTTGTGCAGCTGGGCCCAATGAGAAGGGGTTCGCCGAGTAAGGGTCTTCTCTCCTTTGATCTTGGATTCTAAAATAACAGAAATGTCACACTTCTCTCTGTGGAGCACCCCACATATCTCTCTCCACCTTCCTAGCGAACACGCCCCCATCACATTCCAGGCGATAATGGCCATTAATTAATTAGAGGTGGGGGCCCCCTGAGAAACTCCCGGAACGGCACCTGGGGAAGGTGCCGCAACCGTCGCTAAAGGATCCTCATCCATACCAGTCGGAACCGTCTGATGGGGAACGGCCTGAGATAGAACCAGCGTCCAGGCAGGATTGTCAACACACACCACCTCCTCTCTGTCTGTGGTACGTCCCTCCATCAAGGGGGGACCATCACGCAGCAGGCCAACCGCACGACGCTTCCTACAGTAAACCTGCCCTCCAGTCGACCCGCCCTCCCCTCGTGCCTCAGAGTACGTCGCAGCCATGCTTCTGGTAACTATACTACTCGGCCCCAGGCCTGTGGATACCACCCCACCCGCAGGAGCAAGTTGGGTAGATACAACGAGGCTCAAACCGACATCACTCCCCTGATTAGTAACCTCCTCCTCCACGACCACCACTCCGCTATCATCTCTGTAATCCATATCACATGGTGCTTCGGGGACTTCACTCGGCGGGATACAAGGCTCCACCGGGGGGCCAGCCTCTAAGCAAGCACTGGCCAGATGCCCGAAACAGGAGCATCGAGAACAGATAGGTGGAACCCATTCATACTCCACCTTCTGGGTAAGCACCTCCCCAGAAGGTAACTCATACTCCACCATCTTCGGGAGCTCCCTCCTGCCCGAATCTCCACAAAGATCCTCGCGTACATCAACCGCGTCCGAAAGATAGTAGCTTCATCTGCCTTGATCGGGGTGTCCACCAGACTAGCAAGACGCATCAACAGGGGAATGCTCCAAAAGCCTACCGGGAACTCGGGGAATCGGATCCATACTGGAATGGCATTCAGAACTTCCCTCTCGCATCGCAGCTCTGGAGTCCACTCCTTGAGGATGATCAGTCGGCCGTCGAACGTCCAGGGGCCACCTTGGAGGTTCCTAGCGACATCCTCCGCCAGCCCGAACTTCACATAATAGAAGCCATTCTCACGAGCATAGAACTCCATACTTCCCTTTGGCTTCTAGACTCGTGCTGCATAGCCCCGGATTTGTCCGTAGAAAGGCTTGTTGCCCAAGACATACAGGACGAGGGTATTCTTCCAGTACTCTGTCACCTTCTGGATCTCCTCCGCAGGGAACACAGCCCGGAACCCCCTCCCAACCTTGATAGGCGGGACGTACTCCATCGATGAGGGGGATTTCGGTCCCACAGGTTTGCATATCTCGGCCCAGGACCTTCCAGCAGGCCGAGGGGACGACCCAGTAGGCCTCGGGACAGTAACCGGGCGTGAAGTCCCCGATCCCTGAACATCCGGGTCCACCACCTTACTTTTTTCTTTGGCCGCCGCAGTCGCCTTAGGCCGCCACCCCAACGATCTCCCAGCAGGCACCTCCGGACCCCGGCCAGATGTCCGAGATCCAGACCCGTTCTGGCGGCCAACAGGGCGATGATCCCTAACCTGACCTTGTCCGCCTCCCATCTTCCCCCCGGGTTTCGCCACTCGACGGCGCGTAACCGTCGTCCAGCCACCTTCCTCAGTTTGGCTCCCTAGCGCTCCAGAACTTGATCCGAATTTAAAGTTCGGATCAATGGGGCCTCCTTGCAACAGGCCCGAACCTCCGGTCACCGCGTGGAGGCCACCCGACCCTACTCCCGAAGGACCCGACCCCCCCCTCCGCCTGGGGGGGTCGTCGACGATCCAGGGGGGGTCCACCCGACCCCCCCGGTCTTTCGCCCCCCCCCCCCCCCCCCCCGCCTGGGGGGGGGGGCGTGCGCGCGTGCCTGCAGCGGGGGGTCCGCCCGACCCCCCGATCGTGCTCCCGCCCCTCCCCAGCGCCGGGGAAGGGGCCGCCAGGCTTCGCCGGAGCCACCCCTCCGCCGGCCGCGGGGGCGGCCCACGTGGATGCCCTAGGGCTCCAGATCGCCAATCGCCAATCGCCATATATATATATATATATATATATATATATATATATATATATATATTGTGAGGCAAATGACCTCTAGCCTAGTGGTTAAGAGAGATGCATGATGCCCGAGTGGTCAGAAGATCGATTCCCGGTGGGAGCGTTCGCCACAATTACCTTCTTTCAAAAAATAAATAAATATATATATTGTGAGGTACTTGATGAGATCATGAGCCCTAAAGGTATGTAAGAGTCTATTTTGATAGTTCGCAATATCGGCCGATACCGATCCGATACGGCCGATACCGATACGGTTTGACATGTCCCGATCCGATACTGATTGATACCCGATACTGAACGATATCGACATTGGGGGTCTCTTTTTCAGTTTATTCGGCAAAGAAAATTGAATGAAAAAGACCAATCATCAATGGTGTAAAAACTAAAAACATAGTAAAAGCATGTAAAAGAAGAAAACTTATCTATTGCATGTAAACCAATCGACAAGGGTGACTATTATTTCATTCAGTTTCAAAACTACTAAGAAATAACAGTGAAAATACTTAAAATTATGCCTATATATAAAAAATATATTTTCTAAAATGTTAATAATTTATGGTATAATTTAGCAAATGCCCTCATTCTAAAAGTTGAAACTAATATATACCCCCACTATTTTTTTTATCTAGCAAATGCCCCCAAACCTATATAAAACAGAAGATTTTTTTTTTTAAAAGTGGGGTATGTCTTATTTTTTTATATTTATATTTCATACTAAAAATGTGGGCATTTACTAGATAAAAAAAATAGTGGGGGTATATGTTAGTTTCAACATTTGTAATGGGGGCATTTGCTAAATTATCCCATAATTTATTAATAATTATTTGTTTTTCCGATACCAAAAAATCCGAAACCGCCGATACTACCGATACCGCCGATCCCGATACTCATAGGAATGGTCTGATACCGATACCGATATTGTGAACCTTAGTCCTTTCAGTTTTACTTCTTACTATATTTTCCATCACAGGTGAGTTCCATCCTTTTTTTATTATTCAGTGCTTCTCTTCTTGAGTAAACATGCTCCACATTTGATATCTAGTTATTTACTTTCAACTGCACAATATTAACCTAAATTAGTTGATCTTTGAACCTCTACTTTCCACGTCAATCCTGTTTATTTATGATATCTCATTTCTTACGTATCTGGGCCTTTCCATTAGTTCCTTATTCCTTGCAGGATTCAGAAAATAACATTGAGGTGGTTAGTCTGTTAGATGCATCGTCACCCAGCACAATAGTGGGTAGTATCTCTCTTTCATGTCATGTGGAGGTAGATACTTATCATGATTTGGTTTCTTCTAGCAAATTGCTATCTAGAATTTAATTACTAATGTTGCAGTTGATCATTCATCTTACTATTTGACAGGATCCAATTGAAACAGAAATGTCCTTCTCACGTCGTGTATTAGCTTTAGTGGTAATCTTTTTGGACTTCCCACACAGCCCCATCTATTTACTGTAAATATGTATTTCTTTTTGGAATGCAATTTATTTCTTTCATAAACTGAAGGTTTCAACAATAGTTTGTGCTTCTGTGATTGTTTCCGCCCAGTTGGTGAAATGAAGGATAATTTTGTTGAATATGTCAATATATTTGGTTGACATTTTGTTTCATCTAAATAGTAACTACAAGCATGAACGTCTAATAGGAGAGATCACTATTTCAACTTTCAGCTAATAAGATAATCAGCTTTAATAATTGTATGTATAAAATTTGACGTATGATTTATGAAAAGTCATACTTATTAAGAATAATATAAGAAGCATAATATTAAGAGTAACCACCATATATGATGACAAAGCACGAGACCTGTAGGGAAATCTAGTTGAGTCGAATGACTATTGATGATCTGAGATTTACAGAAGCATAATTATGAAGAAATGATAACAAATAATCTACCAGAAAATATTACTAATAACTATTCATAGTTCACAATTGAAATTTGTAGAAAATGAATAATGGATGATTTTATTGATGGGCTACTACTTGCTACTTATAGAGGTTCCAACTCCTCTTCATACTACATTTTCCAATGTGGGACTAAAGTCCCTTATTGATTCTCAACACTCCCCCTCAAGATGGGCGATAGATATTAATCATCCCCATCTTGTTACATAGTTTTGACAGACTCAATGAACTAAGACCTTTAGTCAGACAGTTTGTAACTTGTTCTTCTGAGCGAACATGGTCAATCTTCAGTACCCTTGTTCCAGTTTCTCCTTGATGAAGAATCGATCGATCTCGATGTGCTTCGTTCTGTCGTGCTGAATTGGATTGTTGGCTATACTTATTGCAGCTTGACTATCGTTCAGAAGATGTAACGGTGCTCCATTATCCAGCTTCAACTCTGTCAGCAGTGCTTTCACCCACAACAATTCTGACACTCCCAGAGCCATTGCTCTGTATTCTGTTTCAGCTGACGACCGTGCTACCACTGACTGTTTCTTGCTTCTCCATGAGACCAGGTTTCCTCCTACAAAGATACAGTACCCCGTGGTAGACCTTCTGTCGTCTATGCAACTCGTCCAGTCTGCATCGCAGTATCCCTCAACTTCTATGCGTCCATTCTTCTTGAACCATAGTCCTTTTTCCGGCGTCCCTTTCAGATATCTCAAGATCTGAAACACTGCTTCCATATGACCCGTTCCTGGATCATGCATGTAACGACTCACTACACTCACCGCAAATGAGATATCAGGGCGAGTGTGCCCCAGATAAATCAATCTCCCTACAAGTCTTTGATACCTTTCACGATCAACTGGCTCTCCTGCTTCTGCTCCCAACTTGCACTTCTGGTCAATCGGAGTGACTGCTGTTTTGCATCCCAGCATCCCTGTCTCCTTTAACAGATCTAGTGCGTATTTTCTTTGTGAGAGAACAATTCTTTGTTCGCCGTTACACATCTCGATACCCAGAAAGTACCTCATCGCTCCTAAATTCTTCACCTCAAATTCCTTCGCGAGTTTTGATTTCAGCTTAGTGATCTCGGCCTCATCATTACCTGTGATTACTATATCATCCACATATACAACAAGTATAGTAATGTGGCCTCTTGCATGCTGAAGAAAGACTGTATGATCTGCATTTGTTTGATGGTATTTCATGCCAATAACAGCCTTTCTGAATCTGTCGAACCAGGCTCGAGGAGATTGCTTGAGCCCGTATAACGACTTCTTTAGTTTACACACTTTTCCATGCGACGTTCCTCCGTCTGATTCTGTCGCGTAGCATCCTGGCGGGAGCTCCATGTACACTTCTTCTTGCAGGTCCCCGTGGAGAAATGCATTCTTAACATCTAATTGGTATAGCTTCCACCCATGGTTTGCTGCAACGGAGACCAGAGTTCTTACCGTGCTCATTTTCGCTACCGGGGCAAACGTCTCATCATAGTCGATGCCATATGATTGTGTGTATCCTTTTGCAACCAATCTCGTTTTGTACCGCTCTACTTTTCCTTCTGGTGTCTCCTTCACTGTGTACACCCATTTGCATCCCACAGTTTTCTTTCTTTTGGGTAATGGAACCAGCTCCCATGTCTTATTTTTCTCTAGTGTTCCAAGTTCTTCCATCATTGCAGCTTTCCACCTTGGATCTTTCTTTGCTTCCTGCCAACACTTAGGCAAAGAAGTAGAGTCTAACGATGCAATGAAGGCTCGATAATTCGAAGAAATGTTAGAATAAGACAAGAAATTGGCAATGTCATGTTCATAATCATCATAACGACTAGGAAACTTACCCGCATTGATGTGAGAAGATCTCCTTAAGGGAGCAATATGTGGTGGAGAAGGAGCAATAGGTGGTGGAGAGATCATACCATCCGAGTCAGAGAGATCCGCATCAGAATCAGAGTGATTCAGTGTGGGGGCAACATCTTCAAGAGTTGGGGCAAGAGTAGACGAGGGACTAGGCAATGGGCACGGCACAGTAGGCAATGGACACGACACAGTACTAGGCTTTTGTTGTCTCCTTCTGTAGACTTGTAGCTCCTTTTCTCTTGTCTTCCCCTGCGTAACATATGTATCTTCTTCTTCATTCTCCGTATCAGAGTCACTGCTATCTCCTCCTTTTGTCCAATTTTCCACAACCGGGCACGGGACCGATCCGACTATCACGTTTGGACTTATTATCTCCCCCTCACGTCTAACACCCTCTGTGTTAGGTGTGTCACCAAACGTCGAACCTGCATCCGAACCATAGTATGGTTCCAGTTCTCTGAATGTAACGTCCATGCTAACAAACATCTTCCGTTCAACTGGGCTCCAACATGCGTATCCCTTCTGAGTCTCTGTGTATCCGACAAATACACACTTAACCGCTCTTGGATCTAGTTTGCCAACTCCTGGCCTATTATCTTGGACAAAACACACACCCAAATACTTTTGGGGGAACAATGTATGTAGTTGCACCAGTAAGCATCTCTAACGGTGTCTTCCAGTCCAATATCTGAGACGGTATTCTGTTGATGAGATAAGAGGCCGTCAATACAGCTTGCCCCCATAAGTGTTTCGGGACATTCATAGCCAGCATCATCGTCCGTGCGACCTCCAACAGGTGCCTGTTCTTCCGTTCGGCCACACCATTTTGTGCCGGTGTATGGATACATGAAGTTTGATGTAGTATTCCATGAGTAGATAAATACTCAGCAACCCTCTTATTAGTATGCTCCGTCCCATTATCAGACCGGAAACACTTTATTTTAACGTTATATTGCGTTTCCACCCGGCGATGAAAATCCTGAAAAGCCTCAAGGACGTCACTTTTATTCTTCATAAGGTAGATCCAGGTCACGCGGGTATAACAGTCAATAAAAGTGACGAACCATCTAAAACCGTTAATACCGGTTGTAGGACAAGGGCCCCATACGTCCGAATGTATCATATCAAATGCAGTGGAACTTTTATTCCCTGAGCTCGCAGACGAGCGCCTGGTATGTTTTTCCAATTCACATGCATTACAAAATAACTTCTCTTTATCAGCCCTTTGATATAAGGAGGGATACATTCGACTAATAACTTGAAAGAAAGAATGCCCGACACGCTGGTGGTGGAGTAGTAATTCGTCTTCTACACTGCGACGTGAAGCGTCCAGTTGTGCGTCTGCTACTAGAGAGGCCAATGCTTCGTCCAGTCCGGTCCTGTTCAAGTACCACAGTCCCTTATGCCATGTGCCAGTTCCTAGTCGTCGTCCTGTCCCCTTCTCCTGAAAAGTCACCGTAGGAATGTCAAAGAAAACAGTACAGTTTAGGTCAAGGATAATGGCACTAATAGATATAAGATTGACAGGAAAAGATGGAGCATGTAAGACATTGGTGAGAGTGAGGGAAGGGGTACATGCGACAGTGCCTTTACCCATGACAGGTCTGGAGGTACCATCAGCAGTCTGAATACTCTCCGGCATCGGTAGGTGAGTATAGTCCTGGAATTCACCGCGGGACCCCATGACATGTCGAGATGTCCCAGAGTCCATAATCCAACCTGGCTGATGGACAGATGCAAGAGCACGTGCAGGTATACCTGTGCTGGTTTGGGCAAAGCAAGTGATGTGATCCCCTGAGATAGATGACGTCCCAGGAGTAACTTGACTGTCGTCCGAACCCAGCTTCGTGCCTCGTAACCTCGCAATGAACTCCCTCTCAAGAGGGGTTATTTCAGCCAATTGAATGTCTCTCCCTTCTTCTGCCAGATTTGTTTTGTGTCCTCCAAAATAATTTTTCCTTCTACCTCTACCACCACGACGTCCTTCACGGCCCCGTCCGCGATCATTTGATTGACCTCGCAGGGGTTTTGGACAAAATCTAATGTAATGTCCCGAGTCACCACAGTTGTGGCAAACACCGCCCACATAGGAAGGCTGATTGAAGACGACAAGGACAGACTTTTCAACAGCAGCTTGCTCCCCCTGGAAGTAGCCCTTGTTGGGCATCAACTTCAATCGAGCTTCTTCTTGTGCCATGGCAGCTATGACTTCTTCTAAGGTTGGAAGTGTGGGTTGTGCGAGTAGTACATTCCTTCTCTGCTCAAACACATGGTTGAGCCCCTTCAAGAACTTCATCATCCGTTGCCGCGAAATATACGCCAGGAACGTCTGAAAATGCTTTGCAAACGCCGGTTCGACTTGTGCATCATCCATCCTAAGAAGATCATAGTGATCCAGATCGGACCAGTATTTCTTCAACAGAGCTGCGTACTCAGAGATGGTACGTTCGTCTTGTGCCACCCTATCGAGTTCATCCTGTAGTTGGAAGACCCGCATAGGGTTGCCCGAGCCTGAGTACATATCTTTCAAAGTCCGCCAGATATCAACAGCACCCTCCATTGCCTCTACATTGCCCGATACCTTGTCAGTCAAGGAGGCTGTCAACCATCCAGCCACGACGTTGTTGACAATCTCCCAAATAGTAAACTCCTTTGAGGAGGGATCAGCAGGTGCCTTGGTTTGGCCATTGACATAACCAACCAAGCCACATCCCTTCAACGTCCGCATCGCCTGCCGCGACCATTTCAAGTAGTTGGACGTTCCTTCTAACTTCGTCTCCAGCTTTTCCAACTTTCCCATTTTGTAGGGTGACGGATCCACATCAGTATGGTCACACTAGGGGTCGCCTCGGTCAATCTCTTCGACAAGATATCATCAACCAAGGCCTTCATCTCTTGTGCTGTCAATTTTTCAGCGATCGAATCCATGGCCTCGTCGTCGTCGTCGGCAGCTGCTAACTGCTTGTCGTCTTCGTCGGCAGCTTCGTCGTCTTCTACTCTACAAATGCGCTATAAACGTGGCCAACACCGGCACGCGCATGTAAAGTGAACACGTCAGAACACCGGAGAAAACACGATCATTCTCTGTGTAGATCTCGATGTGAAGATCGAGGAACAAATAAAGCATGTGTTCATTTGTTCACTCCAGACGGTGTAACACCGTTTTTTTTACTTTTTTTTCGTTTTTTTTTTGTTACAAAACAAGAAAAATTACATAACAAAAAAAAATTACAAAACAAAAAAGACCGGGGGGGGGGGGGGGGGGGGGCGCCGCTGGAGTCGGGGGGGGGGGGGGGGGTTCAGCCGCTGGAGCCGGGTGAGGATTTTTTTTTTTTTTTTTTGGGGGGGGGGGGGAGAGGGGTGGATGGTTATGGCTCTGATACCATGTAGAAAATGAATAATGGATGATTTTATTGATGGGCTACTACTTGCTACTTATAGAGGTTCCAAGTTCCAACTCCTCTTCATACTACATTTTCCAATGTGGGACTAAAGTCCCTTATTGATTCTCAACAAAATTAAAGTGGGGTTCAAGATTACAAAAAGTCACGATTCTAATCTGTCTAGAATCTTTGATCTGACTTCAACAACTGATTGGAAGATCTAAACATCCGAATCTGATTCTCCGTACATGGCCATTGTAGATCTTGAAGTCAGCTTTCCAAATTGGGTTCATACATCCAATACAGACTTCTGTAACCGAAGATGATTTTTTCATACAATTGTGCAGTGTAGAGACTACTGAATCTAAATTTTGCACGGGTTTGAATCTGTTTGAAGACAGGATTGGTCACAAATGGTAGCAACAAGATCAACAGGTGTAGCTGCAATATAAGTATAGAACTCAAGAGGGAGAGAGTGGTTTGGGATTTGTGGATTTCGGGTTTAAGCAATTGATGTAGTTGATTTAAGAAGAACCATTCTTATAGATGTGGCAATCACACCAAAAAGCAGTAAAGGTTTTCAATTCCATTGAATAAAACAAAGCCTTACATGAGTTTATTTAGTCCTACAAGTCTTGGCTATACTAGTCCTAGTCAAAGATTGCAAACTTACAAAATATAATAAATCCTAATGTAGTAATATATTCCTAATCAAACTCAAATTAGTCCATCCTAATAAGAACTACTATATATAAACTCTAGAGATCAATCATGTGCACCATGTGAATAAATAATCTAAAGTAGAAACAAATGCACCCAAACAACTGCAGCCAAAATAAACCTAACTACTCAATGTCTCATCCATCTTAATTGGACCATAATTCAAACTCGAACCCGCATCTGAACTGGTCGAATGGTCCTCTATCGTATGTTACGTAATATTATCGGCCCCTGAATTCCGTATATTGAAGATATGTGTATCGTTGTAGCAGTTATATTTCTGTAGCATATAGCTATGGCCTAGCAATTAGTGGCGAAAACCTCTATTGAATTGGTGGCTGCCACAACCTCTGCCTAGAACAGTGGATGTCTTTTCCTATTCTTATGTTGCAATTGAATCAAAATAAAGTTTGTGTTGGTCTTTGGGTTGAGAATTTGACAGATTTGGTTTTAGCAGCTTGGCGTGATACCAGATAATTTGGATAATTCTGTACTGCAGATAATGCAGAAAGCTAGAAGATTACAGTTAATAATATTCCAAACAAAGAGATATGGTTGCATCATTCTCCATATACACGCTCAATGGCTTTAAAAGCAATATAAAGACTAAAAAAACACTCATAGTCTACTAGATCAGTTTTATCTTCTAATATCATATAGCTTTTATCATACAACTTAGCTTTACAGGAACTTTAAATGATGTAAAAGTCTGGAAGAAAGAAATAAAAGATTAACTGCTGCCCAGAATATTAGATGTGTTTCACATCTTAAGCTAGATATCATAAATAAATATTTACGGTTTACAAATTATTTTTCTATCTTAATCCATTATATGGTATTTCTTCCAATCACTACCATGCTGAACATAGGAAGACAAGTTCTGTCCTTGGTTAGCTAGTTGTTTTTTTTAAAATCTGGGCTCAGTTCACAAAATTTGTTGATAAATGGTTGCTTCTATGTCTGACATGTGGATAATGTTTTTTGAGTCCCTACAATTTTACCTTATACGATTGTGTTTGCATGGCTGGTTGAAACAGGACTATGATGGAGATGGAAAACTTACGTATTCTGAGTTTACTGACTTGATAAGTGCATTCGGTAATCAAGTGGCAGCTAGCAAGGTCTGAAATTTGTTATTGCTTCTGCACGTAGGATATGTTCTTTTTTATTGTACTCATTTCTTAGTTCCTACTATTAGTGGTTCATACTGAGGCTTTTCTATTTATCATTAGAAAGAAGAGCTTTTCAAGCAAGCAGACAAAAATGAAGATGGTGCCGTTGACATAGATGAGTTGGCAATTCTTCTAGCGATTCAACAAGAAGAGTAGGTGTTTATTCATTACTTTTGGACACTTTCTAATTCATAGTGTTTTCTAAATGTTTCAATACAAATTATCATAATCCTTTCTCGTTCTTTCTCACTATAACTAACTACGACTTACCTTGTAACGCAGAGAATCTCTTATCAGTAGTTGTCCTGTTTGTGGTGAGACTCTTGGGAAGTTTGATAAGATGAATGATATGATTCATCTCACTTTATGTTTTGATGAAGGAACTGGGAATCAGATTATGACAGGAGGGTTTCTAACAGATAAGCAGGCATCTGATGGGTGAGAAATCAATTGCTGTTGTACATTATGATTCTTTTATTCTTTGCAGACTAATACATTGTGATTCTTTCATTTTATTTCTACAGTTCCTTGTATTACCTTTTCTTGTTTCATTGCAACTGTCCTGGCAATTTTCTCATTAAATGTTTAATTTTCTTCTAATGAGGTGATATTATCTCTCTGGTACATTCTAGGTGGATTTTAAAACTAAGTGAATGGACTCATTTTTCATCTTATGACATTGGCTTGAAATCTGGATCCAGTGCCTCACATATTCTGGTATTCTCTTAAACCTTCTAATAAATGAAGTCCTGGACTTACTCTAGTTGCCTTCAAAAACTAAAGTTTGTGTCATGTTGCTCATGCCAATCATATTCCTTGTGCAGAACGAGCACAATTGGCTAGATTCCTGTTAGTCTTATTTAATTTCAGTTAAAAGGATAATGACCTTTGATAGTTTTTCTTTTTCTTTTATGCAGCATTCTACCTATTAACTATGACATGATATGAGAACTCTGATAGCTATGTTTGATTAATGGCACCACGAACTGTTATGAAGGCATAAAAGCAAGTAAACTAGATTTATCATATTATTAATGGCTTTTGCTTAGAATAGATCTGAACTCAATGGGGGTATCTCATTAATAAGGATTTGAGTACATATTCATACAAGAGGACGAGCCTCTCAATTTTTTGTTCTACACGATATGAGACTAAGACTAGAGCAATACAAGAAATAAGGCTAAATACAAAATTGATACATGGGTACTTTCTTACATTCGCCCACAAGCTGGAGCGTAGATATGAACCTTGATAAGCTTGGAGAAAAAAGATAGGAACAGAGGTCTAGGAAGAGCATTGGTAAGAATAGCAACCCCATGGAATAGCATAAACATGATGAAGACGAACTTCATGACGCTTAACCTTGTCCCGAGCGAACTAGTAGTCGACATCAATATGCTTGATGCTCTCATGGAAATATAATTCTCAGTAATGTAGATAGCTTCGTTGTCGCAATAGAGAAATCCTGGTGAAGTGAGTGAAACACCGAGATAATTCATAAGACATTTTGAGCCAAGGTGAACTCGGAAGTTGCATGACTCATTGCTCTGGAACACATTACACTGGTTAAACTTCAAACTTGCATATTAAAAGTGAAAGTGGTACACCGTAACACCGAACATGGAACAAAAATGTGCGTTACGGAATGCAATTAGCTGCATAGGGAGAGTTCTAGTAACATTGGTCAGCATAGGCAGTGAAAGGCAAAGAGAAAGACGATCTGTAGACAAGACCATGTCCTGGAACTTTCTTTTAAGTGCCGAAGAATGCGCATGACAGCATAAAGATCAGGCATTAGGAAACTGCATGTAGCGGTTGACAACATTGACGATAAAGATGTCTGGGCAAGTAATAATGAGGTGGATAGGTTTCACGACAAGTTGACAATACATGTGGAGATTGGAAAGAAGTGGGTCAGAGGAGCTGATGTTGGAGAGACAAAACATTGTGATCTATAGGACAGCCCAAAGGCAACCCGGAAAGTCAATATTCTCTAAGTGATCAAACAATACTTCCTTCGTGAGAGGACTCTTTTTAGAAAGTAGTCTTGATGCCAGATTCCTTGATGTAGAAGTGGCTGGAAAGATGGACTTTAACTATGGTAATTCTAGTGATAATGATGCCATCCATATATGAACTAGGAGAACAAGCACGGAAGTAAACGTGATTGAGAAAAAGAGCACTATATGTAGAAAATAATAAATGCCATAATACCTCAAAATGAGGGTTTGGACTCTAGACTCATATATATAGGGAAAGGAATATTACATATAGGTTCATACTTATTGAGATATTACGTAATAATACTAATACTAACAACATCCCTCAAGCTGGAGCATAGATCTCAATCATGTCTAGCTTGTTACAAAGAAACCGAACACGAGGGCCTAAAAGAGACCTCATAAAGATATCTGCTATATGATCTCCGGTTCTCACATGGTGAAATGTTATCATCCCCTTTTGGTATTCATTACGGACAAAGTGGACGTCGATCCTAATGTGTTTCGTCCTTCGTGAAATACGGGATTGGTAGTATTATGGATGGCTGACCAGTTGTCACACAACATATCTGCTGCTTCCGATCATGCTTCTTCTCCCAAATTCTTTAGGAGGCGTTGCAAATATAACACCTCTGCTGCGTCATGAGCAATGGTCCGATATTCTGCTTTTGAAATCAATCGCGAGATTACAATCTGTTTCTTGCTCTTCCATAACACTAAGTTCCCTCCAATAAATACCGAATAGCCATATGTAAACTATCGATCTGTAAGACTCGCACCCAATCAACATTAGTAAAATACTCAAGACGAGTATGCTCCTGATTCTCCATACGGTTTTTTTTTTCCGGATTATGAGCTAGATTGCACAAGATCCTGAAAACAGCCTGTTAATGCGAAACTCGTGGAGAAGCCATAAATCTACTCACTATACTTACAACAAGAGAAATGTTCGAGCGAGTTATAACTGCCAAGTAATTGTGTTTTTCAACCAGCCGACGGTACTGATCATGATTGGTCGACAGTATCCACTCATCGGGAAGTAACTTTACCCTGGACCCATGGATGAGGTTGTTCCTTTAATATGTGTCATTTCTGCTTTAGTTAGTATGTCAATAACATACTTCCTTTGAGACATTGCAATGTCTTTCTCATCCCGTATGACTTCGATGTCCAAGAAGTACTTTAATGCTCCCAATATTTTTGGTCTGAAACTGCTTGTCCAGAAATTTTTTCAGCTCGGCAATACCCTGATTGTCATCTTCCGTAATTACAATGTCATCAACATAGACACCAAGTAGCATCTATCCGACTGATATTCGTCGGTAAAATACTAAATAATCCTTCTT
This sequence comes from Iris pallida, assembly GCA_029216955.1. Taxonomy (NCBI): domain Eukaryota; kingdom Viridiplantae; phylum Streptophyta; class Magnoliopsida; order Asparagales; family Iridaceae; genus Iris; species Iris pallida. The sequence goes on from JANAVB010034019.1 coordinate 4,612,281, forward strand.
CGATTGCCACATGTCAAACTGGGTAACTACATGTGTAAATCGACTAAACCAAGCACGAGGTGATTGTTTGAGTCCATAGAGTAACTTTCGCAGATGGTACACTTTATTCTCTCTTACAACAAACCCAAGAGGTTGCACCACATACACTCTCTTGAAGATCTCCATGGAAAAAGACATTCTTCACATCCAACTGAAGTAAAGGACAACCATACTGGACAACTAATGACATGAGCAGTCGCACATAGGTCATCATGGCCATCGGGAAGAAGATCTCAAAGTAATCCACGCCATAAGTTTGAGAATATCCTTTTGCTACAAGATGAGCTTTTAGGCGATCAAGAGTGTCATCCAATTTCACCTTGATATTGAACATCCATTTGCAACCTATCACCTTATTACCAAAAGACAAATCCACTAAGTCCCATGTACGGTTCTTTCGTAGCGCCCGCATCTCGTCTTCCATACAACGCGCCTACCAGGATATTAGAGTCCCTCGGCAGATTGTGGGATTTGAATCCCGTCAATAGTAGCCATCAATGACTGAGTGTGACTCGCGAACCCTTTGTACTTGTTAATATACAATGGATGGTCACGACATGCACAACGTGGGCGAGTCGATTGATTAGGCGATGGTGGAGCTGTGGAGTCGGAGGAGGATTATGATGATGATACTGGTTCTAAGGGAAAGGCATGTCTGGTGAATCCAAATATGACGGAGCTGGTGTTTGTGGACCGTGGGACGGTGAGACTGGCTCAATAAGGGAGGTTACCATTACGGGTGGCTGTTGTGTTTGAATTGTATACAGAAGAAAATTCTCATCTGGGTGAACTTTGGGGACATTCTTTAACTGGAGATGAGGGGAACTCAGTTTCGAAAAAGGTAACATTTTGAGACACGGATGTATCACAAGCACCTAAAAATTTTGAGGGGTAGGAAAAATGGAATGAGATTGGGATATAACCTAGAAAAATGAGTGCCAATGAAGACAACATATGCCATACGATTGACAGATAACAACCCGTGAGAACCACATCCGACCAGAATTTTCTAGGGGTACAAGCATGAAACATGAGTGCTCGAGTTTTTTTCTAAGAGGTGACGGTTCTTACGTTCTGTCACGCCATTTTGTTGTGGTGTGTAGGAACATGAAGTTTGGTGGATAATTCCATATTTGGCAAGATGAGAAGTGAACTGTCGAGACACATATTCGCGAGTCCGAAGACATTTAATAGAGATCCCAAATTGGATTTCTATTTCGGTATAAAAGGTACTAAATATCAAATAATTCAGAGCGTTTTTCATTAAGTAGACAAAAGTGACTCGCGAGTGTCATCAACAAAGGTAACAAAGTATTTGAACCCCAACACAGACTCGGTAGGACATGCACCCCATATATCAGAATGTACTAACTCCAGATAGGTGCTGAAACAACCTTCTTCAAACACACCGGATAAGATGTACGATTATGTTTAGCTAAGCTACATGACTCACAATTAAATGGAACTCGAAGATCTAGTGATAAACACATTTTCTGGAGAGCTTGTGTAGATGAATTACCTAGCCGATAGTGCAACCCAAATGGGTTAAGGGACACGCTGGTACAGGCGATGGACGAACTCTATTCAAACATGTACAAGCTTTTAGCCACATGTTCCATACCAATAGTCTTTCCAGTCTTCACGTCCTGAAAAACACAACAATCAGACAAGAACGTTATTGAACAGTACAAGTCACGAGTAATCCGACTAATGGATAATAAACTGAAAGAGTTTTCAGGTGTATAAAATTTAAGTGAGTGGCAAGCTGGGAGAGGCGGGTACCCGTTTTTTACGAACTTTTAGAGAACTATCATTTGCAACAGTAATATCTGTCACACGATCAATAGATACATAATCATATAAAATATCTGCGTCATCTGTCATGTGATTAGACGCACCTGTATCTATCATCTATTGTTTTGGTTTTACCACACACGCTGTTTAGTATCCGGCTGTAGCTTCAGATGTAGAGGCTCCACCATTCCGCTAAGCTAGGAGTTCAACGAATTCCGCGTAGGTCTCTGAAGTCATTTTCATGGATCGTCCTTCTTCATGAGCATTCGATGCAACGTTGGTAGTAGGTGCCTTGGGATACTGCCGCTGAAAATGTCCTAGTTGGCAACAATTGAAGCATGTGCGCGGTCGTCCTCCATAACGACCGTCACTACCTCGTCCCTCATCACGTCTAGCATCCGGCCACCTCGTCTACCCGAGTGACCCTCGCGGAATCCATCTCGAATATCTCCCAAGGCAGATTGATCAGCAGGTGTATCGCTCGTATCAGTTCTAACTACTTTTGTTGTCCGTATGACGCGAAAGTAGGCTTCCATTAGTGTTGGAACCTCAGTCTCAGCAATAATATGAGACTGTATAGAATGCGTATCAGGACGAAATGAGGCTAGGTATGCCATGACGTATAGTTGCTGGCATTAAGTTCTCGCCTCATTAAGATCCGTCGTCAGAGGTGAGATACGACCCACCTCATCATTCAGGAACTCAAAGGCTCGAAAGTGATCCTTATGTGTCTTGTCCCCTTGATCGGCTCTGTAGACGCTGACAACCGAGTCATTAATACGAGACAAATCGTGCTTTCCATTATATGCAGCCGCTAGGACCTCTCATAATTCTTTCACCGAATCCGTGTTCTGAACCATATCCTTGACTGATGGTTCCATCGAGTTTATCAACTATGCGAATAGTCTGCTATCATTCGTCTCCTACTGCACATATGTGGATCATCCGCCTTTGGAGGGTTGTCAGTGAGATGCTTTGACAACTACATTTCCCTAAGCATCTTCTCAACCTTCTTGTGCTACATGGAGTATCCATCTAAACCATCCAGCCTCTGATCGACAAGTCAAATTGATGAAACTGTCGAACCAGTGCTCGGTGTCCCCGCCTGTGTTCCTGATGCTGGTAGTGTCAGCACTGCTTTTCACCTCAATACTCGAAATTCTTCAGGTTCTTGATTTGACTATCATTGCTTGGAACCGTTCGATATTCACATCAATTTTGCCAATGCTAGCTCGCACATACTTGACATAGATCAAAGATGGATCACACAAGTCAGGAATAGAGATCCACACAAAACTAGTTTGCTCTCTGTTAAATCCTGATATGGATACCAAGCTAGGAATAGAGATTCACACAAACTCTCACAATTTGCTCTCTGTTAAATCCTAATGTTGTTTTCGAGATTCAAAGATTCACACAAACTAGCATAGTTTGTTCATTGAAAACTCGACTCCAACAACTTTTCTTTTAATAAAACAGCGACGGGACAATGGCCGCAGAACAACAACGTGGGGTGGGGGTGGGGTGGGGGTCGGCAGCTGAGAGCGGCTGCGGGTGGGAGGAAGGGTGGGAGCGGCCGGGGGGGGGGGTGGGGGGGTTCAATGGCTGCAAGGAGGAGGGGGCGGCGGCGGCTAGGGCTAGGATTTGAGAGAGGAGGGAGGCTAGGTCAAGGGGTTTGGTTTTGATACCATGTAGAAAATAATAAAGTCCATAATCCCTCAAATTAGAGTTTGGACTCATATATATATAGAGAAATAAATATTACATAAAGGTCCATACTTATTGAGATATTGCGTAATAATACTAATACTTAACAGTATACAATCACCGCAAGATGCTAAAGGCCAAAATCTACTGTGAAGAGTAATGATAGAAGTCCATAGATCGATGTACGAACACTGATAGACAATATCAAGTAGAGAGCGATGATGATGCCATCCGTAAAAACTAGGATAATAACCATAGAAGTAAATGTGAATGAGAAAACGAGCATTATCCAATCACCACAAGGCATGAAAGGCCAAAAGATATGGTGAATAGTAATGGTAGAAGACCATCGATGGATGTACGAACACCAATAGACGCCATCAAGTAGAGAGCGATGATGATGCCATACACATAAAAACTAGAAGAGTAACCACGGAAGTAAACATGATTTAAAAAGAGCACTACCCAATCACTGCAAGGCCAAAAGACACAGTGAAGAGTAATGGTTTGAATACCATAGATCAATGTATGAACACCGATGTACTCTATCAAGTCGAGAAGAAATTTGAACAACAAAGTCCAGCCAGGAATAAGACCACAAATTTTACAAAGAACTCAAACTATACACAGGGAAAATAGAAAATATAGACAGAAATTATAAGTATTTTCTAGCTCAAAAATCGCTAGAAAAATACTAAAAAATGCCAATGGAGATCGTCGTCCCGGTCAGTAGTCGCAGGGGTGTTGCCCTTGCCTCAGTGAGGCGCCACCGCCATCTTGAGGTCAGCAGGTTCATGATCGAGGTGGGAAGTTGGGTCCATCAGGGTCGGGTAGCTGTCGTGGTCCATGGGGTTAAATCGAGGCGGGAAGTGTGGGGGCAGTGTCGGATCACGGTCGGGGTGGGGGGTGCAGCATGGGTAGCGTCTGTCGTGTCGTGCTCGTATTAATACCTATGCTTACATTTCATTTTCCTTATTACTCCCTCAAGTTATAAGTTTACGGATGTTTTTATTAGTATATTCCATTTGCAATATGCATGCAAGTCAAGCTGTGATGGCAAAAAGAAATCAGCAGGAGAAAATGTATATAAACTATCAGTTGCATATGTTTCTTCGTTCCCTTGGGCGATTTTTATTGATTTGAATCTTCCTTCGTGTTGTATTTGGAGGAAAATCTTGCATCCAAATAATATGTTTTGTGCTTTCTATTGGTGAAGAATAAGCCTCAACTTGTCATTCAAAATTTATTGTAGGTTTTTGATCGAAGAACAAAGAGACTAGTGGAAGAAATTATTGATGGAAAGATTATTTTGTCAATGAGAGCTATGTATCAATCAAAAGTAGGGCTCACCTTAATTGATGCAGGTACTTGTAACGTAACAGATACAATTTTAACTTAAATGGTACAAAATTGTTCTATCATTGACAAGATGTAACTTTTAGGCTCAGCATCCTTGTAAGTTCTGTTATTCAGGCAAGCTATGGTACAATAACTATGCTAACGACAACAAAGCCTTTACCCAAGACATTGTCTACTGCATGAATCTTTAGATACTTTATGGTCTGTTGATAATTTTGGTTCATTGAAGGTTGTGATGCTATGCTTGTGTTTAGGGGCTAAGGATATTTTGCAAAGCCTCTCCGAGAAACAAGGAAGAAAGATGAGTTCACTTGAATCAGTTAAAGACATACCCAAGTTCATTGAAGTTTTCAAGGTATGTACTATAGAAAGGTGCACGGATAGTAAAGCATCCACTCAAGTTCATTGAATTTTTCAAGGTTTGCTATTGCACGTGCGAGCACCACAAAGCGCACATCGGCAACCAAGCTGAATACGTACAGGTTGGCATCACAACTGATCTGGAACGTACCACTCTATAGTCCACTCCAGATTTATCCCTTTATCAGGCCCATTGTTTTCAAATTTGATCTCATGCTCATTATTCCTTTGTGTGTGCTCTTGGAAAAGAGCAGAACTTTACCATACAAAGTCTCAAACCCGTAAACATCTCAAACCCATAGACCACTTGGCATCTCCACCAGGCGGTAATTCACGTGGTCATTTTAACTTTGCTGTTCTCCGAAACCTGTGCTCGGGTAACCATTAGGTATCCAACCAGTCATACGCTGTTCCCATCCCATCAGTGCGACGGGGAATGACAAGATTTCTCTTGCATCACACCCTTGATGTGTTAGGTGTACATTGCTCTCCTTTTGTTGTTGTCCCTGACGAGATCTAAGAGGCTGAGGCTTTGGAACGATAGATCTGGTGGGGGAGGTGGGTGGCTCCTTAGGTAGAAGAGTTTCTGCGTTCTTGAAGGTTGGTGACGCCGGCTAAAACCACCGCCGCCCCCTTATGTTCACAAGACAGTGGGTCAACAGATTTAGTTGCTTGATCGATCGGGTGGTTGGTCACTGGATCTAATCGGGGAACTGGTTGCAGAGCTTTGTCATATCTCAGGGACGGAGAAGTTGGAGGTGGAAGGGGGCAGCTAAGGCCGTCGACTGTCGGCTGTCCCCTTCGATGTTTTCACTGGTGCTGTTACTTACTTGGCATGTGTGTTTTCTTGGGGTGTTTGTTATAGCTGTTATTTACTATTTCATTAAACAAAAAGTAACTAAGAAACATTCACTAAAGTTTGCCTTAAGATCAGTTCAGAAAATATGCATGCCATTGTATTCATAGTACACATATGAGCTGCTTTTTATTACTTAATCTCATTTACTCCCTTCAATAGTTCTATGGATATCTTTTATTCCTCCGAGTCACCAATAATGCATGTTTGAAAATGAGTTATTGCCTTTCTGGGATTTGAACCAAATCCTTTAGTCACGAGTTTTGAGGAATAGTTGAGCCATTTTATTTTGTGAGCTCCATGATATATAAGATTTATTTTAGCATTAGAGAGAAGAGTTGATTTTCTGCAACCTTTGGAATAGCCACTCTCTCTTCACCATTCCCATGTCTACAGCCTTTTAAACTTGAACAATTTGTGAAACCATTATAATGATTTTGTGACTTGAAGTCATGAAGTGTGAGTAATTGTTTTGATGTTTTTGATTGTCCATGTGTCGTATAAAGTTATACATCAAGAAAAAGGTTTTGAAACTTTAGTGTCAGCTTCAATGGATGTTTGTTTTTGTAGTTTGCTCGAGGAGTATATCTGTGAACTGTTTCTGATTTAGTAATATAACATAATTGAGTACCTTGTTCAGACGAGCCTGGACTATGTACTTACCTAATATTTCTCAGAAAGCATTTAAGTGCCGTGACAACATGGTTATTAGAGTAGGCTAAAGGGTAGGTATGAAGTGACTTTGAGTAAGGGGTGACGATCACCATACTATGCTCCTTCACAGTCTTATCTCCTATCTAGCGAGAATATTGTCATCTGTATCTTTAAAGATCCAAAAATCACAATTATACAGTTTATTACTTAAAATTTATGAGAAATATGCTAATGATATAAATATCAGGATCTCGCAATTTATCAAATGTCTAGTAGAGATTGAGAAAAGTAATGTATACACCTTCAAATGCATAAATTTGTTGTGATCTTGTACATCCTGCATGTGGCATATCATTTTGCCACTGTTTCTAACAATATGGATGTTATTCATGCAGGATCAAGTTAATATAGACGAGGCTAAGTATCCAATTGAACATTTCAAGGTACTTATCTAACCCAGTAAACATTTATTATTATTTTTGTTGGTGGTGCCTGTGTTTTTTTTTTTTTTTTTTTTTTTTTTTTTTTGGGGGGGGGGGGGGGGGGGGGGTGGGGGTGTAAATAGGGCTTCGTATGAGATACAATTGTTGGGGTTCATATATTTTTCTGAAGAATCTTGTCAGATAGGGATGTGTTAAATGTGATTTTATTTTGATGAATCCATTTCTAAACTCAAATATCAAAATCTTGTGGGAGCAAGTACCACCAAGAAACCAGTTCTTTCATGGAGCTAGATTAGAGCTAACTGGCCATTTACGCAAATCATTAACATACTCTTCTTTCCTGATCTGGACTTCTGACACAACATGGAAACGCAGATCATTGAACCAATGACCTGATACGAGTGCTGACACCTCATTCCTCACAAAAGAGAATTAAAAAGGAGATAAAGCTCCAATTGAGCAACTCAAAATCAATTATCACTCAACCTAACATGTCCCTCCTCTCTACAAAGTCCTATTTATAAGAAATAACATAACTTAAGCCGTAAGAGAAAAGTCCTAATCAAACTAGAAAGAAATAAAAAGAGCATGGGTCAGGGTGTACGTAGAGAAAAGTCCTAATAGTTTCTAAAATAAAAGAGAGTTTGTCATTTCGTTCATAGTTTGATTAGGGCTTTTCTCTTAAGCCCTAAGAGAAAAGTAGATAAAAGATTAGTTCAAAATCCCCCAAATCCACCTAAAACCAGGATTTTGGTTTTTCCTGAGCCCAGAGGTTTGGAGGAAACCGGAATTCCAGTTAGTCTGACCCAAAAATTCTGGGTTGGCTGGCTTTCTCTGCTTCGGGCTCGGTAGCATCTGTGTCAACTTAGATTCAATATATAACTTTTAAATTGAGAGTCAATAAATCAAACACTGGATTTGTGACTTGACATCTGCTTGTGACGACTTTTTCTATGGATCATCAAAGCAAAGAAGATTATACAGAGAGATTTTATTAAGCTAATATGTAGGACTAGGTTTTAAAAAGCATGTAAATGCAGGGTGTCAAGATGTTTCACATGCCATGGTCATAGGGTTTAAAATGGATTGCCCTTTGCGTAGGTTAATATTATTCTAGATTTGGGATCCCTGTTCAAGTTTGACGAACAGATGCCCTGCCAATTTATTAAGTCAGACTCGTCTAGTTAGCCCTGCATCAGGTTTTTGATTGGCATTACGTACACCTTATAGTGAACAGCCTACATACCAGTAACATGCTTATGCCCCATACCGAAATGTATGATAGATTAATATATCAATGCTTGATCCACAGCTTTCAGAATAATTTAAATGCTCTAAAATAGATACAAATGAGAAATTTGTGGATGGAACATTTTTTTGTTTATGCAGCGAGCGGTTTCTTTATTTCTATTAGTAAGAAATGATTCATCTTGTGAAAACTTGCTGCATGAATTAAAAGTCTTTGAATTTCAAGATATTTGATTCATGGACGATTTTAGATATATCTGGGGATATCCCACAGTGCATTTTAGTAGGTAGGCATTAGTTCATATCATGAGTTAAAATATAAAACATTCTGCCTGGTGATCCTATCTGTTATGGGCCTACAAAATCATTGACAATATTGACGTACTACTTTTCAGACTTCTAAGCTCTTGTCCTTGCTGCAATATGATATTATAATGGAGTTCTTAGTAACAATGCTATGTAACCCACTGAAAAGTTTCCTCTACTTAATTTTTTTTTACTTATTTGCAGACATTTAATGAGTTTTTCATTAGAGAGTTGAAGCCTGGTGCAAGACCAATTGCCCAGAAAGAACGTGATGAGATTGCTATCTGTGCTGCCGATTGCCGTCTGACAGCATTCAAATCAGTTGATGACAGTTTGAGGTTTTGGATTAAGGTGGTTTATTCACTCTATTTTGAGTAATCTTCTCATCGTTAACAAAATAAATCTCTGAAGTATGTGATTTTAAGATCTGGTGAAAGAACTGATTTTCCAAATCTTCTAGCAGATGCAATTAACTGCTATCAGATTTCAAATAAATCCATTGTATGTTCAATGCACAATGGAATGTACATTGTTCTGATCCCAGTTGATTGATTGTAGTCTATGTTGCACTAAAACTAATACCAATATAACATGATGCAGATGCACCAATGCTACTAGAGAAGGTCACACAAGATTTAGTGATATTACTTCAGATAATTGCATTGTGTAGTATTTTTCTTCTTCTGAAACACGACTAGCAAATAGCATTAGATGTAAATGGAAGAACAGATAGACATGTTAGACATCCATGTTCAACTAAATTGTATGAAGATTGTTGTCCTCTAGAGTCATCATTTATCCAGTGTACAAAACTCCAAATAGGACATCAAAATATTATTTACCGTCGCTTGATTGAGAGATACATAAGTTCTTTCCCATTCATATTCTCTTAGGTCCCTTTTATTGTTTCAAAAGAGGTACCACTGTACCAGTTACCCAACACTTAAATGGTACTATCAGGTGACCATCGGTGTCTATACTAAAATGGTATAAATATCAGATTTGCTATTAATACTGCATCCACTATTTACATCTATATTATATTGTTACCATCTTATCTTAATGCATGTACCTCAGCAATCATCATGAAAATATCAAAATTTGAATTCAAATATCTTTGTCCATTCTAGTTTGATTTTGACTAATCATTTTACAGAGACTGGTCTTTTTTGTTGCTGTTTGGTCATTCTAGTTGGATTTTGACTAATTACTTTCTTTTTCTTTTTGGGGGTGGGGGTGGGGGTGGGGGGGGGGGGGGGGGGGGGTAGTTAAACCAGATTCAACAAACACAGTGTGGATGTGATTTCAAAATCACAATCACAGTGATTTTACTCGAATCACAGTGAATCACAGTGATTTCACAATTGTGTGCGATTCTGAATGTGATTTTGGAATCGTAGTAAACTGACAATATTTGGATAAAATTACTTTTTTACGCAACTTTCAATCAAACAACTTGTATGCGATTTATAAATTTTCTTTTTTTTTTGGGTTCCTCGTACCCATTAAATTTACAGTAAAAAAATCCATATTCAAATTATGTGCATTTCCATGACATGTTATTACTCTTTGACATTCCATAAAACATCCGGGGCAAAGTTTACAGTTTCAACTTCCGCATACATAGATAAAAGAAATTTAAGATCTATGGGTAATACAAACATAACATCCTTTCAGCATTACGTCAAACAACTCATGAACAAACAATTTTTTTTTTTGCTTTCACCTGACCTTTAATAAAAGGAATATAAGAAATGTGTATTGTAGAATTTTAGGAGTAATGAATTTGTTTATTGATAATCTCTTTGCTATATATAGCCTTACAATCCTCCATCTTACATAAAATCCCTTAATACATTCTAATATACCAACACTCCTCCTCAAGATGGGCGAAAGATATTCACTAAGTCCATCTTGTCACATCCTCTAATCATATCTCTAGAGCTAAATTTCTTGGTCAGACTGTCTGCTACTTGATCCTTGGTTGGAACGTGGTCTAGCTTCTGTAGTCCATTGTCCAACTTCTCCTTGATAAAGAACCTATCGATCTCGATGTGTTTGGTCCTGTCATGCTGTACTGGATTGTTAGCGATACTGATGGCTGATTGGTTGTCACACCACAGCTTCATCTTGGCTCCTTGATCCAGCTTCAGCTCCACCAGCATACTCTTCAGCCATAGCAGTTCTGCAACTCCCAAGCAGCTCTGCAACTCCCAAGGCCATAGCTCTGTACTCCGTTTTAGCTGTCGATATGGCCACTACTAACTGCTTCTTACTCCTCCAAGAGACCAAGTTGCCTGCTACAAATATGCAATAGTTCGAGGTAGACCTCCTGTTATCAGTACAGCTAGTCCAGTCAGAGTCATAGTAGCCCTCGATGCTCACATGATCATTCTTTATGAATACCAGCCCCTATCCGGAGGCACCCTTCAAGTATCTCAGAATCTGGTACACTGCATTCATATGACCCTTCATTGGATCATGCATGTAGCGGCTCACCACACTCATTGCAAAACAGATATCAAGACATGTGTGGCTCAAATAAATCAACTTGTCCACCAGTCTCTGGTATCTGTCCCGGTCAACTGGTTCTCCAGCCTCAGCGTTCAGCTTGAACCTCTGATCGATCGGCATCGCTGCAGGTTTGCATCCCAACGTCCCTGTCTCTGTGAGAAGGTCCAGCGCAAACTTCCTTTGAGAAAGAACAATCCCCTCTGCTCCTCGAGCAATTTCAATCCCAAGGAAGTACCGAAGAAGGCCAAGGTCCTTCACCTCGAACTCCTTGCCAAGCTTTTCCTTGAGTCGGGTAATCTTCTGTTCATCCTCCTGTGATAATCATATCGTCCACATACATCGTAAGCATAGTGATGTCGCCTTCATTTCGATGGAAGAACACAGTATGATCGGCATTGATCTGTCGATATCCTATACCTATCATCGTCCTCCTGAATCTGTCAAACCACGTTCGAGGAGACTACTTCAGTCCATAGAGGGACTTCTTCAACTTGCAGACCTTGCTCACTGTCTTATCGGTGCAGAATCTTGGTGGTATCTCCATGTACACCTCCTCCGTTAGATCCCCATGAAGAAACACATTCTTCACATCCAGTTGGTGTAGCTTCCATCCACCATTCGCTGTCAAAGAAATCAGGGTCCTGACGGTGCTCATCTTCGTCACTGGTGCAAAGGTCTCATCGTAGTCAATGTCATACGTCTGATTGTATCCTTTTGCCACCAGTCGAGTCTTGTAGCGCTCAACCTGTGCATCTGGGTTCTGCTTCACAGTAAAGACCCACTTGCATCCGACTGCCCTCTTTTCCTCTGGCACTTTTGCCAGTTTCTAAGTGTGGTTCTTCTCAAGAGCCTCTAACTCCTCGTGCATCGTCGCTTTCCACTTTGGATCATTCTTGGCAACCTGGCAATTGTTAGGTACAGTAATACTATCCAAAGACGTAATGAATGCTCTATGAGACGAAGAAATGTTATCATATGAAACAAACTGAGCAAGGTCCCAACCATATCTATCAGGAGGATTTTTTGTATTGTTGCGAGTGGTCCTCCGTACTGATCATGGTGTGGGAGGAGTAGGAAGAATGATATCACCTGAAGAGGAATCTGGTGGTGGTGGTGTAGGTGTCTCAGGAGTCAAGACGGACGCAGGCATGGGACTTGGCACTGGCAATATAGGTACTGGTCCTGTAGTTTGCTTTCCTTTCTTGTTGTAGGTAAGTAACTCTTCCTGAGCCGTGGGCCTAACATCTCTCATCTCCTCCGCCTGTTCCTCTTCACTCTCCTGCTCCTCCTCAACCATTTCTCCATGCCAAACTCCTAAATCGGTCACTACACTCTCACCAATCTCCCTCTCTCGTCTCATAATCTCAGTATCAGATGAGTTGTCCATGGATGAGGTTTTCTTCTGACGGTAGTATGGTTCATGCTCCATGAAGTGAACATACATGCTCACAAACCTCTTCTTCTCTACTAGGCTCCAGCACACGTACCCCTTCTCAGTCGCCAAATAGCCCATGAAGACACACTTGACTGCTCTCCGGTCAAGCTTCCCAACAGACGGTTTGTTGTCCTTCACAAAACATACGCAGCCAAATACCTTCAACGGGAGTATCCCACTATTTTTTTCTTGCAATATCTCACATGGATACTTCCATCCCAGTACCTTCGAGGGCATCCCGTTGATCAGTTGAGCTGCTGTCAATACCGCATGCCCCCACAGACTCTGTGGGACATTCATGGCAATCATCATGCTCCTTGCCACCTCCAGAAGGTGTATGTTCTTCCTTTCTGCCACTCTATTCTGTGCTGGTATGTATGCACATGTGGTCTGATGCTGTATCCCGTGGGCTGACAGGTATTCCTCAAGTGCTTTATTGGTATACTCTGTCCCATTGTCAGACCTCAGTACCTTCACTACTGCTCTGTACTGAGTCTGGACATGTTTATGAAAGTCCCGAAAACATGCAAAAATATCACTTTAATTGTTCATCAAATACAGGCATGTAACACGAGAGGAACAATCAATAAAAGAAAAGAAATACTTGTAACCATTCATAGTAGTTGTGGCGCACGGTTCCCAAACATCAGAATGTATAATACCAAAAACAGAAGAGCTCTTATGGCCCGCACTAACATATGAGCTTCTAGTAAGTTTGTCTAAATCACATGCATCACATACTAGTTTCTCCTTATTTGCTTTCTCATAAATAGATGGATACAACCTACTCAAAATACCAAAAGAGGAGTGCCCCAACTGCCTGTAGTGGAGTATTAGTGTATCCTCGACACTCATCTTCAGTCCTTCCATTCCTGCCCTCTCTGCCACAGACACCAATGTCGAATCCAGCCCTTCCCGATCCAGGTACCATAGTCCATCATGCCAAGTGCCAGTTTCAAGTCTTCGTCCCGTCTCCTGGAAGATCACCTTAGGAATATCAAAAAAGACAATGCATTTTAGTTGGAGGATTATAGAACTAATGGACAAAAGATTGACTGAAAAAGAAGGAGCATGCAAAATATTGGATAATTTCACTGAACCTGTACAATCAACAGTACCCTTACCGATCACTGGCTGGAAAATACCATCGACTGTTTGAATGCTGTCCGTCGATGTTAGGTGAGTATAGGAAGAGAATTCACTAGCATTTCCTGTCACGTGTCGAGACGCACCCGAATCGACAATCCAGTCCGACGATCTAAGGGAAGACAGATGCAAGGGCGAGTGAGTCGTCAGTACCTTCCGATGGATGGGCATACATGGCAGCGTTGCCTCTGACAAAGAATGAGGTGGACGCCTCCTCGTTCCCACTCCTCCCGTCTCCATCGCGTGACGCTTTCTGCTTCCTCCTGAGTACCTCCAGCATGTCCAACAGTGCATGATCCTCCTCAGTATAGGCACCATCAGCTCCCTCATCGCCTTCTGCTACCAGTAGGTTCGCCCGATTATCTCCTCGACTACCTCGTCGACCCCCACGACCACGGCCACGTCCTCAAAACTGTCCACTTCCATCACCTGAATCTTCCTCCTTGGGTGGTTTGGTGCAAGCATACCTCAGATGACCCATCTTTCCGCAATTGTAGCACTGTCGGAGCTATCCCTTAGGTCCTGTGCCGTCTGAATTGGCAACCACCAGTGCTGACTTCACTTCAGGAGGACCGCTTGTCCCTGCCTGCAGCTTGATGCGAGTCTCGTCTTGGATCATGGCCGAGATAGTCTCCTCAAGTGTAGGGATCTTCGGTTGGGCTAGAAGTAGAGATGTGCTTTGAACAAACACTGCGGCCAGCCCCTTAAGAAACTTCATCGTCCTCTTCCACAGACATACCTGTCTCTCCTTACACTTCGGGTTCTCGCAACTCACCTGATCTGAGGACTGATCGTAATCTAACCACAGACGCTCCAACTCTGTGGCATACTCCTGCACCGTCTTCTCCTCCTGTACGGTGTCGTCGATCTCCCCATTTATCTGGAAAACCCTCAAGTTATTCTCCACACCATCGTAGATCCTCAATTTCTCCCACACGTTCTTCACCATCTCAAGGCTATCTACTGTGGCGGCAATTGACTGGACTAAATAATTGAGGAACCAAATGTATATCACCATATGAGTGGACTTCCACTCGTCGTGTCTTGCCAAGCCCTCATTCGGCTGTGTCTTCTCTCCTGACAAGAAACTCTTCATGTTCTCCCTTGCGAGGGTTCTCCTTACCCGTTTTGACCAATTCAGGTAGGCAGCCGGTCCATCAAGCTTCAGATCGATGTAGGGAAGCTCCCACTTTGCCGGTGTTCGTGTCGCGCTCTCACCAGCCGATAGTTTTTTCAGCTTTATCAACGTTGCGACCTCTGCAGAGTCCAACTTCTTGATGATCTCCTCCATCGATCCTCCTCTTCTCCGATTACCTCACATCCGTCCTACGATTCACGTTCGTCCTCTTCGTCCTCTCTTCTAGACCCAATCATGCTCTCCCCCATCGGATCTAGGCCTTCGATGTCAACGTCCCGAACAACCCGCGGAAGACGTCGGAAACCGCGCAGAAAGCTCCTGCGGGCTCCGCGGGAGTCGCGGCTTCGCGGTGACAGTGACGGCGGCAGCGGCGGTAGTGGCGGCTAGGGTTTGGGAGCGATGGTGTCGGCTAGGGTTTGGGAGTGGGGGTGTCAGCTAGGTTTTGGACTTTGATACCATGTAGAATTTTTAGGAGTAATGAATATGTTTATTGATAATCTCTTGGCTATATATAGCCTTACAACCCTCCATCTTACATGAAACCCCTTAATACATTCTAATATACCAACATGTATTAAGACTGAAAGTATAATTAATTTCCAAGATGAGCAATATCATATTTTAAAATGTAAACTAAAACATATGATGTCCCTTCAAGTAAAAAGGAAAAAGAAAAAAAAAACCATAGAAAAATAATTCTAAAAATGCTTCAATTTGCCTTCAGTGTCGATGTGTTGTATTGTCGCCGCCAGTGTCGTTCCATTGTATTGTTGCCATAACTGTCATTGGATGTGTCTCATCGTCACAGTCATACGGTTGTGTTGTCATCTCATCGTCATAGGGTTGTGCCACCCCATAAGCCCTTCTTACCATGTTCTCATGCCACCATATTTTTGTCCCTACCTACCACCTTGACACCATTGAGATCTAGACAGCAGGAAGAATGAGAAGGAGAGGCAGTCTCGAGGAGGATTGAAGCCTAAAGATTACGAAGGAGATGGAGAAAGGTGAAGGAAAGAAGGGCATGCTTCATTTGGGGAGGGCACTGGTTGGGAAGGATAGAGATTAGGAATGAGATGGGAAGGGGAAACAATGGAATTTGGCGACTAAAAATGACGATTGAAGAAGCTGGAGAAACAAAAGGAGTGAATATAAAATGACACCATTTTTAGATGTGATTTTAGTAGGTTATAAAATAAAAAGTTAGATGTAGAATGGGGATTGTGATTCCAAAACACACACACGCACGGAGATTGTAAAATCACACTTGACTAACACTTGATTTAAAAGTCCCATTCTGGAATCTCAATTGACTAACACCTGATTACACAATCACACGATGTGATTTGGAAATCCCAATTGACTACCCCCCCCTAGAGATAACTGATATGCGTAACTGGTTGAGCGGGTGACCAAACTACTTGTCCACCTTTTCCAAACCCTTTATTAATAACTTTTGATGATCAAACCCGCAAGTTTGGAACTATGGTGTTAGTTTCGAATCATAGTGGTAGTGGTATAATCACTTGAGCTCATACATGCATGCATCTCACTTTTTTTCACACCGGGATACACAATAAATATAAAGATGTGAAGTCAGACTTGACCTTTAAGGTTTAAGATGAATATAATAGAATGGCAGATGTATTAGCAGCACCATAGATCATATTGTTTCTAGATCTCTTTGCCAAATAGCACAGTGTTGATGTAGGAATGGGAGTCCCAGTAATAGTTTAAATGTCCCATATTACCTTCAATTCAAGTTTATAGCACAGTTTGTAGTACCGGCCGATACCGATAGATACGGCTGATACCGATATTGTTTGGCATGTCCCGATCGAATACCTATTGCTACTGACCGATACCGACATTGGGGGTCTCTTTTTCAGTCAATTCGACAAAGAAAATTGAACAGAAAAGACAAATCAATAAGGGTATAAAAATATAGTAAGGTTGTAAAAAGTAAAAACATATAAAAGAAGCAGATAAACCAATCGGCAAGGGTGACTGCTATTTCATTCAATTTCAAAACACTAAGAAACAACACAGGAAATACTTAAATTTATGCCTAAATGTATATAATATTTTTTTCTAAAATTTTAATGATTTATTAATTATTATTTGCTTTCCAATACCAAAAGATCCGATACTCCGATCAGAAACCGCCGATACTGCCAAGTGCCAATATCGCCGATCCCGATACTCATTGGAAGGGTCCAATACGGACACTGCGAACCTTGGTTTATAGCATGCTATTTGGCATGTACATTTATCTGCTTTAGGAAATACTATGAGTTTTCTACTAGAACTAGTCCCACATAGAGTAATGACACTAGTAGATTCTACTTGTTAGTTCGAGAATACATCAATATCAGAAGGCTTCTAAAAGTTATCAGCAATGGCTTCTTTTTCTCAGGGTCGTAAGTTTTCTATTCAAGGTCTGTTGGGATCAGATTCATGCTCTAGTATCTTCTCTGATGGATCTTTGGTGATATTTCGACTGGCACCACAGGTGTTGGATCTTAGCTAATTTACTTCTACGCTCTGTCAATGATGTATGCCATGCTTTTCTATCAAGCAAATCATCTTCTCTATTTTCTGTTCCATTTTTTTCAGGATTACCATCGTTTCCATGTACCTGTCTCTGGAATCGTAGAAAGTTTTGTGGAAATTCCAGGATGTTTGTACACGGTATAGTAGAAACAGTAACATTGTGATTATGCAAGTAGATATTGCACTCTTGTCAATTCCTCTATTATACACGAGTTTCATTTAAAACTGATATCATCCAGTATTTCTGATTCAATGTTGCCAGGTGAATCCAATTGCTGTGAACAGCAAATATTGTAATGTTTTCACTGAGAATAAACGTGTGGTATCTATCATTTCAACTTCGGAATTTGGAAAGGTATGTGATCGGCACTATATTTTGCACCTCTTTATGTTCACCATACCGCTTCAAATTGGTTAGTTAACCTTAAAAATTGGTCTGTACCTCATGATTGCCTTCACATACTGGAATAGGATTTTGGAATTTATGTAGTCCATTGCTGCAACTTCTTTTGCTATGAATGGCACTTTATCAGTTTTCTTCATAATTTCTGGATTGACAACAATGTTCAGAAAGGAGAAAAACATACTGTTCTTCTCTAAACAAAAATATAAAGGGGGCCAACGTAACTTCTTCATGGATTCCCTTTTATAAATGAAATATGAGAAATCAATAGAATATAATATAGGATAGTCTTATTAGTAGAAATATCAAAAGAAAATGATAAGGGTGACTCAATAAATTGGGGGTGGGACCTGCTAGCATAATGCAGGTTGGAACGTGGGAATTCGAGGTCTCATAAACTAATTTTGTGGACAAACTTTCCGGTTAGACCTATGGATGGATCCTTTTAGATCTCCGGACCGGCCTTTCACATGAGATTGATTATTTATTATTAATCCATCTCACTGATTATGGAAGTCTCATCAAATTGATCTCTCACTTAATCATTTGATACTAGTCTTACTAGGACTCATTTATTAATCATTTGATTCCAGTCTTACTAGAACTCATTAATCTTTTGATTCTAGTCTTACTATCGATATTCCAGTATACATTTCCAATCATTGAAGTATCTTAGTCCTAAGAATATAATTAACTTATTCTAACAATTACAAAAAAATTGTAATTTTAAAACAATAAAAACTAGATATGGAACTGTACTAAAATCTTGACGAAATAGAAATATTGTTTCCTACTGGGGGTCTGAATCAAATTCTGGACTACATAAAAATCTGAACTATAGAAAACTGTTTTTTAACAGGGGTCTGAATCAAAATATGGATTGCAAACAGAATGTGGACTATGTTGAAAACTGTTTTCTAACAGGGGTCTGAATCAAATTCTGGTATGGATTAAAATCTGGACCAATCAGAAAACTGTTTCTAATATTTTGATGGAGAAAAACCACTTATTGTCATAAAAAATTCTATATAAATATGTTGATCCATCTAATAAATCGATTTCTAATCTTATATAGAATATGTTTCAAGGGTGGGTTAATTGTTACAATAACTTCATGGCAAACTCTACTTCCTAATCGCCCTTTAAAAGGCTGTGATACCATTTTGTAAGGATGATTAGATTGCAGCGAAATTACATGTAATTCAAAATCGTATTTTGTTGTGATTCTTTTAAACTATAGGAATCAAGAAAAGTCACATTGGTTCTCAGTGTCACCAGCTTAACACCTAAGTAAGGAAAATTTATCAAGGAAAATTTCATCTGTGAAAAAGTTACGTTCAACTTCAACCTCATTCATCTAATATATTTATACGATGAAAGATAGGGTTGGTATATGGTTATAAAGATATAACAAATTTAGATTTAATTTATCCCTAAACAATTTAGAGAGGTCTTCAAAAACTAATATCTAACGAGTTTAGATTCAACCGGACTCATCTGCCTCTTTTGGTCAGTGAGGAGTGGTATAACCTACTTGGCTAGGCGGACGGTCTCGGAATCGAACCACGGGGGAGGCGTGAGTGTGTGTGTGAGAAAATTGGGGACAGTGGGCCCAAATGGCATGCAACGCAGTGTGCACAAAATCCCGTGCGTTACGCCGGGCATCGCAAAAAAATACGAGTTTAGATTTAGCCTATCCCTAGACAATTTAGGGATATCTAATCCATGATGATCTAACAAGATTTGATATTTTTTAATAATTAAGAAATCAATAAAAAGATTTAGCTATGATTGGACATCATAAGCACTTGTATCTTTCTACTACTTGGATCTTGCTGGACCTGCAGATTAGTCAAAACTGTTATTTATTTATTTTTATTGTTTTTCGGTATGTTATGCAGGTAGCATTTGTTGCAATAGGAGCAACAATGGTAGGAAGCATTACTTTCACGAGAGATAAGGGTGACTATGTTCATAAAGGAGACGAGGTTCTTCTAAACTCATTTACTACTTTGCATCAGTCTCGATCAGCATAAATATTAGCTAACATCTTATTCAATTCATTTCAGTTCGGATATTTCTCATTTGGAGGAAGCACTGTAATATGCGTATTTGAAAAGGTTTGTC
Source organism: Iris pallida (assembly GCA_029216955.1). Lineage (NCBI taxonomy): Eukaryota > Viridiplantae > Streptophyta > Magnoliopsida > Asparagales > Iridaceae > Iris > Iris pallida. The sequence continues at coordinate 4,632,363 of JANAVB010034019.1, forward strand.
CATGTTCCCTAAAACTCTTGATTTCATTATTTCCATTCAACTTGAAGTATGAGACGTAACTTAATCAAACTGCACAGAGAAAGATTATTAAAGATTCTCTTTAAAGAAAAGGAAAATTGAGTTATACATGAACAGCTCGACAGGATATACTCTAATTGTTATGTACTGTTTGTATATGGAAATGATGATATTTTCATTAGACTGATAATTTATTGCGCTTTTTGCAGGATGCAATCCAGATTGATGAGGATCTTATTGCAAACAGTGAAAGGTCCTTGGAAACTCTAGTTACTATGGGCATGAGCCTGGGCGTCTCCAAAAAGAAGAAACAAGCAGAAATGCCAAGGTTGGAAAATTGCAAATTGGAGGAATGATATTTAGTATTAGTTCTTAATAGCACCTCATGTGGATAATATGCAACGCTCAAGGAACAGTGATCGCGTGAATATTCGTAATATAGTACAAACATCACATAACAGATTATTAGACGACGTGTATTTCTCTTTCAATTGCTAAAACAGACTAGGAAATTGAAGATACATGTGCTGCAAACACACGGTGACTACAGAGAATGCTCCATAAAAATAGATCATGTAATTTATTGTTCATGTGGATAAATATGCACACATTGTTTATATATTGCTCAAGATGTTCTCCATAGCTAAAAACTTAAATCCGTGCCACTTCCTACTTATTGCAGTTTCACATCGTTATTTTCTTGTCAAGTGTCAATTTCAAGGTGGCCTTCAATTTTTTGGATTAGACTCGCAGTCAAGATCTTCTCCATAGCTAGACTTAAATCAGTCTCTCGTCTGTGGATACTTTTCTACATAGCTACACACTAAAATTGCAAGAGATCTGAATGGATCCAGGCTCTGAAAATGATTACTGTAGCAACAAAGTTGGTGCCATTGTGATTAGGCAATAGCCAAAACATCATGCAGATATTGCAAAAAAAAAAAAAAAAATCCGAATTTGGTTACTCCTGCGTGACGGTCCAAGAACAGGCCTTAGCCTAACCGACATTAATTGATCTAAAAACCTTCGGTCCAAGAACGCGCCCAGCCTGAAATCTTCTAATATATATCCGAGCTCAGCCCAAACCCGAATCTTCTAATATGCAAATCAATATGGTTTAAACCAGGCATAATTTCACTGAGATAACAATTAAACATTCATAATTTCGACATGATACATTAATCCCAAAGAAGAAATGCATGCACATCCGGAACAAATTAATCACCCATCATTTCTGTATTTATAGAGAAATGAAAGCATGAACCATATAGGAAACACCTTTCTTTCACATGCTTACATACAGTCACAGACTCACAATGGTTCCCAATTTGATTTGCACTGGATGGAGATAACATGCCGCTGGAAGCATAATAATACAAAAGCAGCTCACATACACAACAGTTAGAGAACAACGATACAAGGAACGATAAAAGGACTATGTAAGAAAGAAGCAAATATATATGTTTCTTTTAAATTAGTACATAAGGAAGACAGGCACAGAAAGAGCTGAAGTTATGGACTCTTTTCAGCTGTGGTTACTGGTTGCTGTGTAGTCTGACGGTTAACTGTTACCTCATTTTTCTGGTAACTTTGGTTGCTGTAGAACTTATAGTGACGGTGTCAATGGCTGTTATTTTCTATGGAGTCGTCTTCCAGTCGAAGTGAAGATTATCGAAGCTGTTAACTGCACCAAGCCCACTCAAAAGCCTGTTCCCCATGTCTTGTTGCTGCTGATGACTCGTTAATGTAGGATCCTGAGAAATGTGGTTCATTCCAACCCTACCATTCATGTTAACTGCGTTACTAGCCATCCCTGCTATCCCACTAGCTGTCGCTCTGGGACCAATTCCACCCGTTCCCCTGAACCCCAGGCCACCGACTGCGCTACTATTGGCAACTCCGTTACCAGCTAAGCAGTTTGCCCTGTTCAAAGTTGGTGTGATTCCATTTACCCCCTTCATCTCGTTTCCAAACGTACTGACACCATTTAGCTGTAAGGACATAATCATCTCATGTGAAATTTGTTGCACAGAGCTCTGAGAACCACTTCTGTCTGCTTCATGCGATTTCGTGGCCTGTTGTTGCATTGCGGAGATGTTTGCGGGTGAACTTGTGGATGTTGTGAGAGGTTGGAATTGGGTTGTTCTTGGACGACGAAGGTGTTTGTGATGGGAAAGGGGGAGATGAATTTGTTTGGGGCGGTAGGATTGAATTAGACGAGCTAGCTGATGGAATCTGAACCGAGTTCACGCCAGGATAGGGACTGTTCGCTGTGCCCATCTGGTTTTCTTGCCTAGAATTCATCGAATTTTGATGGAGCCCGGCAATGGTAATTCCAGAAGTGGTGATGGATGATGGAGCACTCGCTGAGTTATTGACACTGACGATGCCATTGCTAAAAGAAGAAAGCTGCACACTGGTGTTACGATCACTGTTCTGATCGTTGTAGTTAGAGTTCTGGGCCATTGATTGCTGCTCTTCAGGCTGCTGATGATGAATCCCAGACGATGTCCTTCTAGGGAAGTTTATTAAGCTATCTGAACCAATGCAAAGACTGAATTTTATCTCTTTGAAATGGAAAGAATTTGCAACCATATATATATATATATATATATATATATATATATATTTTGGAATAAGGGTGAATTTATTCCTCGCATATAGCGAAAAAGGTATTACAGTACATAGATATCACAACTTTCCATGCCCCAAAGTATAATATTATGGGACCATTACTGATACATCGAATTCTATGGTATGTAGAATTCCAATAGGGGGGGTAGTCAAGTCCTCAAAAATATGTCTGTTCCGCTCCTTCCAGATGTGTCAAACGGACGCGGCAAGACGGACTCTGGCTCTTCTGGCCCACCCCGGATCCCGACCTCTGTGATCTCGAATCCAGCTGAGAATGCTCCGGATGTCTCTATCCACCCCAACTCCCCCTCTCAGCTGCGCGCACTGCTCAGTCCAAATGTGCCAGGTCACCGGACATACAAAGAAAAGATGTCCCATAGATTCATCCTCCCCAGTACATAGCACACATTTGGCATCCGAAATCTGCATCCCAAACCTGAGTAGTCTGTCTCTCGTCATCGGTTTACCTCGAAGAAGTCGGTATGCACATAGTTGCATTTTACGGGCAACCCCCTTGCCCCAAATGAAGGCCACCTCCTCAGCCCAGTAATTTGCAACCATATATTTTTTTTTTGGAATAAGGGTGAATTTATTCCTCGCATATAGCGGAAAAGGTATTAAAGTACAACATCACAACTTTCCATGCCCCAAAATACTATTATGGGGCCATTACAGATACATCGAATTCTATATTATGTAGAATTCCAATGGGGGGGTAGTCAAGCCCTCAAAGATACGTCTGTTCCGCTCCTTCCAGATGTGCCAAACAGACGCAGCAAGACGGACTCTGGCTCGTCTAGCCCACCCCGGATCCCGTCCTCTGTGATCTCGGATCCAACTGAGAATGCTCCGAATGTCCCGGTCCATCCCTACTCCTCTCAGCTGTGCATATTGCTCAGTCCAAATGTGCCAGGTCACCGGGCAACCAAAGAAGAGATGTCCCATGGATTCATCTGCATCATTACATAGCACACATTTGGCATCCGGAATCTGCATCCCAAACCGGAGGAGTGTCTCTCGTCATCAATCTACCCCGGAGGAGGCGATAAGCACATAGTTGCATTTTCCGTGCAACTCCCTTGCCTCAAATGAAGTCCACCTCATCAGCCTGGTCGTGGTGGGTCCGAACCAAATCATATCAGCTACGAAAGCAGAATAGACCTGAACCTCCCCCCCGTACCTGGGCCGGCCCAGCTCCATGAATCCTCCGTCTGGTTAGCGTCTATGGAAATAAGGTGAATCTCGACTGCAAGCTGGCCAGTAAAAGGGTATCCCTCTGGCCTCCAAACTCCGTCTCTAATGATCCGGCTGCATGTGAGCCCCCTTCTCGCTTCCCTGTCCAGCTGCCCTCCCAATATCTCGAGCAGGGATCTGGAACCCAACCAAGGGTCTAGCCAAAGGTCGGTAGTCGTCCCACCCTTCATGCGCCTGCAGATAGCGGTCTGGAGCACCGGTCTACATCTCAGGATGGCCTTGAATGTGACCGAGAAATTGTTGTCTATCCTGCAGGCCCAGAAGTTGGTCCTCCGTAAGTATCTGCTAGCCATCCAGTCCGCCCAGAGCGACCCCCCCTTGATGAATTTCCAGGCCATCTTCACACAAGCTGCCTTCCGAACCGCATGAAGAGGCCTCAACCCAACTCCTCCTTCCTTCCGAGGCCGACATAACTGATCCCATGATATCGCATGTATCCCTCCCCTCCAGATGAAGTTAGCGCAAATAGCCTCCACCTTCCGAGTTCCGAATAGTAGCTGTGGGGATCTGGATAGACTGGAGCCAGAACATAGTGATGCCAGCAATGACCGACCGCACCCAACTCAATCCGTCCTCCAAATGAAAGCCCCGTCGCTTACCAGCCCTCCACTCTCTTCTGAGCAAAGTCCACCAAGCTGTGGCAATCCTGCTCTCGGGCATAGTTGACCGTTAGCGGGACCCCCGGGTATTTCACTGGAAGCTCGCCTCTGTCCACACCTAAGGCGAAGGCTCTCTCCTCCTGAAGTGTACACCGGGAGCTGAAATAGACTCTGCTCTTCTCCCGGTTTAACTGGAGCCCAGATAGCCGCCCGAACTCCTCCATAATGTCAGAGAGCGCTCTCATTCCCCTCATGGAAGGCTGGAGTAGCACCAATAAATCATCAGCATAAATCAAATGAGATACAACAGGACTCACCAACCGGAAAAGGGGAACAATCCTCCCGCTATGCACTGCTATATCCATCATACTCGTGAAGTACTCCATCACCAAGGTAAAGAGATACGGGGAGAGGGGGTCGCCCTGCCTCAACCCCCTGTTGCTACTAAAATAGCCATGTGGCGTGCCCTGGATGAGGACAGAGAAGGTAGGGGAGCAGATGCACTCCCTCACCCTCGCAACCCATCTCTCGTCAAACCCCATGGCAAGCATCAAGTGGCACAGGAAGTCCCGATTGACCGTGTCATACGCTTTCCGAAGGTCAAGCTTCACACAAGCCTTCATCCCCCCCGGTTTGCTGAACTCCCGCACCATCTCGTGAGCAAGCAGACTGTGCTCCGCTATCGACCGACCCTTGATGAACGCTGCTTGGTTCTGGGACACTAGACCCTGCATAATTCCCTCCATACGCCTGCACATAAGATGAGTGATAATCTTGTAAAGGAAATTACAGCAAGCTATGGGTCTAAAGTCTGCAAGTGAGGTCGCTCCTTCCTTCTTAGGAACCAGAGTCAAGAATGTATGGTTCATCTCCTTCAGCAGCCGGCCCTCTACAAAGAACTCCTGGACAGCTGCCAGGACAGGGGCCTTAAGCACACCCCAGTGTCGCTTAAAGAACCCAGCAGAGAAGCCATCAGGCCCAGGAGCTTTGTTGGGATTAGCCTTCATCACAATATCTTCCACCTCCTCCATCCTCACCGGTGCCAAAAGTAGACTGTTCCCATGTCGGGACACCAGTCTCTTCGTAACCAGGGCCGGAAACATGCTGGAGTAGTCCGTCTGCTGATATAAGTCAGTGTAGAATCTGACGGCCTCCTCCTGGATCTCCACCGGGTCTCCTACAAGACGTCCCTCAGCATTCAGAAGTCTGGGGATGCTGTTCCGATGCTGACGGGTGCGGATCACATCATAAAAGAATTTGGTGTAGCGGTCTCCATCTTTGAGCCAGGTGCATTTAGCCCTCTGTGCCGCACTGATCTCCTCCTGTAGTCTCATGATGCTAACCTCCTCAATCAGGGTCTTCTCCTTAGCCGCCAGTTCCCCATTCATAATGTCAGATTGGAGGGCCACCTGAGTGACCCGCAGCTCTTCTTCCTTCTCAGCCAGAAAAGTCCGCGGTCTCGTCTTCACCCACCCCCTGATAGCCCTCTTGAGTTGCTTGAGCTTGTGAACCATGCGGAATTGGGCCGTGCCATCCCGAAAGTGCTGCATCTCTCTCATAACTACCTTCTCATAACCTGGTGATAGGTACCAGCTGTTGTTGTACCGGAACGGCCTCGCCCGCAGAGCGGGTCTCTCACATAGGCCTACCCGGATAGGAGAATGATCGCTAGTACCCGCTGCCAGACCTTCCGCCACCGAGTTCGGGAAACACCTGAACCACTCGCTATTGTCCAAGGCTCGATCCAGCTGACAAGCAATACGATTCTGAGTAGCCTTGTTGTGCCAGGTCCAAATATGTCCAGTTCGCTCCAGCCCCCGCATACCTGACATAAGAAGACACCTCTGGAAGTCATATAAAATCGGGTCCGGTACAGGCCGGCCCCCAACCTTCTCTTGACGAAGCAACATAGCATTGAAGTCCCCCATGATGAGTAGGAGAAGATGCATGTTGTCCGCCATACGACCCATAAGCACAATATTCTCCCACAGAGCCTCCCGGAGTCTCCGGTCGTTGTGCCCATATACAGCACCCAGGATGAATCTAAATCCACCTTTATTCTCAAAAGTAACACCGATGAGTTGCTCAGACTTGTGAATCTGAACCCCCACCCAACTACCTGTGTTCCACCTAACCCAGATCATTGCCATACCGCAAAGATCTAAGTTATGAATGTGATCTCAGGTTGCCGGAGTCCGATGTGAGAGCATAGCGGCCCCCTCGAATCTTCGTCTCCAGCAGAATAGCAATATCACATGCCTCTCTCCTCAGCACCCCTCTGATCTCCCTCCATCGACCAATGGAACACCCCCCTAATGTTCCATGCTAGGACCGACATCTAAATAAAAGATGTTGGGTCCCCCTGTAACTCCTCTGGATCGACACTCGAGGGAAGTGTCTCATCCGTCTGCTCAAGAACTGCATCTACTATTGAGGAAAGGGCAAGATGAGCCTGAATCCGGCTAAGAGTAAGTGTCCAGTCAGGATTGGGCTCGGTCTGGTCATCCATCTCCCTCATCTGAGGAATATCCTCCAGAGTGGCAGGGGCGTGTCTCTTCCTGCTGCTGTAAACCATAAGTGCCGTGGAGGCCTCCGTCCCCCTCTGACTACTATCCGCCGCACTCATCCCCCTGGTCATCATAGTCCTCCGAGGCCTGAACGGGACTAGCGCACCATGCATGCTCTCCTGTCTCGATGGAAAACCTGTCTCCAGTCTCCTATCAATCTCCATAACTGTTTCTTCCTCCATGTGTCTCTCTGGCGCCGTCTCCTCAGGCGAGTGACTAGGGGCCGCCTCCCTCTCTGGTGCCTCCGTCTGAACCGTCTCCGGCCGAGATGTCTCTGTCTGGCCCGCTTGTGGCCTGGCGGACTCTTTCCCCTTATAGTTGCACGCACTGGTAATGTGCCCAAAGCACTCGCAATTCGAACACATTGGTGGAACCCAATCATACTCCACAGCCTGCGTCAGAACCTCTCCAGATGGTACCTGATACTCAAGCATGCTCGGGAGCTCCGATCCCGCCTTGATCTCCACAAAGACTCTGGCGTACATTATTCTAGTTCGGAAAGTAGTGGCCTCATCTGCCTTGATCGGCTTTCCCACGAGGCTAGCGAGTCTCATGAGAAGTGGGATGCTCCAATATTGAACAGGGAATTCTGGGAACCGGATCCAGACGGGGATGACATTCAACACTTCCTTCTCACACCTCAGCGCCGGTGTCCATTCTTTCAAAATAATGAGTCTCCCATCAAACGACCATGGCCCTCCCTGCACAATCCTGGTCACATCCTCCGCCAGCCCAAACTTGACATAGTAAAATTCATTCTCCCGGGAGAAGAATTCCATGCTGCCCTTGGGCCTCCAGACTCTCTCCGCATAACCCCTGATTTGGCCAAAGAACGGCTTATTCCCTAACACATATAGCACTAAGGTGTTCTTCCAGAAATCGGCGACCTTTGCTATTTCCTCTGCGGGGAAGTAAGCCCTGTGTCTTCCACCAACCGCCATCGGGGTAACATATTCCATAGACATCGGACTTTGCGACTCCACTGGGGTGCAGACCTCCTTCCATGACCTAGGCATCTGCTCCACAGAGGGGGTCCTGGTTGGAGGAGTCGCAGCAACCGGGACTTGTCTACCAGCATCAACTACAACACCCTTTTCCTTCTCCGCCGCCGTCGCCTTTGGCCGCCACCCAGACACTGTGCGAACCATATTTCCCCCTCGGCGATGCGGATCAACAGTGCCTCTTGGGGGTCGGCTCCCAGAATTCCCTTGGTTCTGAACCCCTCGTCGTCCTCCGGTCCGTCGTCTCAACACCGTCTGCCAGCCTGCCTCTCTAGTCCCGTCCGCCCCCATTGTAGACCCCGACCCGAATTCGAAAGTCGGTGTCGGACCTCTACTCACTCCTGAACCCCCAATCGTGGTGGTCCCGATAAATCCAGCCGACCCCCTCCCGCCGTGGTGCGCCCCGCCGCCGCCGCCCGACCCCCCCCCCTCCGCCTGGGGGAGTCTCCCTGCTGCCGTCGCCACTAGGGCGGGCCGCCCCCTCCCTGCCGGTGTGGCCCGACCCCCCCCCCCCCTCCGCCTGGGGGGGTCTCCCCGCCGCCGCCGCCACCAGGGTGGGCCGCCCCCTCCCCGCTGGAGTTGCCCGACCCCCCCCCCTCCGCCGGGGGGGGGGGTCGCCATGCTTCCGCCACCGCCTGGAGGGGTGGATCCCCCCCTCCCAGGGTCGCCCGACCCCCCTCCACCGCCTGGGGGGGTCGCCACCCCTCCGCCGCCCTTCGTAAGGAGCCCCCCCCCCCCCCCTTCCCACCTTTCCGCCGGACTCCTCCTGGGGGGGGGGGGGGGGGGGGGGGTGCCGTCGCCGCCGTCTCGATCAAATACTTCGATGCCCTAGCAGAGCTAGGGTTGGGAACCGTCGCCGTCGCCATTCCTATTTTGCAACCATATATATATATATATATATATATATATATATATATATATATACAATTAAATGGAGAATGGCTCCATTAAGTTGAGGTGCATTAGGGGAACCACAAGGGCACTAAGCAATATTACCAAATATGAAGTCCGTGGCTAAGTTATACTACAAGTAGCACGGCCTCAGAACCAACAAGGAGTTGAGTAATTGTAAACTTGAGCCAATGTAACCATAAGTGACAAATCTTTGAACCACCACCTACATTTTATGATGGGGATAATGTAGAAGACCATGCCAGACATCTCATTTATATGATTAGCGACTATCATATGGAGTGCAATAGTGTGACAGTGGAATTTCTGCATCGGCTATATACTATGCAAGTGTTGGAGTTTGGCATGGCAAGCACTACATCACATTTTTTTTTTTAAATAACAATAGACTTACCCATAGGACCAGTCTTTGTTTCTCTACTATAATCAATTTAGTCCTTCATGCTATTTACCACCTCTGAAATCTGCAATATTTACATTCCAATGGACAGAAAATATCAATAGTTAATCAACAAAAGGTGCTTATAAATTACTAAACATCTAATGTTTAGTACAGTTCATGTTAATTTATATTAAAGATAAATTTAGTATGATACATTGAGTCAGCACACTTAAAAACAACAAATAAGCAAACTAACCATCATCAGAATGGGGTCAGTAATAGGGCATAAGAGCACCATAGTTATTGACAACATTTTTAAGACCGCTGTTTTCCCAAAATCAATACTCTATGATGGTGTCAAATTCCTAGCCAAGGTAGTTGTGAGCATGAGAGGGTCATTCCATAAAACCTAGATGGCAGTTGCTGACCTTTGGAATATGAAGTTTAATTTTAGGAAACGATGCGGATATGAGTATTGACATTGATCCGCAAGAAGCTCAACAAGTTTGTGCAACCAAAGAGGCGCCACCCTCCAAGTTGCCCTAGACTATAAAGAGACTAGACAAGAGGTTAAGATGACCTGACCCTCTAAGTCGGCGTCAAATTCCTGTTCATTTCAAGTTTATTAATGGCTTGGTTTAGACAAGTGACTTAGTGTCTGAATTACACCCTTCCACATTCCAACAGCCAATTAACCTTCCCCCTCCTTTCAGTGCTACAAATTGCACACCTTTCTCCATCCTCTCCAGCCATTCCACATACAGCTTCTCCTCTGCCCTCCACTCCAGTCCACCTTCCCTTCTTTGTCCCCTCTGCCTCTGACACTCCCTCCTCCAATCCTCCCCTTCATTGCCCTTCAATCACTGACCGCTAAATAATGAAAAGCTTAAATTGGAGTATATGTATCAGGCATTGAGTGTAAAAGCTAAATAGGTTGGTTCAGGATTGACTAGTTTAGTTTTGTGTTTTAAACCAGTTAATCATAGTAAAGGCGCTGTAATCAAGAACCTAAAACTGGAGTACACGTATCAGGCATTGCCGTAATAACTAGATACTTAAAGAAAAATGACAAAGAATATTTAATAATAATAATCTCACTAGACATGAGGGCAAAATACTGAAATAAAGCATACAACATAGAAATGGAACACGTAACTTCATCTGAACAGCAGCAATCTAGTTAATGTTTCAAAACTTTTAAGGAATTTTTTTAATCAATCCTGTAGTATCTGGTCAGTATTACCAAGTCAATTAAATAACAGTTAATGATCCAACTGCATCATAAGAACAGATGACACAAACCTGAAGGCAACGAACGTATCTTTTTGTGTAACCCAAATCATTTACCAGAGGCACCTCCAAAGCTTTAGCTAATTGACGAGCAGATGACACAAACCTACAGCACAGAGAATCTTAATCAGAATCATTCTGATTAACTTAAGACATCAAATATCAATTAGTAAGAAACCC
>JANAVB010034019.1:4643212-4665712 GCA_029216955.1 Iris pallida
ATACCTGTCTCTCCTTACACTTCGGGTTCTCGCAACTCACCTGATCTGAGGACTGATCGTAATCTAACCACAGACGCTCCAACTCTGTGGCATACTCCTGCACCGTCTTCTCCTCCTGTACGGTGTCGTCGATCTCCCCATTTATCTGGAAAACCCTCAAGTTATTCTCCACACCATCGTAGATCCTCAATTTCTCCACACGTTCTTCACCATCTCAAGGCTATCTACTGTGGCGGCAATTGACTGGACTAAATAATTGAGGAACCAAATGTATATCACCATATGAGTGGACTTCCACTCGTCGTGTCTTGCCAAGCCCTCATTCGGCTGTGTCTTCTCTCCTGACAAGAAACTCTTCATGTTCTCCCTTGCGAGGGTTCTCCTTACCCGTTTTGACCAATTCAGGTAGGCAGCCGGTCCATCAAGCTTCAGATCGATGTAGGGAAGCTCCCACTTTGCCGGTGTTCGTGTCGCGCTCTCACCAGCCGATAGTTTTTTCAGCTTTATCAACGTTGCGACCTCTGCAGAGTCCAACTTCTTGATGATCTCCTCCATCGATCCTCCTCTTCTCCGATTACCTCACATCCGTCCTACGATTCACGTTCGTCCTCTTCGTCCTCTCTTCTAGACCCAATCATGCTCTCCCCCATCGGATCTAGGCCTTCGATGTCAACGTCCCGAACAACCCGCGGAAGACGTCGGAAACCGCGCAGAAAGCTCCTGCGGGCTCCGCGGGAGTCGCGGCTTCGCTGACAGTGACGGCGGCAGCGGCGGTAGTGGCGGCTAGGGTTTGGGAGCGATGGTGTCGGCTAGGGTTTGGGAGTGGGGGTGTCAGCTAGGTTTGGACTTTGATACCATGTAGAATTTTTAGGAGTAATGAATATGTTTATTGATAATCTCTTGGCTATATATAGCCTTACAACCCTCCATCTTACATGAAACCCCTTAATACATTCTAATATACCAACATGTATTAAGACTGAAAGTATAATTAATTTCCAAGATGAGCAATATCATATTTTAAAATGTAAACTAAAACATATGATGTCCCTTCAAGTAAAAAGGAAAAAAAAAAAAAACCATAGAAAAATAATTCTAAAAATGCTTCAATTTGCCTTCAGTGTCGATGTGTTGTATTGTCGCCGCCAGTGTCGTTCCATTGTATTGTTGCCATAACTGTCATTGGATGTGTCTCATCGTCACAGTCATACGGTTGTGTTGTCATCTCATCGTCATAGGGTTGTGCCACCCCATAAGCCCTTCTTACCATGTTCTCATGCCACCATATTTTTGTCCCTACCTACCACCTTGACACCATTGAGATCTAGACAGCAGGAAGAATGAGAAGGAGAGGCAGTCTCGAGGAGGATTGAAGCCTAAAGATTACGAAGGAGATGGAGAAAGGTGAAGGAAAGAAGGGCATGCTTCATTTGGGGAGGGCACTGGTTGGGAAGGATAGAGATTAGGAATGAGATGGGAAGGGGAAACAATGGAATTTGGCGACTAAAAATGACGATTGAAGAAGCTGGAGAACAAAAGGAGTGAATATAAAATGACACCATTTTTAGATGTGATTTTAGTAGGTTATAAAATAAAAAGTTAGATGTAGAATGGGGATTGTGATTCCAAACACACACGCACGGAGATTGTAAAATCACACTTGACTAACACTTGATTTAAAAGTCCCATTCTGGAATCTCAATTGACTAACACCTGATTACACAATCACACGATGTGATTTGGAAATCCCAATTGACTACCCCCCCCTAGAGATAACTGATATGCGTAACTGGTTGAGCGGGTGACCAAACTACTTGTCCACCTTTTCCAAACCCTTTATTAATAACTTTTGATGATCAAACCCGCAAGTTTGGAACTATGGTGTTAGTTTCGAATCATAGTGGTAGTGGTATAATCACTTGAGCTCATACATGCATGCATCTCACTTTTTTTCACACCGGGATACACAATAAATATAAAGATGTGAAGTCAGACTTGACCTTTAAGGTTTAAGATGAATATAATAGAATGGCAGATGTATTAGCAGCACCATAGATCATATTGTTTCTAGATCTCTTTGCCAAATAGCACAGTGTTGATGTAGGAATGGGAGTCCCAGTAATAGTTTAAATGTCCCATATTACCTTCAATTCAAGTTTATAGCACAGTTTGTAGTACCGGCCGATACCGATAGATACGGCTGATACCGATATTGTTTGGCATGTCCCGATCGAATACCTATTGCTACTGACCGATACCGACATTGGGGGTCTCTTTTTCAGTCAATTCGACAAAGAAAATTGAACAGAAAAGACAAATCAATAAGGGTATAAAAATAGTAAGGTTGTAAAAAGTAAAAACATATAAAAGAAGCAGATAAACCAATCGGCAAGGGTGACTGCTATTTCATTCAATTTCAAAACACTAAGAAACAACACAGGAAATACTTAAATTTATGCCTAAATGTATATAATATTTTTTCTAAAATTTTAATGATTTATTAATTATTATTTGCTTTCCAATACCAAAAGATCCGATACTCCGATCAGAAACCGCCGATACTGCCAAGTGCCAATATCGCCGATCCCGATACTCATTGGAAGGGTCCAATACGGACACTGCGAACCTTGGTTTATAGCATGCTATTTGGCATGTACATTTATCTGCTTTAGGAAATACTATGAGTTTTCTACTAGAACTAGTCCCACATAGAGTAATGACACTAGTAGATTCTACTTGTTAGTTCGAGAATACATCAATATCAGAAGGCTTCTAAAAGTTATCAGCAATGGCTTCTTTTTCTCAGGGTCGTAAGTTTTCTATTCAAGGTCTGTTGGGATCAGATTCATGCTCTAGTATCTTCTCTGATGGATCTTTGGTGATATTTCGACTGGCACCACAGGTGTTGGATCTTAGCTAATTTACTTCTACGCTCTGTCAATGATGTATGCCATGCTTTTCTATCAAGCAAATCATCTTCTCTATTTTCTGTTCCATTTTTTTCAGGATTACCATCGTTTCCATGTACCTGTCTCTGGAATCGTAGAAAGTTTTGTGGAAATTCCAGGATGTTTGTACACGGTATAGTAGAAACAGTAACATTGTGATTATGCAAGTAGATATTGCACTCTTGTCAATTCCTCTATTATACACGAGTTTCATTTAAAACTGATATCATCCAGTATTTCTGATTCAATGTTGCCAGGTGAATCCAATTGCTGTGAACAGCAAATATTGTAATGTTTTCACTGAGAATAAACGTGTGGTATCTATCATTTCAACTTCGGAATTTGGAAAGGTATGTGATCGGCACTATATTTTGCACCTCTTTATGTTCACCATACCGCTTCAAATTGGTTAGTTAACCTTAAAAATTGGTCTGTACCTCATGATTGCCTTCACATACTGGAATAGGATTTTGGAATTTATGTAGTCCATTGCTGCAACTTCTTTTGCTATGAATGGCACTTTATCAGTTTTCTTCATAATTTCTGGATTGACAACAATGTTCAGAAAGGAGAAAAACATACTGTTCTTCTCTAAACAAAAATATAAAGGGGGCCAACGTAACTTCTTCATGGATTCCCTTTTATAATGAAATATGAGAAATCAATAGAATATAATATAGGATAGTCTATTAGTAGAAATATCAAAAGAAAATGATAAGGGTGACTCAATAAATTGGGGGTGGGACCTGCTAGCATAATGCAGGTTGGAACGTGGGAATTCGAGGTCTCATAAACTAATTTTGTGGACAAACTTTCCGGTTAGACCTATGGATGGATCCTTTTAGATCTCCGGACCGGCCTTTCACATGAGATTGATTATTTATTATTAATCCATCTCACTGATTATGGAAGTCTCATCAAATTGATCTCTCACTTAATCATTTGATACTAGTCTTACTAGGACTCATTTATTAATCATTTGATTCCAGTCTTACTAGAACTCATTAATCTTTTGATTCTAGTCTTACTATCGATATTCCAGTATACATTTCCAATCATTGAAGTATCTTAGTCCTAAGAATATAATTAACTTATTCTAACAATTACAAAAAAATTGTAATTTTAAAACAAAAAACTAGATATGGAACTGTACTAAAATCTTGACGAAATAGAAATATGTTTCCTACTGGGGGTCTGAATCAAATTCTGGACTACATAAAAATCTGAACTATAGAAAACTGTTTTTTAACAGGGGTCTGAATCAAAATATGGATTGCAAACAGAATGTGGACTATGTTGAAAACTGTTTTCTAACAGGGGTCTGAATCAAATTCTGGTATGGATTAAAATCTGGACCAATCAGAAAACTGTTTCTAATATTTTGATGGAGAAAAACCACTTATTGTCATAAAAAATTCTATATAATATGTTGATCCATCTAATAAATCGATTTCTAATCTTATATAGAATATGTTTCAAGGGTGGGTTAATTGTTACAATAACTTCATGGCAAACTCTACTTCCTAATCGCCCTTTAAAAGGCTGTGATACCATTTTGTAAGGATGATTAGATTGCAGCGAAATTACATGTAATTCAAAATCGTATTTTGTTGTGATTCTTTTAAACTATAGGAATCAAGAAAAGTCACATTGGTTCTCAGTGTCACCAGCTTAACACCTAAGTAAGGAAAATTTATCAAGGAAAATTTCATCTGTGAAAAAGTTACGTTCAACTTCAACCTCATTCATCTAATATATTTATACGATGAAAGATAGGGTTGGTATATGGTTATAAAGATATAACAATTTAGATTTAATTTATCCCTAAACAATTTAGAGAGGTCTTCAAAAACTAATATCTAACGAGTTTAGATTCAACCGGACTCATCTGCCTCTTTTGGTCAGTGAGGAGTGGTATAACCTACTTGGCTAGGCGGACGGTCTCGGAATCGAACCACGGGGGAGGCGTGAGTGTGTGTGTGAAAAATTGGGGACAGTGGGCCCAAATGGCATGCAACGCAGTGTGCACAAAATCCCGTGCGTTACGCCGGGCATCGCAAAAAAATACGAGTTTAGATTTAGCCTATCCCTAGACAATTTAGGGATATCTAATCCATGATGATCTAACAAGATTGATATTTTTTAATAATTAAGAAATCAATAAAAAGATTTAGCTATGATTGGACATCATAAGCACTTGTATCTTTCTACTACTTGGATCTTGCTGGACCTGCAGATTAGTCAAAACTGTTATTTATTTATTTTTATTGTTTTTCGGTATGTTATGCAGGTAGCATTTGTTGCAATAGGAGCAACAATGGTAGGAAGCATTACTTTCACGAGAGATAAGGGTGACTATGTTCATAAAGGAGACGAGGTTCTTCTAAACTCATTTACTACTTTGCATCAGTCTCGATCAGCATAAATATTAGCTAACATCTTATTCAATTCATTTCAGTTCGGATATTTCTCATTTGGAGGAAGCACTGTAATATGCGTATTTGAAAAGGTTTGTCCATGTTCCCTAAAACTCTTGATTTCATTATTTCCATTCAACTTGAAGTATGAGACGTAACTTAATCAAACTGCACAGAGAAAGATTATTAAAGATTCTCTTTAAAGAAAAGGAAAATTGAGTTATACATGAACAGCTCGACAGGATATACTCTAATTGTTATGTACTGTTTGTATATGGAAATGATGATATTTTCATTAGACTGATAATTTATTGCGCTTTTTGCAGGATGCAATCCAGATTGATGAGGATCTTATTGCAAACAGTGAAAGGTCCTTGGAAACTCTAGTTACTATGGGCATGAGCCTGGGCGTCTCCAAAAAGAAGAAACAAGCAGAAATGCCAAGGTTGGAAAATTGCAAATTGGAGGAATGATATTTAGTATTAGTTCTTAATAGCACCTCATGTGGATAATATGCAACGCTCAAGGAACAGTGATCGCGTGAATATTCGTAATAGTACAAACATCACATAACAGATTATTAGACGACGTGTATTTCTCTTTCAATTGCTAAACAGACTAGGAAATTGAAGATACATGTGCTGCAAACACACGGTGACTACAGAGAATGCTCCATAAAAATAGATCATGTAATTTATTGTTCATGTGGATAAATATGCACACATTGTTTATATTGCTCAAGATGTTCTCCATAGCTAAAAACTTAAATCCGTGCCACTTCCTACTTATTGCAGTTTCACATCGTTATTTTCTTGTCAAGTGTCAATTTCAAGGTGGCCTTCAATTTTTTGGATAGACTCGCAGTCAAGATCTTCTCCATAGCTAGACTTAAATCAGTCTCTCGTCTGTGGATACTTTTCTACATAGCTACACACTAAAATTGCAAGAGATCTGAATGGATCCAGGCTCTGAAAATGATTACTGTAGCAACAAAGTTGGTGCCATTGTGATTAGGCAATAGCCAAAACATCATGCAGATATTGCAAAAAAAAAAAAAAATCCGAATTTGGTTACTCCTGCGTGACGGTCCAAGAACAGGCCTTAGCCTAACCGACATTAATTGATCTAAAAACCTTCGGTCCAAGAACGCGCCCAGCCTGAAATCTTCTAATATATATCCGAGCTCAGCCCAAACCCGAATCTTCTAATATGCAAATCAATATGGTTTAAACCAGGCATAATTTCACTGAGATAACAATTAAACATTCATAATTTCGACATGATACATTAATCCCAAAGAAGAAATGCATGCACATCCGGAACAAATTAATCACCCATCATTTCTGTATTTATAGAGAAATGAAAGCATGAACCATATAGGAAACACCTTTCTTTCACATGCTTACATACAGTCACAGACTCACAATGGTTCCCAATTTGATTTGCACTGGATGGAGATAACATGCCGCTGGAAGCATAATAATACAAAAGCAGCTCACATACACAACAGTTAGAGAACAACGATACAAGGAACGATAAAAGGACTATGTAAGAAAGAAGCAAATATATATGTTTCTTTTAAATTAGTACATAAGGAAGACAGGCACAGAAAGAGCTGAAGTTATGGACTCTTTTCAGCTGTGGTTACTGGTTGCTGTGTAGTCTGACGGTTAACTGTTACCTCATTTTTCTGGTAACTTTGGTTGCTGTAGAACTTATAGTGACGGTCAATGGCTGTTATTTTCTATGGAGTCGTCTTCCAGTCGAAGTGAAGATTATCGAAGCTGTTAACTGCACCAAGCCCACTCAAAAGCCTGTTCCCCATGTCTTGTTGCTGCTGATGACTCGTTAATGTAGGATCCTGAGAAATGTGGTTCATTCCAACCCTACCATTCATGTTAACTGCGTTACTAGCCATCCCTGCTATCCCACTAGCTGTCGCTCTGGGACCAATTCCACCCGTTCCCCTGAACCCCAGGCCACCGACTGCGCTACTATTGGCAACTCCGTTACCAGCTAAGCAGTTTGCCCTGTTCAAAGTTGGTGTGATTCCATTTACCCCCTTCATCTCGTTTCCAACGTACTGACACCATTTAGCTGTAGGACATAATCATCTCATGTGAAATTTGTTGCACAGAGCTCTGAGAACCACTTCTGTCTGCTTCATGCGATTTCGTGGCCTGTTGTTGCATTGCGGAGATGTTTGCGGGTGAACTTGTGGATGTTGTGAGAGGTTGGAATTGGGTTGTTCTTGGGACGAAGTGTTTGTGATGGGAAAGGGGGAGATGAATTTGTTTGGGGCGGTAGGATTGAATTAGACGAGCTAGCTGATGGAATCTGAACCGAGTTCACGCCAGGATAGGGACTGTTCGCTGTGCCCATCTGGTTTTCTTGCCTAGAATTCATCGAATTTTGATGGAGCCCGGCAATGGTAATTCCAGAAGTGGTGATGGATGATGGAGCACTCGCTGAGTTATTGACACTGACGATGCCATTGCTAAAAGAAGAAAGCTGCACACTGGTGTTACGATCACTGTTCTGATCGTTGTAGTTAGAGTTCTGGGCCATTGATTGCTGCTCAGGCTGCTGATGATGAATCCCAGACGATGTCCTTCTAGGGAAGTTTATTAAGCTATCTGAACCAATGCAAAGACTGAATTTTATCTCTTTGAAATGGAAAGAATTTGCAACCATATATATATATATATATATATTTATTATTTTGGAATAAGGGTGAATTTATTCCTCGCATATAGCGAAAAGGTATTACAGTACATAGATATCACAACTTTCCATGCCCCAAAGTATAATATTATGGGACCATTACTGATACATCGAATTCTATGTATGTAGAATTCCAATAGGGGGGGTAGTCAAGTCCTCAAAAATATGTCTGTTCCGCTCCTTCCAGATGTGTCAAACGGACGCGGCAAACGGACTCTGGCTCTTCTGGCCCACCCCGGATCCCGACCTCTGTGATCTCGAATCCAGCTGAGAATGCTCCGGATGTCTCTATCCACCCCAACTCCCCCTCTCAGCTGCGCGCACTGCTCAGTCCAAATGTGCCAGGTCACCGGACATACAAAGAAAAGATGTCCCATAGATTCATCCTCCCCAGTACATAGCACACATTTGGCATCCGAAATCTGCATCCCAAACCTGAGTAGTCTGTCTCTCGTCATCGGTTTACCTCGAAGAAGTCGGTATGCACATAGTTGCATTTTACGGGCAACCCCCTTGCCCCAAATGAAGGCCACCTCCTCAGCCCAGTAATTTGCAACCATATATTTTTTTTTTGGAATAAGGGTGAATTTATTCCTCGCATATAGCGGAAAAGGTATTAAAGTACAACATCACAACTTTCCATGCCCCAAAATACTATTATGGGGCCATTACAGATACATCGAATTCTATATTATGTAGAATTCCAATGGGGGGTAGTCAAGCCCTCAAAGATACGTCTGTTCCGCTCCTTCCAGATGTGCCAAACAGACGCAGCAAGACGGACTCTGGCTCGTCTAGCCCACCCCGGATCCGTCCTCTGTGATCTCGGATCCAACTGAGAATGCTCCGAATGTCCGGTCCATCCCTACTCCTCTCAGCTGTGCAATTGCTCAGTCCAAATGTGCCAGGTCACCGGGCAACCAAAGAAGAGATGCCCATGGATTCATCTGCATCATTACATAGCACACATTTGGCATCCGGAATCTGCATCCCAAACCGGAGGAGTGTCTCTCGTCATCAATCTACCCGGAGGAGACGATAAGCACATAGTTGCATTTTCGTGCAACTCCCTTGCCCAAATGAAGTCCACCTCATCAGCCTGGTCGTGGTGGGTCCGAACCAAATCATAGCAGCTACGAAAGCAGAATAGACCTGAACCTCCCCCCGTACCTGGGCCGGCCCAGCTCCATGAATCCTCCGTCTGGTTAGCGTCTATGGAATAAGGTGAATCTCGACTGCAAGCTGGCCAGTAAAAGGGTATCCCTCTGGCCTCCAAACTCCGTTCTAATGATCCGGCTGCATGTGAGCCCCCTTCTCGCTTCCCTGTCCAGCTGCCCTCCCAATATCTCGAGCAGGATCTGGAACCCAACCAAGGGTCTAGCCAAAGGTCGGTAGTCGTCCCACCTTCATGCGCCTGCAGATAGCGGTCTGGAGCACCGGTCTACATCTCAGATGGCCTTGAATGTGACCGAGAAATTGTTGTCTATCCTGCAGGCCCAGAAGTTGGTCCTCCGTAAGTATCTGCTAGCCATCCAGTCCGCCCAGAGCGACCCCCCTTGATGAATTTCCAGGCCATCTTCACACAAGCTGCCTTCCGAACCGCATGAAGAGGCCTCAACCCAACTCCTCCTTCCTCCGAGGCCGACATAACTGATCCCATGATATCGCATGTATCCCTCCCCTCCAGATGAAGTTAGCGCAAATAGCCTCCACCTTCTTCCGAATAGTAGCTGTGGGGATCTGGATAGACTGGAGCCAGAACATAGTGATGCCAGCAATGACCGACCGCACCAACTCAATCCGTCCCCAAATGAAAGCCCCGCGCTTGCCAGCCCTCCACTCTCTTCTGAGCAAAGTCCACCAAGCTGTGGCAATCCTGCTCTCGGGCATAGTTGACCGTTAGCGGGACCCCCGGGTATTTCACTGGAAGCTCGCCTCTGTCCACACCTAAGGCGAAGGCTCTCTCCTCCTGAAGTGTACACCGGGAGCTGAATAGACTCTGCTCTTCTCCCGGTTTAACTGGAGCCCAGATAGCCGCCCGAACTCCTCCATAATGTCAGAGAGCGCTCTCATTCCCCTCATGGAAGGCTGGAGTAGCACCAATAAATCATCAGCATAAATCAAATGAGATACAACAGGACTCACCAACCGAAAAGGGGAACAATCCTCCCGCTATGCACTGCTATATCCATCATACTCGTGAAGTACTCCATCACCAAGGTAAAGAGATACGGGGAGAGGGGTCGCCCTGCCTCAACCCCCTGTTGCTACTAAAATAGCCATGTGACGTGCCCTGGATGAGGACAGAGAAGGTAGGGGAGCAGATGCACTCCCTCACCCTCGCAACCCATCTCTCGTCAAACCCCATGGCAAGCATCAAGTGGCACAGGAAGTCCCGATTGACCGTGTCATACGCTTTCCGAAGGTCAAGCTTCACACAAGCCTTCATCCCCCCCGGTTTGCTGAACTCCCGCACCATCTCGTGAGCAAGCAGACTGTCTCCGCTATCGACCGACCCTTGATGAACGCTGCTTGGTTCTGGGACACTAGACCCTGCATAATCCCTCCATACGCTGCACATAAGATGAGTGATAATCTTGTAAAGGAAATTACAGCAAGCTATGGGTCTAAAGTCTGCAAGTGAGGTCGCTCCTTCCTTCTTAGGAACCAGAGTCAAGAATGTATGGTTCATCTCCTTCAGCAGCCGGCCCTCTACAAAGAACTCCTGGACAGCTGCCAGGACAGGGGCCTTAAGCACACCCCAGTGTCGCTTAAAGAACCCAGCAGAGAAGCCATCAGGCCCAGGAGCTTTGTTGGGATTAGCCTTCATCACAATATCTTCCACCTCCTCCATCCTCACCGGTGCCAAAAGTAGACTGTTCCCATGTCGGGACACCAGTCTCTTCGTAACCAGGGCCGGAAACATGCTGGAGTAGTCCGTCTGCTGATATAAGTCAGTGTAGAATCTGACGGCCTCCTCCTGGATCTCCACCGGGTCTCCTACAAGACGTCCCTCAGCATTCAGAAGTCTGGGGATGCTGTTCCGATGCTGACGGGTGCGGATCACATCATAAAAGAATTTGGTGTAGCGGTCTCCATCTTTGAGCCAGGTGCATTTAGCCCTCTGTGCCGCACTGATCTCCTCCTGTAGTCTCATGATGCTAACCTCCTCAATCAGGGTCTTCTCCTTAGCCGCCAGTTCCCATTCATAATGTCAGATTGGAGGGCCACCTGAGTGACCCGCAGCTCTTCTTCCTTCTCAGCCAGGAAGTCCGCGGTCTCGTCTTCACCCACCCCCTGATAGCCCTCTTGAGTTGCTTGAGCTTGTGAACCATGCGGAATTGGGCCGTGCCATCCCGAAAGTGCTGCATCTCTCTCATAACTACCTCTCATAACCTGGTGATAGGTACCAGCTGTTGTTGTACCGGAACGGCCTCGCCCGCAGAGCGGGTCTCTCACATAGGCCACCCGGATAGGAGAATGATCGCTAGTACCCGCTGCCAGACCTTCCGCCACCGAGTTCGGGAAACACCTGAACCACTCGCTATTGCCCAAGGCCCGATCCAGCTGACAAGCAATACGATTCTGAGTAGCCTTGTTGTGCCAGGTCCAAATATGTCCAGTTCGCTCCAGCCCCCGCATACCTGACATAAGAAGACACCCTGGAAGTCATATAAAATCGGGTCGGTACAGGCCGGCCCCCAACCTTCTCTTGACGAAGCAACATAGCATTGAAGTCCCCCATGATGAGTAGGGAAGATGCATGTTGTCCGCCATACGACCCATAAGCACAATATCTCCCACAGAGCCTTCCGGAGTCTCCGGTCGTTGTGCCCATATACAGCACCCAGGATGAATCTAAATCCACCTTTATTCTCAAAAGTAACACCGATGAGTTGCTCAGACTTGTGAATCTGAACCCCCACCCAACTACCTGTGTTCCACCTAACCCAGATCCTTGCCATACCGCAAAGATCTAAGTTATGAATGTGATCTCAGGTTGCCGGAGTCCGATGTGAGAGCATAGCGGCCCCTCGAATCTTCGTCTCCAGCAGAATAGCAATATCACATGCCTCTCTCCTCAGCACCCCTCTGATCTCCCTCCATCGACCAATGGAACACCCCCCTAATGTTCCATGCTAGGACCGACATCTAAATAAAAGATGTTGGGTCCCCCTGTAACTCCTCTGGATCGACACTCGAGGGAAGTGTCTCATCCGTCTGCTCAAGAACTGCATCTACTATTGAGGAAGGGCAAGATGAGCCTGAATCCGGCTAAGAGTAAGTGTCCAGTCAGGATTGGGCTCGGTCTGGTCATCCATCTCCCTCATCTGAGGAATATCCTCCAGAGTGGCAGGGGCGTGTCTCTTCCTGCTGCTGTAAACCATAAGTGCCGTGGAGGCCTCCGCCGCACTATCGCACTCATCCCCTGGTCATCATAGTCCTCCGAGGCCTGAACGGGACCAGCGCACCATGCATGCTCTCCTGTCTCGATGGCAAAACCTGTCTCCAGTCTCCTATCAATCTCCATAACTGTTTCTTCCTCCATGTGTCTCTCTGGCGCCGTCTCCTCAGGCGAGTGACTAGGGGCCGCCTCCCTCTCTGGTGCCTCCGTCTGAACCGTCTCCGGCCGAGATGTCTCTGTCTGGCCCGCTGTGGCCTGGCGGACTCTTTCCCTTATAGTTGCACGCACTGGTAATGTGCCCAAAGCACTCGCAATTCGAACACATGGTGGACCCAATCATACTCCACAGCCTGCGTCAGAACCTCTCCAGATGGTACCTGATACTCAAGCATGCTCGGGAGCTCCGATCCCGCCTTGATCTCCACAAAGACTCTGGCGTACATTATTCTAGTTCGAAAGTAGTGGCCTCATCTGCCTTGATCGGCTTTCCCACGAGGCTAGCGAGTCTCATGAGAAGTGGGATGCTCCAATATTGAACAGGGAATTCTGGAAACCGGATCCAGACGGGGATGACATTCAACACTTCCTTCACACCTCAGCGCCGGTGTCCATTCTTTTAAAATAATGAGTCTCCCATCAAACGACCATGGCCCTCCCTGCACAATCCTGGTCACATCCTCCGCCAGCCCAAACTTGACATAGTAAAATCCATTCTCCGGGAGAAGAATTCCATGCTGCCCTTGGGCCTCCAGACTCTCTCCGCATAACCCCTGATTTGGCCAAAGAACGGCTTATTCCCTAACACATATAGCACTAAGGTGTTCTTCCAGAAATCGGCGACCTTTGCTATTTCCTCTGCGGGGAAGTAAGCCTGTGTCCTCCACCAACCGCCATCGGGGTAACATATTCCATAGACATCGGACTTTGCGACTCCACTGGGGTGCAGACCTCCTTCCATGACCTAGGCATCTGCTCCAGAGGGGGTCCTGGTTGGAGGAGTCGCAGCAACGGGACTTGTCTACCAGCATCAACTACAACACCCTTTCCTTCTCCGCCGCCGTCGCCTTTGGCCGCCACCCAGACACTGTGCGAACCATATTTCCCCCTCGGCGATGCGGATCAACAGTGCCTCTTGGGGGTCGGCTCCCAGAATTCCCTTGGTTCTGAACCCCTCGTCGTCCTCCGGCCGTCGTCTCACCACCGTCTGCCAGCCTGCCTCCAGTCCCGTCCGCCCCCATTGTAGACCCCGACCCGAATTCGAAAGTCGGTGCGGACCTCTACTCACTCCTGAACCCCCAATCGTGGTGGTCCCGATAAATCCAGCCGACCCCCTCCCGTGGTGCTCCCCGCCGCCGCCACCCGACCCCCCCCCCTCCGCCTGGGGGGTCTCCCTGCTGCCGCCGCCACTAGGGCGGGCCGCCCCTCCCTGCCGGTGTGGCCCGACCCCCCCCCCCTTCGCCTGGGGGGGTCTCCCCGCAGCCGCCGCCACCAGGGTGGGCCGCCCCCTCCCCGCTGGAGTCGCCCGACCCCCCCCCTCCGCCGGGGGGGGGGGGTCGCCATGCTTCCGCCACCGCCTGGAGGGGTGGATCCCCCCCTCCCAGGGTCGCCCGACCCCCCCACCGCCTGGGGGGTCGCCACCCCTCCGCCGCCCTTCGTAAGGAGCCCCCCCCCCTTCCCACCTTTCCGCCGAACTCCTCCTGGGGGGGGGGGGGGGGGGGGGGGTGCCGTCGCTGCCGTCTCGATCAAATACTTCGATGCCCTAGCAGAGCTAGGGTTGGGAACGCGTCGCCGTCGCCATTCCTATTTTGCAACCATATATATATAATATATATATATATATATATATATATATATATACAATTAAATGGAGAATGGCTCCATTAAGTTGAGGTGCATTAGGGGAACCACAAGGGCACTAAGCAATATTACCAAATATGAAGTCCGTGGCTAAGTTATACTACAAGTAGCACGGCCTCAGAACCAACAAGGAGTTGAGTAATTGTAAACTTGAGCCAATGTAACCATAAGTGACAAATCTTTGAACCACCACCTACATTTTATGATGGGGATAATGTAGAAGACCATGCCAGACATCTCATTTATATGATTAGCGACTATCATATGGAGTGCAATAGTGTGACAGTGGAATTTTCTGCATCGGCTATATACTATGCAAGTGTTGGAGTTTGGCATGGCAAGCACTACATCACATTTTTTTTTTAAATAACAATAGACTTACCCATAGGACCAGTCTTTGTTTCTCTACTATAATCAATTTAGTCCTTCATGCTATTTACCACCTCTGAAATCTGCAATATTTACATTCCAATGGACAGAAAATATCAATAGTTAATCAACAAAAGGTGCTTATAAATTACTAAACATCTAATGTTTAGTACAGTTCATGTTAATTTATATTAAAGATAAATTTAGTATGATACATTGAGTCAGCACACTTAAAAACAACAAATAAGCAAACTAACCATCATCAGAATGGGGTCAGTAATAGGGCATAAGAGCACCATAGTTATTGACAACATTTTTAAGACCGCTGTTTTCCCAAAATCAATACTCTATGATGGTGTCAAATTCCTAGCCAAGGTAGTTGTGAGCATGAGAGGGTCATTCCATAAAACCTAGATGGCAGTTGCTGACCTTTGGAATATGAAGTTTAATTTTAGGAAACGATGCGGATATGAGTATTGACATTGATCCGCAAGAAGCTCAACAAGTTTGTGCAACCAAAGAGGCGCCACCCTCCAAGTTGCCCTAGACTATAAAGAGACTAGACAAGAGGTTAAGATGACCTGACCCTCTAAGTCGGCGTCAAATTCCTGTTCATTTCAAGTTTATTAATGGCTTGGTTTAGACAAGTGACTTAGTGTCTGAATTACACCCTTCCACATTCCAACAGCCAATTAACCTTCCCCCTCCTTTCAGTGCTACAAATTGCACACCTTTCTCCATCCTCTCCAGCCATTCCACATACAGCTTCTCCTCTGCCCTCCACTCCAGTCCACCTTCCCTTCTTTGTCCCCTCTGCCTCTGACACTCCCTCCTCCAATCCTCCCCTTCATTGCCCTTCAATCACTGACCGCTAAATAATGAAAAGCTTAAATTGGAGTATATGTATCAGGCATTGAGTGTAAAAGCTAAATAGGTTGGTTCAGGATTGACTAGTTTAGTTTTGTGTTTTTAAACCAGTTAATCATAGTAAAGGCGCTGTAATCAAGAACCTAAAACTGGAGTACACGTATCAGGCATTGCCGTAATAACTAGATACTTAAAGAAAAATGACAAAGAATATTTAATAATAATAATCTCACTAGACATGAGGGCAAAATACTGAAATAAAGCATACAACATAGAAATGGAACACGTAACTTCATCTGAACAGCAGCAATCTAGTTAATGTTTCAAAACTTTTAAGGAATTTTTTTAATCAATCCTGTAGTATCTGGTCAGTATTACCAAGTCAATTAAATAACAGTTAATGATCCAACTGCATCATAAGAACAGATGACACAAACCTGAAGGCAACGAACGTATCTTTTTGTGTAACCCAAATCATTTACCAGAGGCACCTCCAAAGCTTTAGCTAATTGACGAGCAGATGACACAAACCTACAGCACAGAGAATCTTAATCAGAATCATTCTGATTAACTTAAGACATCAAATATCAATTAGTAAGAAACCCAAACGTGACTGCTTGTGCAACATTGATTCTTTGGGCCATGATACAAGGATAAGGATTACTGAGTTTTCCAGCAGATCGGATAGTGAAAATGAAACAGTAAGATACTTAGAATTCCATAGAACAAAATAAGGTCAGTGAGTTTTTTTGAAAAGAGGTGTCCAAGTGACACGAGGCTCTAACCAATGCAGGATCTGAGCAGGGTGCAGATAATGAATACTAATGAAAATAATACATTTTGCAAGGCCACCTCATTGACATTGTGGTTCGATGTTACTTCCCACACTTTGCAATGGCCCACCTCGTTGCCTACTCCAGATTTAGTTTTATACGATGATATTTGTCCACAAGGGCATGCTTATTCTAAGCTAGTCATGCAACAAAACATGACTTTCCAACAACATTGAGTACTACATCCTTTTTCTTTAAAAGATTATTATTTAAGTCATGACGGACCTCAAGCATCAAGGTACAATGCTTTAATATTTCCTAAGGCCTTGGTTGATGGCAGACGTGCAGCTCTTGCCGTGCCAGTGCCGGCAAAACAAGCCATCCTTATAGGCACGACATGGATACTATCACGTGTCGGGTAGCCTTCAGTACAAATACACACTGTCACAACATGGGAGTACAGGAGTACACATACTGATGTGGTCAGCCAAGCTACCAACACGGCACAGCCCAGGCAAGTGGGTTTGACTAGGCACGTCATAGGCACGGATTTTGCCCATGAATTGGATAGATTTTACACCCATGAATTTTATGCCCAGGACCAGTTATATAGATCAGCCTACTGCCTTCTCTCTATCAAGATCCTCAATCAGCCATCCTAGTCTTTCAGTATGAATCAACACTAACAATTAACTCTTTTGGGTGCTTTGGAAAGAAACATTCACCTTTCACTATAAATCATAACTAGCTATTAACTCTTTTGGGTGCTTTGGAAAGAAACAATCACCCTAAACCTGTCAACACACAATTAAACTGGCCAAAAGAGCTTGTTAGAATTGCCCTTGCCTCTAACCAGCTATCAGATTAACTGCATTGTTCAAATGGCTAAATCACACTCAACATGGTCGCATTAAGATTATATAAAGCGAGAAAACATACTTTAAGGGATTTTATAAGGAAGCAAACTTCTAGAACCATTAATGAAGATATAATGTTGCACACTAACAATCGTTTGAGTTGACAATGAATCATACAGCTTTCCTCATGAATTTCATATCAAATGACCCATTTGAGGTTTATAAGGAATTGATAAGTCAAGATATGAATATTGTTTGAAGTATACCGAGAAAATGATCAGAGTTGCCTCTTGTATAGCAGGAAAGAGAGGATCTAATGAAGATCCATTCACACTTTGGTTGAACAAATAATCAAGCCAAGAATTAACGCTTTGACTTTTGTTTTCACATATCTATCTAAAGTTTTGATTTTCTTAGTAAGCAAACCCTTATGTAATGTGTGTTTTTATGTGTGTATGTGTGTAGGTGTTTCTTAATCAGTAATCCCAAAAGCACAAGATAAAAATGCCAAAATATTGCATAAAAAGGACAATGAACTTACGAATTACAACTGGTTTGCAAATCCTGAGAAGATAAGGTGGATGACGCATTCTGACCAGCAGCCTGATAGTTGTGAACTACAGCCCCTAGTTGACTGATCTGCGCAGCACAAGTACGAAATCTATCAACAGATGGGCAGGACAAGCCAATACGCCCAGAAGTAGGAATCAAAATATAGCAAACTAATGCCAAAAATAAATGCATAGGTAGATAGACTAGGTTACAAAGTTTCATCTATTCCAGGTGAGACACTTACAAGACCTTTAATCCAAACGGTCCAACAAAAATGGCCAGGATCAGGCATGGCAGCATAGATACTTATATAAATGCACAAATGTGTGTAGCTATTATGTTAACTTTCCACATCCATATGCATATAAATAAATGCATATTTGGTGACAAAAAAGTAATGCCTAAATCACATAAAACACCTTTAACTTACTCCATCTCTCCGCATAAATTCACACAAATTCTGACAAAATGTACCTTCAATCATTTTTACACTCCACTTCCTCTAACATCGTTAGTGGAAGTTGTGAAAGGATTATTTTATATTTAAACCTTCTATTAACTCTGAATTATTTATTTTGTAAACCAATTAGTTGTATATTACTTTCTTAGACATTAGTTGCATATAATACTAATAATTAGGTGTATCATATTAATTTTGTAGAGTACGCTGCACGAACACAGATATGAGATAATATTGGATACACTGACACAAATAAGACACCAATCAGGGTGTCTTAGTGTACTTTGGATTGCCTATGTCGTGTCCGTGTCTTCTTCGTATCTAACACGGAAATGAAGACAATGCTGATTTTGAAATGTTTTTACTTCCTAGGTTATAGATTAGTTGTAAATATGACTTTAAACATAGAAAGTACTTTAGGATCAAAATGACTTTTACTTTACTCTTAGAAGCAAAATTGTTTATTTCGGTCATATTCGATTTGTGGCCAGTCAAGATGATTTTTGGATGACAAACTGATGAGAGGTATCTAAGTGATCATAACAAAAATTAAAGGTATGTCGTTTAAAAAAAATACTGTATGGGACATTTATGTGGAGAGCGTGAAAGCTGAAGGTATTTTTTGTAATTTAGCCATAAATACTAAAAGTACAGTGATAAGCTAAAAGTACAGCATCAGCATGAAATAAACAAATAAAAGTACCATTCATCTCACCTTCAGATCTGGATTGAAAACAATCTGGAGTTGACCATCACGTACCACACGTAATTGATCAAAAACACTCTCCTGAATAGCCTTAGCATAGTCCAGGACAATCTGTCCCAAGGCATTCTGATACTCACGGGGCATATCCACGTAAAGAAGTTCCTCTATCGTGCCACTGGCATATTTAATTTGGCAGAGTCTGGGCAAGACCTCAACAGTTGTTTCTACAAACAAATAAGAAACAACATTCAATCAAATGACAAAAATCAACCCCACCAAAGGAGGCTACATAGAAGTTCAAATTAACAAATAATAAAACCATAAGTCTGACTCATTAACATCAGATAAATACAAAATAAGATCAAAGACTATATCCATTTTGCTAAGAATATAAATGAATAACGTTGATGGCCATGGGAACGAGGACAACACATACCAAATCCACGGCCAGGCTTATGGTTGCATATTTCGCAGTGCCATACATCCTGAAAAAATGCATATTTATTATGAGTATGATGTACAAAGAATCGTTATCAAGCTTTGAAACTTGTAATGAACCAGACTGACTGCAGGATTTCTAGCAAATCTTTCAAGCACAAATTCCGTGGTAATATGAGAGGGACACAATCAACAACACCCGGTATAGACCAGCAATGGCAACAAAAAGTTTGATAAGCTCCTATCAGTATCCAAGCATACCTAGTATCCAAGCATACCTGAGGGAAAACGCCAGTAGTTTGCCGCCCATTCCCATACTGAGAAACGCACCATCTCTTCCTGGCATTTGGTGCAAAGTACTCAGCAGCGAACTTTCTCCAGAACTCGATATTGTTCTCCTGCACTAGGTAGAATTACAATAAACAAGAGAACAGAAGTAAGACAATGCAACACCTCGCACCATCGCAAAGAACAGAAGCTTGCCTCGGGCCTGTGCTGTTGATGGTACATGTAGTGGGTCGGCCTCTGAGCACACATCCCGGGCTCGTACTGGTTCGGCTTTGCTGCCTATGTCGGCCTCACAGGAAGATTCTGCTGCTGCAACTGCAATCTCTGCTGAATCTGTTGTTGTTGCTGCGGTTGTTGCTGCTGCAACAGCATCCGTTGCTGCTGCTGCATGAGATTAATCTGTGCGGCGGCTGCCTGTGAGGACTGCCCCGACATCTGCAACAATTGCTGATGCTGCTGCTGTTGAAGGAAAACGGATGACGGGTCCAAATGCTGGGGCTCCAATTTAACAGGTCCCAAGCCCCTCAAGGCCTGAAGCTGCTGCAGCTCGAGCTTCGCGTGACCCATCCCCGGCAACGCCTGCCGCTGCTACTGTGCAGGACCGTTCTGTTCGCCGGGACCCATCTGCGGCTCCATCTTGACAGGCTCCATACTGCCCACATTGCCCATTCCCCCTCCTCTCATCTGCTGCTGCAGGCTCTGCGGAGCCAAGAACTGCTGATGGAAACCGTTCCCTGACCCAACAGGCTGCTGGTTCTGATTCTGGCTCGACGGGCAAGCAACCGACACCGGATTGGGGTCGGCATTCCCGAAGGAATGGTTCAGGAGGGAGGATACGTTGGGGATGTTGGCCAGGAGGCTGCTGCCGCCGCCACCGCTGCCGAACTGGGTTCGCGGGGAGACGAGGGAGTGTAACGAGCTCGGCTGGGTTCCGCCACCTCCGAGATGGGACGACGGGACCTGGTGGACCCCAACCATCGGAGTCGGCAGGCCCGAAGGCACCATCCTTCCTTTACTTCTCTACAGTTCACAGCGGAATTTGAAGGAAAGGGCGCGACTTTTACTTTAAAAATCAAAAAAGACGATATTTTCTTCTTCAGGAGAGCTCAAGAACCCATCTTTTTTGCACCAAATCGAGAAAGAAGACTCCCTCGTTTGCTAAAACCCCAACATTCCACAAACCCACCATTTTTCTCTATTTCTACAGCTGAAAGTACCAACCACAAACACTATAGAGATTATAGAGAGAGAGAGAGAGAAAGAGAGGAATCCTTACGCGAGTGTAGCTACATCTTCTTCCTTGAGAGAGAATTTTTTAGTGTTAGGGTTTCGAATCCTTCTTCTCCAGCTGTCGAAAAAAAAAAAAAAAAAAACCCTCCAGCTAAAATTTTCCAGCGGCGGGGGAAAGAAGCAGCTGTGTGCTCGCGGACGTCAAAAGTTCTCTCAATTTGATTAATCTTCTCTCTCTCTCTCTCTTAAACGTGGCAATGCTCTCCTTCTCTAGTAAGAGCATCTCCAACCCTATTGTGACTTTAAAAAAAAGTTGTTGTCACATAGAAATGACAAAATTTTATTCAAAATTTTTCTTCAATGCAATTGTCAAGTCAATTGTGAAGCTTATGTGACAAAAATTAAAAAAGATATTGTGAAATGCACTTGACATTGTCTTCTCTTCCATGTCATCAATTATGAATAAAAAATATTAGAAAAAAGAAAGAAGAGTAGTTGTCTTAAAAGTTGTCTTGGAAGTTGAAAAAAAATAATTTTTATTGTTTCCTCAATACTTTTGCATTGGATAGAGTTTTTCTGTCTCATTGTCCTTTGAGATATAATTTTGCCACATAAACAAGACATTGTCTTGTGGCTCATGCCACGTAGGAGCCATCTAAGACTCACAACACTTAACAAGACAATAGGGTTGGAGATGCTCTAATCATCATCATCGTCATCCATAGGCATGGATGGTTATGCATCCATACCGACCAATGGGAATCTGACACGCCGCAACTACTAATTCCGTTGACGGCATTGCCCAAAGAAAGCACTCGAATCTCGAGATGAACACCTGGCTCGTGGCCCCCACGACTTATCATTGGGCCTATTTTTGCATTCAAGTGCCTTAAATAATATCTACCATAAATCTCAAAAGCCCCTCAAAAATTATTATTTGCTTAGAATATCCCTAGATCACCGTGCTAGTTTAGGGATTGTTGGTTGTTTCTGTTTTTCAACATCACTCTAACTATTTAGTAACACGCTTATCGAACAAAAAATCCTAAAATTAACTTATTTTTAAAATAATTTTGAAAACTATTGTTCAGGATGGTCATTATCACCTAAACTTTAACTTAAACATCAACCTCAACATCGAAAATTCGTCCACTTAATTATTAGTCAAATTCAGACGAGTCACTTACTACGCGCGCGTGTGTGTATATATAGTCCCCTTTCTGTAAGAAAATAATTTACAGGATGAAGTTACGGGATAATTTTTTAAAAAAAATTCTTTATGGAAAGAAAAGAAAGAAACATACGTGTTTCTCACTTTCTCAAAAAAATATAGATATTTCTTAAAAAACAAATACAACAAATAATGTATCTTTCAAAACAAAGCTATTTAAATATAAATCAATAGTTACATCTAAATCTTTCCATAAAAACAAATCTAATGTATAATCTATCTTTCAAATCAAATCTAAAAAATAATCGATCATTATATCTATCTTTAAAAAAAACAAATCTATATTTAAAATTTTTAATTTTAATATTAATATTAATATTAATATTAATGTTAATGTTAATATTAATGTTTATTTTAATATAATATTAATTAATGTTA
>JANAVB010034019.1:4670712-4990712 GCA_029216955.1 Iris pallida
ACCCACAGAACTCCAACCAAAGTGGATCAAAACATACAAAATCCGAAAATAGGAGAACTTAGATCTACAACAATAGAGGCTCCAAATCACAAAAATCCAAGAACTAATGTTGATCTCCATGTCCTAAACTAGCAAATGGACTAAGAAAATATGGTTCTCATGTAGTGGCAAGATGCACTTGCCTAGGGGTTGGGAAGATGTGTGGAGGAAGAAGAAGAAGAAGAAGAAGAAATTAATGATGGTTATGAAGAGAGAGAAGAGGTTGGTGGAGTTATAAAGAGGGTGTTGTGGTGTTTGAGGGTGGAGCTTAGGGCTATGGTGTTCCAACACATAAACCAAACCAAACCGATCCAATAAAACCGAGCCAATACCAAACCCAAATACGAGAAATACCGAAATTTTACAAGTCGAGAGAAAAATAAAAATACATGCCAAAATCTAGATACGAGTATAAATACAAAATACGAGAAATACGGGAAATGAGGGTGACAACTCTACCCACCTTAAAAGAATTCCGTCCTCGGAATTTAATCAAGGAGCTAGAGATTGCCACGACAAGCTACACTAAGCACAGGCAAGTTACACTAAGCAGTCCAATCATACAATCATACAATGCAAGCAAGGAAGGGAAAACGTAAGGCATAAGAAAGATATTATACCTCACGAGTCAAACAGGTAGGGATATCGCGATCGGATGTCGTCCTCACGCTCCCACGTTGACTCACCCAGAGAGTGATGACCCCAAGCAACACGGACTAATTTAATAGTCTTGTTCTTGAGTATCTTCTCCCTCCGGTCCAAAATAGACACGGGCCTCTCCTCATACGAAAGGTTGGTACCAACAACCAATTCCGAATGGTCTAGGATGTGGCTCGGGTCCGGAATATACCGTCGTAATTGGGACACATGGAATACATCATGTACCTCA
Source organism: Iris pallida (assembly GCA_029216955.1). Lineage (NCBI taxonomy): Eukaryota > Viridiplantae > Streptophyta > Magnoliopsida > Asparagales > Iridaceae > Iris > Iris pallida. Next base: position 4,671,641 of record JANAVB010034019.1, read on the forward strand.
CTTAGCGACGACGGAAGAGCGAGACGATAGGATACATCTCCTACTCGCTCTAGAATATCGAACGGCCCTATATACCTAGGACTAAGCTTTTCCCGCACGCCAAAGCGAATGACGCCGCGGTTAGGCGAGATCCTAAGGAATACATGGTCGCCGACAGCAAATTCTAAGGGACGCCGATGAGCATCGGCCCAATGGCGCTGGCGGTCCTGGGCAACTCGGAGGTGATCTCTGACCTTCCTGACCACTCCAACAGTCTGGGAAATCAATTCGGGTCCGAGCATCTGCCTCTCTCCGACATCATCCCATGCTAGCGGGGATCTGCACTTCCTGCCATAAAGAGCCTCGAAGGGTGCCATCTGGAAGGGTGAGAATGGGAGCCGTTATTAAACCTCGCTTCAACTTCTCAAATGATTCCTGACACTCTGCTGTCCAAACAAACGGCACATCTTTGCGGGTCAACTGGGTCATCGGTGCTGAAATCCTTGCAAAATCTGAAATGAACCGCCGGTAGTAGCCGGCCAATCCAAGGAAGCTGCGAACCTCTGCCACTGAGCTGGGTACCGGCCACGACTCGATAGCCACAATCTTCTGGGGATCTACTTCCACTCCTCCTCGGGTAATGATGTGACCCAAATATGAAATACGATCGAGCCAGAACTCACATTTACTGAACTTGGCGTACAACTGATGCTCCCTAAGCGTCTGAAGGACGACTCTGAGATGCTGCTCATGCTCTGCTTCACTCTTGCTGTAGACCAGGATGTCATCTAGGAACACGATCACAAATTGGTCCAAGTAAGGCATGAAAATGCGATTCATGAGGTCCATGTATACGGCCGGCGCATTGGTTGCTCCAAAGGGCATAACAAGGAACTCCCAATGTCCATACCTCGATCTAAACGCTGTCTTCGGGATGTCCTGCTCTCTGACTCTGATCTGGTGGTATCTTGACCGCAAGTCAATCTTCGAGAACACTGAAGCCCCTCTGAGCTGATCAAACAAGTCATCTATCCTCGGAAGAGGGTATCTGTTCTTGATTGTCACCGAATTCAAGGTACGATAATTAACACATAGCCTGGACGTACCATCCTTCTTTTTCACAAGAAGCATCGGGGCTCCCCAAGGCGATCCACTTGCACGGATGAATCTCTTGGTCCTCAGTTCTTCAATCATCTTGTACAAAATCTCCAATTCTGAAGGCGTCATCCTGTAGACTCGCTCTGACACTGGTGCTATCCCGGGAATCAAGTCTATAGTGAACTCAATCTTCCGCTCCGGCGGCATCCCTGGAAGCTCCTCTGGAAAGACATCTGGAAACTCTTCAACTATCCGGGGTAACTGCACTGCTGCTACTGCCATCCGCAATGCTAGGGAAGATGGCTCCACTGCGCCTCTGGAAAATGAAAACTTTGGCTCGTCGGGGATACTAAAGACAACTCTGCCAATATGGCAGTCTATCCTAGCATACTGATTCCTCAACCAGTCCATGCCTAGGACTACATCATAGTCTGCCATAGGAAACTCTATGAATCTAGCGGGGAACTCCCTACCGCTAACTACGATCCGACACGAGGAAAACACTCGATCTACTCCCACAAGACCATTACCAGTAAGTATATTGAGCCTCACTGATAATGACTCGGGCTCCAATTCTATCCGTGTCGCGAATCGTGCAGACATGAATGAATGCGATGCACCAGAATCAAACAATACCGAAGCTGGAAAGGAGTTGACGAGAATAGTACCTGCCACTACCACACCTGGTGCAACTTCTTCTTCCATAGCCATTATCATGGCCTGACCTTGTCCTCTGGCTGCTGGTCCCCTCTGCTGGAAACCTCTCTGCCTATTATGGGTCTGAGCTTGGGCTTGTGCATACTGCTGGGGGTGCTGTTGCTGGAATGCCTGAGACTGAGGCGGCAAGGGCCTCGAAGACTGATACTGCTGCTGCTGAACTGGTGCTGGGGTCGGTCCTCTCACCGAAGAGCTAGAAGGGTTGGATGCTGATGAACCACCCCTATTTGGGCAAGCTCCAATTCTATGATCTGCTGCTCCACAAGCCAGGCACAATCCCTGCGCCCTGCGACAGTCTGCCACCACATGCCCTGGCTTCCCGTAATGAGAACATCCCATCGCGGAAGTCTGCTTCTGCTTCTGCTGCTGCGGGTACGTCGGGGTCGAATGCTGAACCGACGTTACTGAGGCCGCCCGCCTCGGAGTTCCAATGGTCAAACTTCTAGCTGCCGGGGCTGGAGCTGATAATTGGTGCATCTGACTGTGGGACCGCTTCCTACTTCCGGTCCTATCCACGATCCTCTGGGAGGTGTACTCATGCCTCCTAGCTGCTCTCAAGACTGCATCGAACGTCTGGTGCTCAAACTGCTCAACCGCCAACAAGATCTCCAAATGCAGCCCCTGCTGGAACCGCTGGGCCCTATCAAACTCGGTCGCCACCAAGGTGGGGGTAAACCTACTGAGTCTAGAAAACTCCGATGCATAACTGTCGACTGATCTGCCTCCTTGCTTCAAGTTGGTAAATCTGGTCTGCAGGTCGTACCGAGCCACAGCATCAAAGTACTTCATCTGGAATCTCTCCCTAAACACTGCCCAAGCAATGGGTGCCACTAATCCCATGGCCTGCGTCGCCCACCAACTGCGAGCCAAGTCCAACAACTGCAGGCGTACTGTCACGACCCGATATCCAAATTATTGGGCCGGGCCGAGCCATGTCCAGCCTACGCTTGGTTAAAGTGCAGTAAGCTGTTCTAAGAATAGACAATAAATGATCTAAGCTACTAACAGTTCTAAAATCACATTTAAAGTTCATCACAACACAGCATCTATAAGCGAAGGTAACGTAAGCACAGACTTAATAATACATAACCAAAGTATCTAACTGGAGACAAAGTCCAGTATCCAAATATAAGTACATACCAAAGTCTAAGTCCCAAAACACGAGAAAGATATCTAAACAAGGTTCCCCGCTGGGGCCTCTTCTGGAGCTAAGGCCAGGTCCTCAAAATCAGTGCCAATATGAAACACATAGTATTTCCTTCTCGAAAAGTATACCTACAACGTTATCCTGTCAGGACGGGAGCAAGTACAACCTCTACAACTAAAGTACTGAACATATAATGAAAGAGATGTACAACAAGAAACATGGTGATAAGTCTATAAAACAGGAAATACTAGAAACATGGCCTCATGGTACAACTGGGATCACAATATCATATTAACACAGGGAACATGGCATATCTGGAATTATGGTATATCTCATAATCTATCATGGCAAGGATACATATGTCATAGAGACAGATGTATATGTAATGTTTAAAACTGTAGCAGGTACGTGATCGGTCAATAGATGTACAATGCACTGTGGCACATAATGAAATGTACATACGTACAAGTAGACAAGCATAGGTGTACATCCGTACAGAAAATGCGGGATATTTACCTGCGGCAAGGTATGCATATAAAATACGACCAAGCTCGCTACTATAGGGGGGTCGTGATCACGTACACTACTATCAGTTTCCCCATAACCCATTTTCTAATCATGCGAGAGATACGAGAACAGTAAAAACATGTGAGAGACACTGGGAGTAATATAAGCATAGCCGGTACTGGGAACAATATGAAACATGTGAATACTCTGAGTAGTATAAAGCATAGTAAAACATGTACTGAGAACCAGTAAGGAACATGTGAAGATATGATAACTGTCCTAAGCATGGTAGGGACCAATTTAATGTAACATGTGAAGATTTAACTTGCTACCTCGGTTAATACATGTTCTAGCATTAAAAGACAGTAAATGAGTGTGTAGATGTACTTGCCTCGAGCAAAGCAAGAATCCTAGTACGAAGATATAGATGTCCGGTATCCTGTCAATAATGATACACAATCTCAGTTCTAAGCTATGTTCAATAATACACTAGTGGTGTGACACGACTCCTGACTGGATACTAGCCAAGTGGGGACCTAGCATAAAAAGTCTAATGTGGAGTACCACTATACACAAACTAACTCTCTAGGGTCTTTACACTAGTGCGGGGTGAGGTCCAATACGACTAAAACACAAAACAACATAAAAAGTTGCAAGTCGTAATTATTCAATAATTAAATCTACTGTACACTATGTTCCAACAATTTTTGAGATAGACAAAAAGCTTAAATAAATATAAAATAAAGTACCAAAATAATCCTTGTTAATTATAGAAATTTATACTAATTTTTCTGGGATTTATAAACCCTCATAAATAATTATTAAAAATCAGCAAACATAAATATATTGAAAATGAGTTCTGTTTTCCCATTTTTATAAAATACCAAAAGTACTTATTAAATGCTAGAAAAATTATAATAAATTAGCTAAATTAACATAATATTTAAATACCATTTTTTCAAGATTTTTATAGCAATTAAAATATATATATAAATTCAAAACCAGAAAGTAACAATATCTAGAAAAATAATTAATTATAAATTAAGGATAATACATAATCAAAATCTACAGATGTTGTCGGATGATAAAATAAATATCACCAACGTGTCCAGAACGGTCAAATCAGCTAGGATAGTCTATCCATAAGTCCAATTTGGACACAGGGGCAAAACGGTAATTTCGGGTCAAAATGATGTCCGCCGTTGGACACACTTTGCACCGAAAAGCGTGTCGGAATAGAAGTCTACAAAACCTAGCAAATTATATGTCCACGAATCCAGAATGATGATACGAACCCAACGGTATGTCTAAAATGGAATTCCGATGTGCCGATCTCAAAATGATACGTTGACGCGACACTTGGTATCCGGTTTGCACGGAAATGCGTGCCGGAGCAAATGTCTTCAAAACTCAGTAAATTATATGTCAACGAGTTCAGAATGACGATACGAACTCAACGGTATATCCGAAATTGAATTCCGATGAGCCGATCTCAAAGTGATCCGTTGACCCGAAAAGTGGGACCCGCTTTGCACCGAAATGCGTGCCAGGGCCCACGTTCTCCAAATCAAGCAAACTTTATATGAAAACATGCCAGAACGACGCCACGAGTCTACTGATGATGTCAGAAATTGAATCCGGTGTCCCGGGTTCAAAAATAAAATTTAACAAGTGTAAATTAAAGAATTCGGACGGCCAACTTTGGCGTCGAATTCGACCAACCAAACGTGCTTAAAATGAAACGAAATCTAAAGGAGACAGGAAGATGGTTATACCAGCTGTGCACCGGAACTGACGGTGCGCAAAACGGAGCTGCGACGGCGAAGTTACGAGCTGACGAAGTCGGCTCCACAAAAACTGTCCAAAAACAGTTCAATTTAAAACGTTAACTTGGTGGCCAGTTTTGAGGTATCAAACGACGAAATTAACGGGTGAAATTTGACAGGGGTGAAGAGGGATATACCGAGATTGTGACGGAGCAAAAATATCGCCGATCCAACGGTCGGATCTCCCGAAAAACACGTGCAAAGTTGCTGCGACGGAACGCAATTTCAGTCTCGTTCCCGAGCTCGTCACGACGGGACGTCGCGCAAAACGCACGAATCGCCTCGACGGCACGTCCCGGAGGACGGTGGCCGTCAGGGGAGAACTCGCCGGAGTGGGGCGCACCCACGACGAGCCACGGCAGCCCACGCGGCGGCGCGGCAGCGCACGACGGCGGCCCGCGCACGCACGCGTGTGCGCGCCTGCATGCGCATGCAGCAGCTGCTGCTGGTGCAAGCTGCCACTGCTGTGGCTGTGCGGCCGGTCGGCCAGGCGACGGCGGCGTAGCGCCGGGCACGGCGATGGCGGTGGGGGATGGCCGCGACTTGGCGGGGGTGCGGTGATGGCGGTGGAGATGGTGTAGTTGTGGGGGTGGTGGAGTGGTTTAATTGTGGTTGTGATGGTAATGTGTGATGGAGATGATGATGAAGGTGGTGGTGAACTTGATGATGATGATGGTGGTGTAGGAGGAGGAGAGGGTCGGCCGTTGGCTGTGGTGGTGGTGTTGTGTGTGTAGTTTGTTTTGTGTAAGGAGAGTGGGAGAAAGAGATTTGTATGGGTGTGTGATATATTAAATAGAAAGAGAGAGAGAGAGAGAGAGAGAGAGAGAGTGAGAGATATTTGAAAAGTGAGGGGGGGTTGATGTCGGTCCAAAGGGGGGGTTGCTGTGAGGTGGAGGTGAGGGGGTGTGTGAGTTGTGTTTGGAGAGAGAGTAAGAGAGAGATATATATATATATATATATATATATATATATATATATATATATATATATATATATATATATATATATATATATATATATATATATATAAGGGATATTAAATGAGATATTTGTAGAAATAGAGAGAGAATAAATAGATATTTAAATTAGAAAAAATAGGGAAATTATGTGGGGTATTCGGGCAGTCATGAAAGAGCAACGTGGAGCTTGGGTTCGGGTTCGGTCGAGCCGGGTCGGGTCAAAATCGAACCGGGGGCAATATTCGAATTAAAATGAGTATTTATAATCATGGGAAAATAAATAATATGCGGGGACTCCAATAAATGGGACACAAGTTTCATGTGGGGAGTAGGCTTCGTATGGGCCACGTCCATACTTCGGGTTGACAGGCTGGATCGATGTCGGGTCCCGAAATTAAATTGGAATCTAAATCAGGTTTCACGGCAGAAAATAAATCGGCCTAAATTGACCCGGAAGTTGTGCGAAGAAAATGGAGCACAAAATAAAGTGTCTGAGTGGGACACGAAGGTCATGGGTGGGGAGCGTCTCGAGTAGATCATTCATGAGAAGTTGGTTTCGAGAAAATAGCTGATCTGGCGCTCCTAAATTAAAAGCAACGGTAACGTGTAAACGATGATCAAAAATAAAAGTAGGAATAATATTCAACGATTAATTGGTCTAAGTTGACCCGAACTTGCGCGATACAAAAAGAGCACAAGGGAACGAGTTCAAGTGGGACACGATATATCAAAACGAAGATAATCTTGTCTACTTCAAAACTCGTGAAGAGAGTTTCCAAGGATTGGCATCCCTGACGCTCCAGAAGTCAAAGTCATGGAAAGGTACATTAATGATCTAAACAATTAAATAATAATATATTTATCGATAATAATTCATTTAGAAAAATTTAAAACAGCCCTGAAATTCAGGAGGCTTACATCCTACCCACCTTACAAAAATTTCGTCCTCGAAATTAAAAATCATCCAACCTGTCAAACTATAATATGTAGCTGCTCTGGCTACAAAACTCAATCTGCTATCCTTGTAATCATCTCTTTTGTTTCTTCTACAATCTTTTTGGTTCAGGTTCAATCAAAGTCCTTCTATCATAAACTATGTCATATATCCTTTAAAATCTTCCATACTAACATGGAACATTTATGTATACCCTAAACTATAGGTCGTTCTCTGGACATGTCTATAAGCCTAAAATGCTTAATCATCAACCATATTTTCAACCTCAATTGTAAATACTGGATTTCCTTATTGTATCCTAAGTATCCATATTCTATCAATCCACAGTTCCTTGCATCATTTGTCGTCAATCTTTTCCTACAGTTTCTCCTTGAAATTATACGTTCAATTCTTATCCTTGGCGTAGAGCCTTCTTCTTTTTACTCAACAAGTCCTCCGAATACAAATCCTCAATTTCAAAACTCCCGATTTATTAATTACCAATGTACATATGTCTCTGTCTTGTTCATTGTCTTTTTAACTGATATCTTTCCGATCTCGTACGCAATACGACAACTCATTCCAACTTATTCTATATCAATCCACATATCGTTCTACCCTCTAATCACATGTAATTAGCTATAGATAACCAACCAAAATTCTACAAATGCTAAATCCTCAAACTGCTAAGCACAAGATTCTAATCCTCAATCCATAGTCATAACAATATAATATCTCATTTCTCCATCTTAGATACCCTATCTCGAGTCATACTATCAATGCAATCGTTCTTAAGGGTTTTCAAGTCTACTACAGTCAGTCACCCATACTTGTCCTATAAGCTTAATCTAACCAATCCCTAGGAAAAGTACTTATCACAATCATACCATACATTTATAGTTATACTACAGGATCAGTCAACAAGGTTTGGCTATTTCGGTCATCTATCAAGTAAAAGGTAACAAGGCCTAAGACTGGGTCAAGCAATCCATAACAGTGTCCAAACAAGTTAAAGGGTCAAACAAGACAGAAAAGTTTATCGGAATATCTCCAAGAATGGTATGAAAACAACGGGATATATAACGAGAAGAATTATCCAAGAGGTTAACGAAGAAGAGTTTAGTCAAGTCATAGGAAAGATGGAACATAAAAATAATTATGTCCAAAAGATAACGCAAAAGCAATCCTATTGGAGAGTCCTAGAGAACCTGTAATCCTAGTTGTAGATGCAGATAGAACATAGTTAATCAAGACGGGAAAGAATGATAATAAGAATTTATTCTTGCTCAATCGGTCATAACGAAGTGAACCAAGTTGAGATATGATCTGATAACCATACACGTCTTCCTGAAATCATGTTGCCAGAATTTTTGCCACACCAGTAAGCTTAGATGCAATAAACGATAGAGTCATAACTAAGGTATACTCCCTAAAATCATATTATCTAGAATCCTCGCCACGCCAACCGGTATGGCTGCGAGAAAATCTAAATTCTATGAATAGGATAATATATCCAAAATCAGGCTCTATGTTTTTGTCATACCAGCTAATATGGCTGCGATAAATTCTAAACTCCATAAATAAAGCAGACGTTTACCTTATCAGGATATATCATAATTCAATCCACAAAATTTATCACGATGCAAGATCAAAGTCAACAACGAAAATCAGAAATCGATTTCAACAACAAATTAAGGAATAGCAAATGGAAACAGGTGAAAACAGATTTCGAGATAAGATTAAAGTGAGATCCTCAGGGGTCATCCCAAGGGTACAAACTTGGTCTAAATTAACCCACTGAAATACAAACAAGAGGCTAATTATAGCTAACGGTCCTATGCTGTGATGAGTTCTCCTATGTTGCATTCCTAGAAATCCTCTAGGTGTTCTAAATGTTATTCCTAGTATTATCAAGTTGTCCTAGATCCTAATTGCAGGCATGCTTGGTACAATAACGTAACCAAACAATTTAGTCAGGACCTGCATGGGCCGCCAAAAAAACATGTCACGACCCGATACCCAAATTGTTGGGCCGGGCCGAGCCATGTCCAGCCTACGCTTGGTTAAAGCGCAGTAAGCTGTTCTAAGAATAGACAATAAATGATCTAAGCTACTAACAGTTCTAAAATCACATTTAAAGTTCATCACAACACAGCATCTATAAGCGAAGGTAACGTAAGCACAGACTTAATAATACATAACCAAAGTATCTAACTGGAGACAAAGTCCAGTATCCAAATATAAGTACATACCAAAGTCTAAGTCCCAAAACACGAGAAAGATATCTAAACAAGGTTCCCCGCTGGGGCCTCTTCTGGAGCTAAGGCCAGGTCCTCAAAATCAGTGCCAATACGAAACACATAGCATTTCCTTCTCGAAAAGTATACCTACAACGTTATCCTGTCAGGACGGGAGCAAGTACAACCTCTACAACTAAAGTACTGAACATATAATGAAAGAGATGTACAACAAGAAACATGGTGATAAGTCTATAAAACAGGAAATACTAGAAACATGGCCTCATGGTACAACTGGGATCACAATATCATATTAACACAGGGAACATGGCATATCTGGAATCATGGTATATCTCATAATCTATCATGGCAAGGATACATATGTCATAGAGACAGATGTATATATAATGTTTAAAACTGTAGCAGATACGTGATCGGTCAATAGATGTACAATGCGTTGTGGCACATAATGAAATGTACATACGTACAAGTAGACAAGCATAGGTGTACATCCGTACAGAAAATACGGGATATTTACCTGCGGCAAGGTATGCATATAAAATGCGACCAAGCTCGCTACTATAGGGGGGTCGTGATCACGTACACTACTATCAGTTTCCCCATAACCCATTTTCTAATCATGCGAGAGATACGAGAACAGTAAAAACATGTGAGAGACACTGGGAGTAATATAAGCATAGCCGGTACTGGGAACAATATGAAACATGTGAATACTCTGAGTAGTATAAAGCATAGTAAAACATGTACTGAGAACCAGTAAGGAACATGTGAAGATATTATAACTGTCCTAAGCATGGTAGGGACCAATTTAATGTAACATGTGAAGATTTAACTTGCTACCTCGGTTAATACATGTTCTAGCATTAAAAGACAGTAAATGAGTGTGTAGATGTACTTGCCTCGAGCAAAGCAAGAATACTAGTACGAAGATATAGATGTCCGGTATCCTGTCAATAATGATACACAATCACAGTTCTAAGCTATGTTCAATAATACACTAGTGGTGTGACACGACTCCTGACTGGATACTAGCCAAGTGGGGACCTAGCATAAAAAGTCTAATGTGGAGTACCACTATACACAAACTAACTCTCTAGGGTCTTTACACTAGTGCGGGGTGAGGTCCAATACGACTAAAACACAAAACAACATAAAAAGTTGCAAGTCGTAATTATTCAATAATTAAATCTACTGTACACTATGTTCCAACAATTTTTGAGATAGACAAAAAGCTTAAATAAATATAAAATAAAGTACCAAAATAATCCTTGTTAATTATAAAAATTTATACTAATTTTTCTGGGATTTATAAACCCTCATAAATAATTATTAAAAATCAGCAAACATAAATATATTGAAAATGAGTTCTGTTTTCCCATTTTTATAAAATACCAAAAGTACTTATTAAATGCTAGAAAAATTATAATAAATTAGCTAAATTAACATAATATTTAAATACCATTTTTCCAAGATTTTTATAGCAATTAAAATATATATATAAATTCAAAACCAGAAAGTAACAATATCTAGAAAAATAATTAATTATAAATTAAGGATAATACATAATCAAAATCTACAGATGTTGTCGGATGATAAAATAAATATCACCAACGTGTCCAGAACGGTCAAATCAGCTAGGATAGCCTACCCATAAGTCCAATTTGGACACAGAGGCAAAACGGTAATTTCGGGTCAAAATGATGTCCGCCGTTGGACACACTTTGCACCGAAAAGCGTGTCGGAATAGAAGTCTACAAAACCTAGCAAATTATATGTCCACGAATCCAGAATGATGATACGAACCCAACGGTATGTCTAAAATGGAATTCCGATGTGCCGATCTCAAAATGATACGTTGACGCGACACTTGGTATCCGGTTTGCACGGAAATGCGTGCCGGAGCAAATATCTTCAAAACTCAGCAAATTATATGTCAACGAGTCCAGAATGACAATACGAACTCAACGGTATATCCGAAATTGAATTCCGATGAGCCGATCTCAAAGTGACCCGTTGACCCGAAAAGTGGGATCCGCTTTGCACCGAAATGCGTGCCAGGGCCCACGTTCTCCAAATCAAGCAAACTTTATATGAAAACATGCCAGAACGACGCCACGAGTCTACTGATGGTGTCAGAAATTGAATCCGGTGTCCCGGGTTCAAAAATAAAATTTAACAAGTGCAAATTAAAGAATTCGGACGGCCAACTTTGGCGTCGAATTCGACCAACCAAACGTGCTTAAAATGAAACGAAATCTAAAGGAGACAGGAAGATGGTTATACCAGCTGTGCACCGGAACTGACGGTGCGCAAAACGGAGCTGCGACGGCGAAGTTACGAGCTGACGAAGTCGGCTCCACAAAAACTGTCCAAAAACAGTTCAATTTAAAACGTCAACTTGGTGGCCAGTTTTGAGGTATCAAACGACGAAATTAACGGGTAAAATTTGACAGGGGTGAAGAGGGATATACCGAGATTGTGACGGAGCAAAAATATCGCCGATCCAACGGTCGGATCTCCCAAAAAATATGTGCAAAGTTGCTGCGACGGAACGTAATTTCAATCTCGTTCCCGAGCTCGTCACGACGGGACGTCGCGCAAAACGCACGAATCGCTTCGACGGCGCGTCCCGGAGGACGGTGGCCGTCAGGGGAGAACTCGCCGGAGTGGGGCGCACCCACGACGAGCCACGGCAGCCCACGCGGCGGCGCGGCAGCGCACGACGGCGGCCCGCGCACGCACGCGTGTGCGCGCCTGCATGCGCATGCAGCTGCTGCTGCTGGTGCAAGCTGCCACTGCTGTGGCTGTGCGGCCGGTCGGCCAGGCGACGGCGGCGTAGCGCCGGGCACGGCGATGGCGGTGGGGGATGGCCGCGACTTGGCGGGGGTGCGGTGATGGCGGTGGAGATGGTGTAGTTGTGGGGGGTGGTGGAGTGGTTTAATGGTGGTTGTGATGGTAATGTGTGATGGAGATGATGATGAAGGTGGTGGTGAACTTGATGATGATGATGGTGGTGTAGGAGGAGGAGAGGGAGGAGAGGGTCGGCCGTTGGCTGTGGTGGTGGTGTTGTGTGTGTAGTTTGTTTTGTGTAAGGAGAGTGGGAGAAAGAGATTTGTATGGGTGTGTGATATATTAAATAGAAAGAGAGAGAGAGAGAGAGTGAGAGATATTTGAAAAGTGAGGGGGGGTTGATGTCGGTCCAAAGGGGGGGGTTGCTGTGAGGTGGAGGTGAGGGGGTGTGTGAGTTGTGTTTGGAGAGAGAGTAAGAGAGAGATATTTATATATATATGTATATATATATATATATATAAGGGATATTAAATGAGATATTTGTAGAAATAGAGAGAGAATAAATAGATATTTAAATTAGGAAAAATAGGGAAATTATGTGGGGTATTCGGGCAGTCATGAAAGAGCAACGTGGAGCTTGGGTTCGGGTTCGGTCGAGCCGGGTCGGGTCAAAATCGAATCGGGGGCAATATTCGAATTAAAATGAGTATTTATAATCATGGGAAAATAAATAATATGCGGGGACTCCAATAAATGGGACACAAGTTTCATGTGGGGAGTAGACTTCGTATGGGCCACGTCCATACTTCGGGTTGACAGGCTGGATCGATGTCGGGTCCCGAAATTAAATTGGAATCTAAATCAGGTTTCTCGGCAGAAAATAAATCGGCCTAAATTGACCCGGAAGTTGTGCGAAGAAAATGGAGCACAAAATGAAGTGTCTGAGTGGGACACGAAGGTCATGGGTGGGGAGCGTCTCGAGTAGATCATTCATGAGAAGTTGGTTTCGAGAAAATGGCTGATCTGGCGTTCCTAAATTAAAAGCAACGGTAACGTGCAAACGATGATCAAAAATAAAAGTGGGAATAATATTCAACGATTAATTGGTCTAAGTTGACCCGAACTTGCGCGATACAAAAAGAGCACAAGGGAACGAGTTCAAGTGGGACACGATATATCAAAACGAAGATAATCTTGTCTACTTCAAAACTCGTGAAGAGAGTTTCCAAGGATTGGCATCCCTGACGCTCCAGAAGTCAAAGTCATGGAAAGGTACATTAATGATCTAAACAATTAAATAATAATATATTTATCGATAATAATTCATTTAGAAAAATTTAAAACAGCCCTGAAATTCAGGGGGCTTACACGTACTACCGCCACCTTCTCATTCTCAGGTGTCCTGGCTGCTTCCAGAATTACCTCGGTATCCTGAAGCCATGCATCCGCGGCTATCGCATCCTCGGTGCCGTCGAAGAAAGGAGGGTTCAATCGCTTGAAGCTGTTGGCCGCCTGGTTCCCTGGATGTCCGCCTCGGTTCAAAGCATCTTGAACTGTCTGGTGCAGGGCGTCGCTTCGATGATCCTGGGAAGCTATCAAGGTTCTGATGAGGCCTACCAAGGTACCATCATCGGGCTCTGCGGGCTGGACGGGCCGAACTGGTGACTCTCCTCCAGTAGGTATCACTCTGGAGGCGACTCCGGAATGCTGAGCTTGATCTCCGGGTTGCTGCTGGTCCACGGGAGGTGCTCTTCCTTGCTGATCGACAGGGTCAGGTACAGTGCCGCTGAAGAAGACGACACAGGGAAACAATAAGGAAGGACCAGGACAGATCAACGATACAAGCATGTAATCAGGGCAAGAATTTCAGGGAATTGAAAATACAGGCGGAGATCAAGGACGAATACTGATTGAGACATCTATTCGGTAAACCCTCACATTTCTTGATTGACAAGACCTGCATGGGCCACCACTTAAACCATGTCACGCCCCAGGAATACTGGAGAGCGGGGGCAGACATAGCCAGCTACGTATATTGAAATAGAATACATCTCAACTATACGGTCACGGCCGGCTGTCTAGATATGAGGGTTTACTACAAGCCAACAGTCTCTTAAGGTCAAGCCTATTGTCTCAATCTCAAGCAAGTAATATAATTACAAGATGTATGATCATTAAATATACAATAAAAGGCGTCCCAAATATTACATATCAGCTGATCATGAAGCTAGTCGTACAAAATATTAGGACTAGCAAGAGTTTAAGTCATACATGATCAACCCTAGGATTTGTTAATCATGTTTACAGCCCGTAGGCAGACAGTAAGTAAAAGTGCATCGAGCTAACAGGTGCTCGTCGGCTAAACGCCTCAAAAGAATAAATTTACAATAGAGTGAGCGAAACAAAATAGAAAACCCACTCGTAGCCCGGGTTCCTTCTAGTCGCCACCATTGGGCTGGAAGCTTGGTAGATCCTCGGGAGCTGCTCCGAAATCTGGCCATACAAAACCAGCTGGGTCAACCCCAGAAAGAGCAAGTGCCACAAGGGGGCCACGAAATAAGAACAAAAGCCAGCAATCAGCACAAGAAAATCTAATATTAAAACTTGAATTAAGAAAACATGTCCGAAAGATATACGATGAGATAACCATGGAACTATTCCGATAGCCAGGTTACAACCCGTAAACCAAACAAGGACCGGGGTTGTAACCCTTCATCTGAACAGAGCTTGGTTTCCCATCATTTATCGGCAAGATAATAATGCAAGAAATCAAGACAGGAAGCAATCTTGTACTGGATCAAGACATGGCTAAGCTTGTTACACCTCATTCAATCAATCACGGCCAAGCAGATACTACGGCTTACTACTTTAACTAACTAGGGTTATCACAGGCCTAATTACTAACAAGATGCAGTGAGATTGCTCCACAGCCACAAGCCCTGCAGACCATCTAGGCTACCCAGGACGAAAGATTAGGGTTGAATTCAGGTGGGTACATTGTCCAGGAGACACATGTACCCTTAGGTGACTTAGAGGGTGCAACACTCGACGGTGCGCTGGAAATGTGCCATACTCGACGGCTGGCTACCGATCCCAAGAGCGCCCAGGTAACGGGATTGCCTGTAGCTGTGTCAATCTCTTCATGACTACTGTGTTATTCTAGTTATTAACCTTAATCTATTTTAGTAGGTACTCCTGACCGTGGTACTCAGGAGTCCCATCCTAGACATGATGCAAGACTGGACAAGTGGATTAACAAGCAAGCAAGAAGGAACCACCCACGGTGTCAAGACAGGTCAAGTTAAGTTATCAAGAAAAATCATGTCAGGGTACTTGTCAGGAGTGCGCCACGACGGGCCACTATCATGTCAGATTGGTCATGTCAGGAGTGCACCACTACGGGTCACTGTCGTGTTATGCTAGTTCCTTGTCATACCGTGCCATGTACAATAGTCATTCCAAACATATTAAGTAAAATCAAGTTCATAACAAAAGGCGTAAGGATATAAAATGGGCATGAAATATCTAATAAAATATCAAAATACGGGTCAGGGGATGCGTACGCACAAAAGCACGCACGCAGGGGGAATGCATACGCAATATAACACGCACGCAGGAGGGCAGCGTATGTGAAAGTTACGCACGCTCAAGGGGCAGTGTGCGTGAAAAGTCACGCACGCTCAAGGGAGCAGCTGCGTGAAAAGTCACGCACGCTCAAGGGAGCAGCTGCGTGAAAAGTCACGCACACTCAAGAGAGCAGGCTTCCAACAGGAAGCGTACTCAAGCCTGCGTACGCAGCGCTAAAGAGCGCGCGTAGCTCAGTGTGCGTAGCTAAACAGCTCTGCACACTGCTCACTGTTTTCTCCAAACAGCAAGAACACATGGCTGAAACCAAAACTTCAAAAGTTTATAACTTGGCCATCCGAACCCCAAATCCGGATTTCCAAGGCTCCAACTGGAGTAAACTGAAAGCTCTTCCACATAGAAACATCAAAACCCACAGAACTCCAACCAAAGTGGATCAAAACATACAAAATCCGAAAATAGGAGAACTTAGATCTACAACAATAGAGGCTCCAAATCACAAAAACCCAAGAACTAATGTTGATCTCCATGTCCTAAACTAGCAAATGGACTAAGAAAATATGGTTCTCATGTAGTGGCAAGATGCACTTGCCTAGGGGTTGGGAAGATGTGTGGAGGAAGAAGAAGAAGAAGAAGAAGAAATTAATGATGGTTATGAAGAGAGAGAAGAGGTTGGTGGAGTTATAAAGAGGGTGTTGTGGTGTTTGAGGGTGGAGCTTAGGGCTATGGTGTTCCAACACAAACCAAACCAAACCGATCCAATAAAATCGAGCCAATACCAAACCCAAATACGAGAAATACCGAAATTTCACAAGTCGAGAGAAAAATAAAAATACATGCCAAAATCTAGATACGAGTATAAATACGAAATACGGAAAATACGAAAAATGAGGGTGACACAAGTTCTTCCTAATATTGTGTGTGTGTGTGTGTGCGGGGGGGGGGGGGGGGGGGGGGGGGGGGGGGGTGAAGGATGAAGTTCTAGATATATGCGCCCCAAGTTCTTCCTAATATTGTTAATTTTTTTCTTCTACTTTAAGTTTTTAGTATTACTTTGTCTTCTCTGTATGCGTATATATCAAGTTCTGATTTGTACTTAATTTCGACTTCCACTTCGATCCGTGTCTCCTAACTTAATTTCGAATAACACATTTTAAGAAGAATGAGAAGAAGAGAGCACTGTTACAATTGTTCCGTTGACGTTCTACTATTTTTTTTTTTTTTTTTTTAATTTTTATTAGCAACATCGTGGTAGTCATCTGCACACAAAAAAGTCGGTAAGATATCTAGTTTAAATTTACTGTGTAGAATACTTGTACAACATAGTTTATGAACAGAACTAGAAGTTGAATTGAAGGCAGTAAAGTGCAAATTAGCACTCAATGTTTTTTATAGCCTACTTGGTTGACCTATGTATGATAATGTCCTAACAACAACTGTATTTTTGTTTGGTCATTCCACCTGTGTGCTGTGCATGGTCACTACAGCACCAGGCTTACAATAATTTTTAACTTAATTGTCTAAAGTTGACTCAACACGACTTTGAACTGTCTGTCATGTGTAAGAATAAAAGAAATCAAGTTATTTGTTCACATTTGATTTTTAAATAGCTACAGATTCAAAATGCACCAACCATTATGGGGACAATGAACACATCTGAAACAAACAATTCAAGGATGACACATTTAAGTATAAACTACAAAAAGATGGTGGAGGGATCACAAGTGCGGCAGCAACAAGAAAGAATATGAATCGGATGATGCAACAAATGACAGATATTGCAGAACTGAATCAGATGGTGGTTACATGACTGAGTAGTCTGTTGGTAACTGGATATATATAGTTCACAACCAAATATTTGGTTGTGTGGTCTTGCTTTCTGGAAACAACAGCGTTCAAAATATCTTGCAAAAGTTGGATAGCATCCTCTTCCTGATCAAGTTGGCAGATCTGCCTAAATTTCAAGTTCTCAATTGAGTGAAACTGCACGAATTTCAAACATTTCAGACCATGTCACTAAAAATAAAAATAAAATTAACTGGTAGATAAAGTAAATTCACGAGACGATGCCATCACACACACAGGCAAGAGAAAAGCAACATCTGTAGAGTGGATGATCTAATTCTGCCAGAAACAAGGCCCTTGGCGTACCTACTAGCAAAAGATCAAAAGAACAAATGAATACATAGCATACAAGAAGAGGTATTGGCCAATTCCCCCAACCATCCAACTATTCTCCCCCGAAAACAGCCTCAATACAATAATACGTAATGACAAATCTCGTATGGGCCAATACCTGCAGCTTTACACGAACCATACAGGGAAGGAGCAGTCACAAACATTATTTCTTCCTCTTTCCCCAGACAAATACTAACCTAAGAGCATTACATTGTATTCATAAAACAAAATATAGAGATCAAACGGCAGAAACTAGGTATGCGTCTCAGCTGTTCTGACAAATGATCTTCGCCACCAAACCTGGAAAGCATTGCTTAGATTAGGGCACTCGGTTCCTTTCCCACCAAAGCATCGGAACCATTCCACAAATAAGCTCTGTTGCTGCTTTAGTGGAAGTGTAAGGAGAGCCTGCCCCAGACCTTCTTCCAGCAACCTAACGTCCAGCCCTTTGGAACACCTCTGCAACCATCCAAAATCCACCAACATTGGCCCAAACCATGCCTCCAGGACAGCAAACCTCACATCTCCATGGCACCGTACCTTCCCCTTTCCTAGTGCTATAAACACACCTGCCGAGATCCGGCTGAGCTCGTACCTCACCATCGGTGATGCCCTTTGGTGCATCCTGATCAGTTCCTTTTGGCCTGCCCACAAGGACACAAAATCTTCTGCCATGTGCCTGTCAATCAGAATCTCCAGCAACCAGTTGAGGTTTTCGACTTGCTTTGAGATTCGTTCGACCAATGGTTTCATTTGTTTTGATGCTTCTGACCGATTTACTGAATTGGGGTCTGCGGCTTCTTCAAAGTGCTCCACTAGTGAATCCAGACATGAATTGCAGATGCTATATAACCTCTCCTTATCGAGTCCGGCAGGGTCTTTCTGATAGACTGAGCTCTTCGACAACAGGCCATTGACCAGTGACTGCAGCTCTTTTCGGGCACTACCGTTAGCACCATCTGCAATGGACTGTATCAGATGTACAGCTAAATCTTCTGAGCCACTCGAACCACCAGGGGGTAGCCTAGCTAGGATATCTTGGGTCACTGCTTTATCAAATGTACACCTTGTAAACAGATCTTTTAGCTTTTCTTCCTCGTCCTCGCTCCACGGCACAGCCTCGATGTAGTTTAAGCAGGATACCACACCTCTGTCAAACATTATTTTGGATGATACCTGAAAGGCAAAAATTATATCTTAGCCTGTAGGTAGATAATAAAGAATAAATGAAAAATCCAGTTGGAGCAAGTTCCAACTGCAGGTTCTTAAGACTGGATAAGCAATAAAAAGAAATGAAAAATAGAGAGGAAACAGGTTCCAACTGCTCTCCAGTTGTCAGTAAATCTTTATAGAGGCAAAAAAAACACTAAAGCATGTAATGAGAGCTAATAGTAACCAGGTATAACATCTTACAACAGCCCAAAAGTCTAATCGTGGTGAATTTTATAGTGCCTTATCTTAGGAGCATGAAAGCAAAGGAATCTTGCAATAGGTTGTTTCTTAGAACTCATTACTAGAGACATGCTATCCCCTAGATAATGTGTAAAATAAAATGTACATATAATCTTGTTCTTATTGACACAACTACAAAGCACAGGTACTGGTACCATGTACAGGTACGGTGCAGGTACTTCATATATATATATATATATATATATATATATATATATATATATAATATATATATATATATAGAGAGAGAGAGAGAGAGAGAGAGAGAGAGAGGGAGTGGATCTTTGAACACAACCTTTACACTCAAAATGATACACAAATTGGTAGCCGTTAGATCAAAACAAGTTAACGGACAAGATGAGAATAAGAAGATTGTAATCTTTCTTTTCCTTTTTGGGTTTAGTAATCTTGCCCGTTAATTTTGTTTCATTCAATTGGCTACCAATTTGTGTAAAAGTTGTGTTCAAAGGTCCATCTCTCTCTCTCTCTCTCTCTCTCTCTCTCTATATATATATATATATATATATATATATAAGGGGGAGAGAGAGGCGTAACACATTTACATGACTTAAACTAGGAGTCCGAAGTTCTTCACCATAGTCATCAAATGACTTTCAGTCGAAAAATATGTACTTTAACGTTAAAAATACAGAAAGTTTGATTTCTAAAACAAAAATATCTAAGATGTATGTTAAAAGACAATGTCATATCCAATGAGCTACACTAGAAATGTTCCACGAAATAAAAAAAGAAATACTAGCAAAGTACCCAAATTTAAAATGAAAAAAAAAAAGTAACTAAAAACTTGGGTACCTATGCGGACTGTATCCAGGAGTACGAGTATCTGGTACAGTTACGCCATCTTAATGGAGTAGCCAAATGGAGTACATGTGCTTCATAGCTAAAAAAATCCCTTATTACAAGCAAATTCAGACAATTCCCTTATAAAAATACATAACAAGTTTGTTATTTAATCTAACAAGGTTAATCTAACAAGGTTTCTGATTGTTCTGTAATTCTGCAAACTTTTTGACAAATTTATCGAAATGAGTTTCTTACGACTTATGAGCCATATAACTAAACTTTGGGAGAGAGTTATTGGATGGAGATTAAGAAGGAAACAAGTATGTAAGAGAACCAATTTGGTTTTATTTCAGGCTACTGTGGGAACTGTACACTTATTAAGGAAGATAAATGCAAACTTTTTTTAAAGAATAGGAAAGAATTGCATATTGCTTTTATTAACTTAGAAAAAGCTTATGATAGGGTCCCTAAAGAGACAATGGTGGGACTTACTAGGCACATCCAAGATAGGGTTCCATAGTGTATTTTATTTCTGGAGATATCGTGTTAGTTGACAAGAGTAAGAGAGGTTATATTTTAAAATAGAGGCGTTAGATTTTAAAATAGAGGCATGAGGCGTTATATTTTAAAATAAAGGCACATACAAGTTCTGGAATCTATGTATTTAATAAATTAGTAGGACGAGAACAAACATATGAAATGTAGCTTTAGTAAAAGTATAGAATAAATGGGCTAGTGGAGTACATATTGATGGTCAAGAGATACCTAAGACTGATTCGTTTTGTCTATTTAGGATCAAATTCAGTCACCATAATAGAAAGATTGATTGCTTCCATGATTCTAACAATAATAGGTACCACCAAGATGGTGGTCAAGTGGTAACACTAGTAACGGAGGGGAGGGGAGAGTGTATGTGGGTTCAAATCTCAGCCCAGACAAAATAGAAAAAGGAATGGGAGGGGTCTTGGCACTACTAGCCCATGAGAAGGATGGGCATTAATGCCTGGCCCCTATCTCACAAAAACAAGAAAAGGTGCTCCCAGTTGCCCTTTCCTCGAACAAACCAAATCAGCCCTTTCTCAAAAGGGAGTGATATGACCTACAATTTAAATGATGAAAGCACCTCCCCTTCTACCATAACTGGAACAAAAATCCACAAGGGTCCATCCAGTGTCACTTCATTCCCACCAATTCATTAGATGAAGGATTGAACCATGCTTTTCAGTACACCGAGCGGCTATGAGGAGAAACACATTCAAAGATTGAAAGAGAATCCAACTTAGTGTTGTGTCTACCATCTTCCAAAATAGTCCTCCCCTAAGCTTCGTGTACATTTTTTTTCTTCAACCTATTTATTTCTCCTTTCAAACTTTTGGTGACCAAACACTTGTGAGGTCGTGATTCATAAACAGAAAAGAATGGGACCATAAAACTGGCCATTCATATATGAAAGCTAAGATCTACAGTACATTAATCCTCTAATCTCACACTTTTTTATTGTGCCCTTGCTAAATTATCCACCTTTCAACCATTTGAAGGAACCACTTCCCTTTGGGAAAAGCTAGAGGGATTTCAACTATAGATAATCCACTTGGGGATTGTTTGGTTGCTTGTAAATAAAGGTGCAGGAAAAAAAAAACTATATCACTCATTTAAGGGCTGTTTGGTTGCATGTAAGTAAAGGGTGCAACAAAATAAGAAGTTGGACATTGGCATTGCATTGTTTAGTAAAAATATAACTACAAATGCAAAAAAGTAGGTGAATATCTCATTACGAGGGATTTGCTTCTTTTTTATGTTAATTTGATAGGTCTTCATTGGATTATGATTGGTGACAACATTTAAAATGACATTAAATGCTTTAAGTTTCTAACTTAAGATGCAAGTAAAGATGCAATTAACCTTACCGTAACTTTTCTTCTACCCTATGTTGCAAAGGTTGCAAGCAAAACTGCACCTTATGGTGCACAACTTCAAACAACCAACTCTCATATCTCACACACTATTTAATTGTTTCAAGTAGCTTATCATCCAACCATGAAAGGAATCACTTCTCCTCTAGATAAGACTAAGGGGATTTCAACAGTCAATTCACTTGGGGTTGTTTCATGCAAGTAACACTGCAACAGAATAAAATATTGGGTCTTCGGTTGGTTCTAGGTTCACCATAAATTACAACTATACTTATAACTCTTGCGACATATGGTGCAACATAAAAAATGCAACAACTTCGACTGCAACTTTACTTGAACCCACATTACTTGAAGTCTTGAACCCCACGTTACAAGCTTAAAGCATTTGATGGCATTCTAAAAGTAACAATAACCATCTTTCAAATAAAAACTTCTCACATTAGCATAAATAAAAATAAAAGTAAAATCCTCATAATGACATATTTACCTACTTTGTGTTGATGCAATTACAATTATAGCAAACAATGTACTGTCAACCCTTCTTGTTGCAAGGAGTGTTCCACCACAACTTTATTTACAATGGAACAAAACTTACATGCAACCAAACAACCTTTTATTGTGTGTCAAAAATATGACTTGCAATTCCCATGAGCAAATTATATTCTCTTTCCTTCTTCAGGATTCTTGGTCGAAGAAAACTTTTAAGGTTGTCTCCTTGTTGCATGAACTATGACCATTAAAACAGGTCTACCAACTTCCCTTCTCTTCTTGGTTTATGTACCCTCCCCAGCCCAAGGTTTTGTTCAACAAGGAAACAACTAAGAGATTTGATGCAGTTTGACAACCACGTTAAGATTTGGCCATATTTTTCCGAAAACTTGTACTTCAAAATTGAGCTCGATACCCAACCCCATTTAAAACAAAATGAAAGAATGATGATAACATTTAAATCATTTTAAAGCGCTAAGCTACAAAATCCTTTATAAACATTTGACTTGTCCTAGGAAAGATAGACACAAGAAGAGGTGCAGTGTCCAGACACCACACAGACAGAACAAAAGATATACAAACACATACCCAACTCAAAGCCTTAGTTCCGTTTCCATGTCACCGTATACCATTCATAAAAGGATGTCTGAGTGCCATTAGGCTCCCACTAACGCAGGGTTTAGAGAAGGTCAACATGTACACACCATTTCCCCCATATATATAGAGAGGCCATTTCCATGACTCAAACCTGCATCATCTAGGGATGCAAGCAACACTTACTGTCGCGCCAGA
This sequence comes from Iris pallida, assembly GCA_029216955.1. Lineage (NCBI taxonomy): Eukaryota > Viridiplantae > Streptophyta > Magnoliopsida > Asparagales > Iridaceae > Iris > Iris pallida. Next base: position 4,695,069 of record JANAVB010034019.1, read on the forward strand.
CGACAACCAAAATAGCTCATCCACAAAAGGAAAGTATCATATACTGCAAAGCCGGTCAGGGATGATCGCAATCATAGCTCTACATGTCAAGTTTTTCTTATGAAAAGCCGGTCTCATAATCTGGTGAAGAGGCAGATACTAATATACTATGCTAAAAATAAAATACTCTAATGACTACAATGATTTATAGTCACTTCTTTACATTAAACAAAGTGATACTATGCTAAAAATTAAAATACTCTAATTCTACCATTACCTTGACTTATATACACAAAAATTCCAATACAAATTGCCACTTCATTCCATCCTTCCCCAAATCACCTTCTTATACCAACATGGCTCACTTATAGATGATCAAAAGTCCAAAGATGCACCCCTTGGCAACTATAAAACCTCTAATTTGTATTTTCTTTTGGTGATTCATCAAATTTGCATCTCTCTCATCGTCTAAGAAGCACGGACACTCCAATAATCATGCAGTGTAACATTGTGTCAGACACGTAACTTATTAGACACGATAATGCCAACATATGTGCCGTGTCTGTGAAACATAGTTAGTTCATCAACAATGTGCGAACGAGATTCGGTATATACCTCGAGCACGTCGATGGATCTGGAGACCCCCGCCCTGGCGAGCCACCTCATAAGACCCTCTCCCTCCCCCTCGTCGGAGTACATCATCTCGATCGTCTCCCGGAACGCGGCGAGATCCTCGACCTCCCCGACCTCCACTTCCCTCCACCCTTCCTCCCCCCTCCCGGAGTCCGCCACCAGCTTCCTGAAGACCTCGCTGTTCTCGCGCAGAACCCCCGAATCCAGCTCGAGCACCAAGAACCTCCCGTCCCTCCCCCCGACGCGGATCCTCAGATCCATCGACGGAGAAGCTCGCTCCGGCAGCTGGCATGTTATGGTCTCGGCGGGGGAGATCTCGGGTTGGGGTCCAGGAGGGGGCGGGCCGGGGAGCTCGGGGAGGGGAGCGAGGGAGGGGGCGCCGTCGGAGTCGATGGGGGAGACGCGGCCGGGGGAGAGGATGCGGCGGGGGACGATGATCGAGCGGCCAAGCTTGGCGGCGGAGGCGGCCGGGGAGGGGGAGCTGTGGAAGTAGGTTGTGGTGGAGGTGGGAGGGTTCTTGAGGGATTTTGAGGGGGGGAGGGGGGAGGAGCGGAGGTCGGGGCTGGCGGGGGGGACGACGAAGGAGCAGCACCAGGCGGAGTGGCGGGAGGAGGAGACACGGCGTCGGGCGGAGGTGGAGGTTCGCCGGAGTTCGGCCATGGGGGGAGTTAGGGCTAGGGTTTGGTAGGTGGCATTGGTGGTGGTTGCTTGGATTTGGGGGACGGAATTCTTGGTAGGGAGACAACTCAAGCGTGAGTTTTTATATATAGAGAGAGAGCGCGGAAGTGGGGAAGTGGTGGAATTAATATGTAAGTAAGTGAGTAACTTAAAGTAAGGGAGCGGAGTTCACGAAGAATATGGGGAGAGGAATAAATGAATGCAGGAATGTCATTTTCGATACATGCGCTTTTTCTTTTTCTTTTTCTTTTTTCCTTTTCTTTCTTTCTAGGGTGGGCTCTGCAAACGTACAACTTTTCAAGGTGTTTTTTTGCATAAGTGGTAGTTCTTTTACTTTGCAAAGGCATGTTGGTCATGCACAAAAATAAAGTAAATGGTCCCTCTAATAAAATTGCAAATTAATACATTTTCTGGTGCAAGGCTCCGAAAGCGGTTGGTAAGTGTTAAGAGCATCTCCAACCCTACTGTGAGATTGAAAAAAATAGTTGCCACATAGGAATGACAAGTATTTTTTTTCAAAAGTACTTTTCCAATACAAATGTGAAATAAATTGTAAAATTGACATGGCAAGGAGAATGTGAAGTTGGTTGTTAAGATCTAGACAATGCACTTCACAATGACTTTATGTCCACATCATCAATTATGAATAAAAATATATATAAAAAGAAGAAGAAGTGAAAAAGTTGTCTTAGAAGTTGAAAAAAAGTAATTTTATTGTCTTTTCAAATTTTTGCATTGGAGAACACATTTTTATCTCATTGTCTTGTGTAAATATCATATTGCCACATAGAAAAGACATTGTCTTGTGCTTTATGCCACATAGGATTCACAACACAAAATAAGACAATAGGGTTGGAGATGCTCTAAATGTTCACTTATGTGTTCGCCGTGTGAGAGGAAACCACGAATTGATGAGTAATTAGGGAGGAAGTAAAAATCATGACCAATGTTTCGAATATCAGCTTAGTAGGTGATATATCAATTTTAAGGAGAGGTATTGATGTTAGTTTATGGGTTCAAACATGATAGAAAATTATCTGTTTGTCATTATTTGTGAGTTTAAAAATTGAAAATTTTAAACTCGATAATAAATTTATCCTCCTCCCCTTCCTCTTCAAACATAATCCATAACATTAGAGAATAAAGGACAAGAAGAAAAAAAAAATTAAAAGAAGAATACTTACATTTTATGGAGAAAATAAATAAGCTTAGTTTTGGAGAATAAAATGATGATAAATGACATATTTATTAGCTTACTACCTTATGTTTTGTGATTTTTCTAGGATATGCTACTGAATATTATGTTGGTAAATTTTATGGAAGATTTTTTTTTTCTTAATTGTTAGTTTGGAGGATGACTATGAGTTTTTTATGTTGGAGTTTATTCTGAAATTAGTCATAAACTTCGACTCAAGTGTGGGCGTAGGCAAAGGAGAAACGTAGCACTTTAATGGTGTAGTTTACATAATGATTTTGCACGCTATGTGCTATGTTGTTGTGGTTTTGCTGTTGCTAGGACGGTTCAGTTTTGTAACTGTTATATTTATATGGAGTTATTGATGGTAATCACCCTCTTAATGGAAATTAACTCTCTAGTTTTCCGTCCACATAGCCTATGTTTTGCACTTATGCTAATATAAGACAGAAAAGAAAAGAAAAAAAGTGCATCGGCAACAACAACTAAGAGTGTCGTGTCCGTGCATCATCCAACCTCAAGTAAAGTGACAAAGAGCGTTTCAGAAGTTTTATCGAATTTGTTGGTTCCTAGGAGCGGATCGACGGGAAGGTTTGAACCTTGAGCAACTATTATCTTCATTACTCAGTAGTGTTGTATCAACTGTTTCTAGCAGTTTATACCGTGGTTGAGAGCTTTGCTCTATTATTAGCAACTATGTTGCTTTATTTCAACAGTTTCATAGCTTGCTTTATAGCAGTTTTTGTCGTAGTCACCACTTATGTGGCTATTAGCAAGCTCTTTTGTAGTTTCACAACTTGCATAGTTTCAGTCTTGAAACTTATTGTTTAAGAATAATTGTTAGATTTATATAAATACTTCAATTATGTTATGCATGTCATATATGAAATGAACTATAGTTTTATACACTATGAATACATATCGTCTGATGTATTCGTTATATCGTTCAACCTATAGTAAGCCTTTGGACCCTTAAACAACTATGGAGCAAACCTTCTTACATCTAGAATAGATGGATCCGACTATGGATATAAACAACGAGGGGTTCAATTCCCAAAAGTAGAATCCTTAAAATATGTATAATTTGATATATAGAAATCATACCACATATGAATTCATTCCGATCCTCCCCTTACCACCCCCCCACCCCCCCCCCCCCCCCCCCCCCCCCCCCCCCACACACACACACACACATATAAAAAAAGGTAAATTATTCATGATCGTTTTCACTGGAATTTGAATATCGCCGCAGTCGTTGGCTTGTATTTTTTTTATCGTTCAAATTATATCATTAAACTATTCAATTTCAGGTAAAATTTTAATCTAATCTGAACAGTCTAAAAAATAATCAAACGAAAAATTTCAGAAAACATGTGTGAATGCTCAAGTACGAAAACCTGAATCCTTCTCTCTATCTCTCTCTCTCTCTCTTTCTCACACACACACATATATAAGATTTTAGTTTATTTTCATAGAATGTAGTGCAATACTAATTAAGGAGATGATCTCGATCTCTCCGGGTTTATCATGAACAAGTAGTTTATTTGCATGATTCCGGACTGTCTAATCTTGACAACAAAACTTATATATGACTTAGTCCTAGAGTATAGTAATTTGGGAAGATGTAAATATCTCGGCTTTAAATAATTAACAATATTTTTTTATAATTTTTTTCAAAATGGTATATAATAGCATATTTTGGAAAGAAGGCAAAGCTACAAGGTTGGAGAATTCTTCTATATTGACTATACATGATTGTTCGGCATGGGTGAACACAAACATACATAAGGGATCCGTTACAAAATTCCGAAATTTGAAAATTTCAAATACCTTATTCTCTTGGTGACCATTTATGTTTATACTAGTCATGTTTGATGTACGTATTAAAAAAAATCTATTATTATTAAAAAAATTTGTAAAATAATTAAAATATATTTTAATTAAATTTGTTATATTTTTAGAACTTTGAATATATGTTTAGATAATACTATAGCTAATTTAAATATGATTTGAATAATGAGTATATTTTATTTTAGAATTTCTTATAGATATGTTTGTAGACTTTTAGATATATGGTATGGTAGCTAGAAAAATTTTAGGATTTTTTTACGTGAGAGGTATGCACACGATGATAGTTAGAAGAATTATTATTTTTTAATTAGGTGAGAATATATATATTACTTAGACTGCTCATTTTATATATATATATATATATATATATATATATATATATATATATATATATATATATATATATATATATATATATATATATTTGAAAGTAGGTAATTGTGGCAAACGCTCCCATCGAAAATCGATCTCCTGACCACTTGGACCACATGCATCTCTCTTAATTGATACAATAAATTTGGTATAATATCCCTCCCATATATATATATATATATATATATATATATATATATATATATATATATATATATTTTTTTTTTTTTTTTTTTTTTTTCCCTCTGTCCCATATATATATATATATATATATATATATATATATATATATATATATATATATATATATATAACCTCAAAGAATCCAAATGAGGTACAACAAGAATATGTTTAAATTTCTCCCCCTATGGCCTTTGACAATGAAAAGAGACAAGGAAGCTTAGGTTAACGATGAGTGCTCCATTTTGCTTTACAATCATCGTCACTTTGTTCTTGGAAAAGCTATATATACCTAGAATAATTCGGCACGCTACCAATTTGAAAATGAACAATTAATTAAAAATTACAAATGATGGTTAACCTCACATGTCGAAGAATCAACCTTGTTAAATCTCTTCGTTGATGTCGATGGAAAACAACAAGAAGAGAACTCCCAGCTAGCTATGATATTCCTGTGAATAAATAAAATTAATTAACAACTTTACTTCATGCTTATAAGAAAATAGAATTAACAACTTCACTTCATGCTTATAATAAAATCAATTAACAAGAGAACTCCCAGCTAGCTATGCTTAGTCCAATTGTTCTTCGGCCTCGTTTAGCTCGCTAAAGGAAAAAATAATTCTTGTCCTTTTTTCTTTTATGGGAATGAGAATGAGAAAATAGAATTCTTTTTAGTTTGACCTATTTGATAAATTGTAAACGGAGGAATAATAAAATAAAAAGTATATTATAATAAAAAAATTTCTTAGAAAAAAAAAAGACAAATTTATCTTTCCTCTTCCACGAGGGAGAAGGAGGATGTAGAAATGGCTCATTTGGGAGGAAACATGAACTGCAATTCATTGATTTCTTCACTTTCTCGTCCATTCCAACCCCTTACCAACCAAGGGGACTTAAGAAATTTTGTCAAATTCGTGAATGGAGTGGAAAACTCTTTCCACTTCACACTTGCCAAACAGTTACTTACTATATTTAGTAAAACAAGAAAAGCGTTCAAGAAAAACCATTTGATTTCCTTTCAATGTTTGGTTGAGGGTAGAAAAGAATATCAATGTTCCAATAATATTTTTGTATTTTAAAATAAAATGACATCATAAAAATTCAAAAGTAATAGGTAAAATAAGCAATAACATATTTGAGTAGTGGTATCATTGTTCTAAATTTCCGTAGTAAATGCTAAAATATATCACATAGGTTCTGAGAAAGAACTATTTTCTCCATACTTCTCAAGTTTGTGACTATCCAAAAAAATTTCAATTCATGATTCCTTAAATTCGTGAACTAAACATGGCCTTAGGGGTCTACTTGGATTGAGGTAAAGAAGTTTAAGTGAGGAAATTTTTTTTTGCTTGGTTTTAGTACGAGAGTTTGCAAGAAAAAGTTTTTGAGGGTTAAGTGTGAGGGTTTGTTTAACTTTATTTTTTAAATTTTTTTAATCCCTCAAATCGAAGAGTTAACAAAAAAAAAAGAAGTGAAAACATTGTTTAAAAAGTCATAAATATTCCTTATTTGACATATAAAGTATCGTGACATATTCTCTATTTTTTTTTTTTGCTTTCAAACTGCTACTCCGTCTTTCTAATTACTTTCAACCTGTTGTCATCTAAGTATGCCATCTCTTCTCACTTTCTCTTATTACTCATAATTGAAAATTATAAGAAAAATAAATAAATAAATCGGTGGCTATGTTTTGTGTTAGTCCCGGGACTTGATCAAAGATGGTAGACTCGATGTCGAGATCAGAGGTTCAACAAACGTTCACCTTCTGATTATTCTCGAGATCCAAGAGGAACAATAATATGAATCTGATTACAAAAGCAACAATAATCAGAAAGTAAATCTCACGTTCTTCCTCGAAATCGCAGTTGCTGACGGAAAGAACTGAGTTCAGAAAATAAATCTCACGTTCTTCCTTGCAATCGCAGTTGTAGACAGACAGAACTGAGTTACAACTCAGATGAAGGAGAAGAAAGAAGAAAGAATAAGAGGAAAGGTTCTTGCTGGGGTGATTAAGATCACCGTTGCTCAAAGCAAGATTCGTCCCACCACGATCTGCTTCCAGGAACCAGCAAGTTCACGAAGAACTTCTGGAACGCTCGTAAGTCAAAATTTGAGACTTGAACGAACTTCCTGGACTTTACGAACTCCCTTAACTCTCGTTTTGGTGCATCTTCCAAAGGAGGCCAAGGGGCTCTATTTATAGAGTGGAGTGAGACTTCACCTCTTCTCCTATCCGATGTGGGACTAAAATACCAATACTAAAAAATAGAGTTTGATATTTTAGATCATCCCACAATTAGTATAGAAATGTGCCAGTCCACGCCTACCCCCCGAACACTCCCGTGCATGCACGAGACATCCTGGAGTCTGTGTCCGAGTCCGAGTTCGCACAACAAAAATCAACTTACTTCTTTGGAATTAATCATTTTTCCTTCTAGAAAAATACTCCCACATGGCACACACTTGTGCCCTACTACACCTCATGTGCATACCTCAACACAAGTAATGCATTATATTGAGATACTCATCATTTGGTGTAGCCGATGTGGGACTATCTTTCATAGTCCAAAGACAAAAATACCAACAATCTCCCACATATCTCAATATATGGGTTGAGCGTTCCCCACAGTGACTGTCTATCATGCATTAGGAGAGATGTCGCTACGACTTGAATCTTCCCGCATAGGTTAAATAACAGCATGATACAAGAATGGACTAACCTTGAATTCTGCATAATAACTGTAATTCTTTCTACTCACATAATAACATCAACTGTGCTTCTGGCTGCACATTAAAGGCCTTGTGCCAGCCTGGTTTCAGTGTATAATTTTTGGGCGTCTACAAGTTTACCCTCAAGAGACGGCCTGATATCTCTGTCCATACACCATAGGTGAGTTCTTTATAAAGAGTCATGGCATGAAGCATTGCACTTCTTTGCGGTGCTATGCTGCTATGACATAGCTTAAAGCCGAGGCTTTACCCCACCTGGGTACCTCATCGTAGTGTCATACTACTGTAGCATGAGGTCACAAGCCTCTTTGTAGTGCCAAACTACCCAGCATAAAGCCTTGCGCTTCCGTGCGGTGTTACGCCGCTATCACATGGCTCGCGAAGCCGAGGCTTTACCCTACCAGGTACCTCTTCGTGGTATCATGCCACTGTAACATGAGGACATCGTCCTCTTTGTAGTGCTGTCTACCTCTCTTCATTACGATTATCATACAACATTAGGATACCTGCCTATTTGCGGTGCTACTCCGCTGTGACTTGGCTCACAAAGCCGAGGCATTACCCCTAACCGGGAACCTCATGGTGGAGTCACCCCCACTATAGCATGGAGTTACACTCCTTGTAGTGCTGCGCTACCGTGCTTCCTATAAAGCACTCCAGGCATTCATTCTGCCTGAGAACTCATTAAGGCATTTAAGCCAACCTTCCCACAGGATCCGTTTTCTGTCATGCCTCGACCCGGAATCACCCGAATTATCGTCCTCGCAGGGGGCGTGATGCCGCACGAGCATGGAGTTACGCTCGTGCTAGGAAAGATGACAAGTTCTCAAATGGTTATCTTTTGATTCGATATTAACAACGAAAGGAAAACAGAGTATACGAAACAATTCTCTTTATTGATATTCGAAATGAGATTACAAAGGCTTTCGATAGCCAAACAATATATGCCAGATTGGCTACAACACTCAGGTTCTCTCTTGCCCACAAAGGATTTCACCGTTCCATACATCATACCTTCTATATCCCGGCCGCATCAATCTTGTTTCAAGTCCGAGCGTCCATGCGATCGCACGCTTCAATACGATTCGGCATTCCAAGCCTCAACGCGTTCAAGCGACGCTTCGCTACGAGCAATCCATTTCCTGCACCCTGCATGAAGCTAGTGGGACATCAGTACGTTCATCCTCGCATGTACTGATGCAAAGATCTTCTTTCTAAACCGACATTGTAGTATTTATATTGAATCATGCAACTTAGCTTATGATCTTGCTATGTTCTCCTTAGGGTCGATTTCATGGCATATTCGAAAGCATAAAGCATGTTAGCATGGCAAGCATGTTATTCGAATTGAATAGGTAAAGCAGACAAGCAATCTCGTGTTTGATTCGTGGTGCGCTTACCAAGTCGACGTACTCGTTCTTGCACCGACGCAAGGTGAATATGCCCCATTCCTTCTCTGTCATGATATAAGTGCATCTCTAAGCAGGATCTATGTGTGCGGGACACATACGTGCCTACACTTTCAACCCATCGTTCCTTAGCTATATAAAGGTCTTGGCGTATCCGTGCCGGAATGGACTAAAGGAGTTTCCTTACTTTCTTTCTCTCCTTCTTTTCTCGAATTTGGTTGGATAGCCCGGGGTTTCACAGGTTGGGTTGCTATTCCAAACAACCGAAACGTTACCGCTGTATACCATCATTTGCGGCTTTTTCCCATCTATAAGCGAGTGCTACTCGTCTTAAGGATGTGCGCCTATCGAAGATTATTCATACCCTCCTAGGCCAAACGGTTCCGGGGCACTCCGGTATTTAACCGTTCGAGGGAACACCCGTGCACGGGAGATTATTACATTTTAATCTCAAGTCCATCCCATTCGACCATACAACGCCCTTATTATTCAAACAACCAAGCATAGTCTTGAGTCCGAGACTCAGACTTTGTCATCTCGTATTTCTTTCGTTAACTTTCTATGTTCTTACGTTTCATACTTCGTTTCAATGTTCAATGGCATCATGCCTCAACTCAATGTTCGTCAACCGAACGACCCAAAGGTCCCGAATACCTTTCGAGGCATTATGTCATATCCGACAGTTCCTCCACATTCATGCCACAACTGTATTCTTTCTCAACGAAGCCATCTTTTATGATCTCGTGCATGTAGGCACGTTTCGAACGTATTTCCATGTTCTATGCCTTAATGTTCAATGTCCGTGGCTTGCGTGCTAGGGCACTCGCTTATTGTCATTCAATGTTCTAGCCTTCTAACTCGTGCGCGAAGGTACGGTATGGTTCATGCACTAAGGCACTCGCCGAATACAATTATCCCATGTTCTTACGGGTTGCGCACTGAGGCGCTCGCCATTGCGATATCCAATGTTCCATAGCGACTCGTGCATTCGATGCACGTTTCATTTCGATTGTACTAACTTAGTGTTCTACACACACTATGATTTATCTTCTGATCGGACCACGCCCATGGCATCGATAGGTTAACTTAGCATACAATGATATATTTTGACTTATCGCATGAAGGAGTAAAAAGAAGAGTCAATTCTTCCACCTTGAGTCGATACGCCTTTGTCGTTTCATCGAGCCGATACGGCTCGATTTCATAACTTCGTTGCACGGCCACTCTCCTGACTTAGCCATTCGAGCAGTTCGTGCTTCATTAAATTATACGTCCGATTTGGCTTACCGTGCCCAAGTCCCAGTCCGTCGCAAGGTGACGATTTGGTTTCGCGGACCCATCGTAAAATAGGCGAAATGTCGACTTCTAATATTTTTGCGTAAACGTATAGCCTGCACAGGAAACCAAATAAAATCAATACTTGCATCGATTTGGACTTGCGCCTTGGTTGATTCAATTTTTTAGAATCTTCGAGCCGATTCAACGTACTTATCCTTCGGGGCAACGCGGCGCTTCGCATCGATTCACTCGATGCATTCTTTCGGGACAAGGCAACTCTTCGCATCGACTTAGTTCGATGCATTGCTCGGGACAACGTAACTCTCGTATCGATTCGCATCGATATATTTCATTCAGTCAACGCGACTCGTTGAGTCAACACTTCAATGTAATGCGCCATGCGGAGCGGGGCATTACATTTTTTGCAGAAAACAACAGTAGACAACAGTGGTTGTAGGTCCGTAACCTCTCCATGCCACAGAGGACAAGTACCCACCGTTCCTGATATTCTTCCGGTTAATAGTCCTCCCTTGAACCAAAAGCTAGATGCCTAGTAGATTTCTCTTTAAACTAATAACATAAAACTTTATGGTAGGAATGTAATAACACAATATCAGAATGCCTTCAAGCCCATTTTATAATCTGTGTCATCGACCAGCTGGCGCTTGAGGCCCTTGGTGAACGGATCCGCCAGGTTCTCCTGACTTCGAACATCAATCACTGTAATAACACCCCTCTTGATGAGATCGTGTACTGCCCTGTGCTTCAACCGCACAGTCCTCTTCTTTTCGTTGAAGAGGTCATTTGATGCCACCGCCGCAGTCGCTTGGTTGTCGCAGTATATCGGTATCCCCGGTATTTGTGCCCCAACCACTGGAAGATCATACATGAGCTCCCGAAGCCATTCTGCTTCCTCCGCTGTGGTATCAAGTGCAAAGAACTCAGATTCCATGGATGACCGCGATAGCATAATTTACTTCTTCGATTTCTACGATATAGCAGCTCCACCCATTGTGAAAATGTATCCACTTGTGGACCTCTCGCTCTCCACTTCTGAGCACCAGCTGGCATCACTGAAGCCTTCCACTACCTGTGGATCTTCGCTGTAGTGCAGTGCATATGTCTGAGTCTTCTTGAGATATCTCATAACCCGTTTCACAGCTTTCCAGTGTTCAATGCCTGGGTTGCTCGTGAAACGACTCAGCATTTCCCACAGCGAAAGCTATGTCAGGCCTTGTGGCAGTAGTAGCATACATCAAACTCCCGATTACGCTTGCTGTAAAATCCCAAAAATTTTACTACGATTTTTGAAACATAATTTTAGTATTTTTTTTCTTCGTATTTGTACGTCGTCAGCAAGTACACATGCGCAGAGTGTACTATTTTTTTTCTTCTTTCAAAAAGTTTATTACAAAATTTTCCCTTATATAAAGAATAAATATTTTGATTAATTACATCGCCTCGTGATTGGCAAACTTTATTTATTTATTTAAAAAAAGAAAAAAGGCAATTTTTATCGGTAACTTAGGAAAATATGTTTTATGTAAATATTTTATTTACATACGAGATGCATGAAAATTTATGAAATATATAATGTTGATTTTCGAAATTTATTTTAATCATTTAAAAAAATATTTATGAAGGATATTTTAAATGAATCTATGGTGGTTTAAATCAGAATTTTTTTTTTTGATTTAAATAGTTCTGGTTTTAATTAAAAGTTATTAGATAATTTTAGATTTTGAGAGATTTTATCGAAATGGTTTTAATTCGTTTAAATTAAAATATAGGAATATCAATTAGGAAATTTAAACCTTCTCAATCCCTATCTAAATAGGAGTCTCCACCTCCTATATAAGGAGAGCTCCTATTGCTTTTTTTTTTTTTATAGAAAAACTCCATGATTTTCTATTCACAGCTCGATCGTGCATCGTGTCGGTGTCCCATTTCCCATCCACCATATTGTCTATTTGTACAAGTACACGATTATCCCGTGTCGGACATTCCGCGACACACTCAACTCCGACGTAAGCAGAAACCTAGCCCTGACTCCTCGCAACGTCGCCAGGCGTCTCCTGTCCCGGCACGCACCAGTACCACCCGAAGCCACCATCAGCCCCGCACCCTGTAATCAGCACAACCCAGCCCGACGTCCCCCTCCGCCACAGTCACCAGACCACCACCATCAACCCATCCCCAAAACCATCATCACCACATCGTCGCCACAAAACCCGTATCACCTCGCCTACTGCCCCCTCCATCCCAGGCAATCGTCCACCGCCGACGCTGGTCACCACCACCATCAACCCCCTACAAAATCGTCATCACCACAACCATAAACGAAAAAACCCAAATAATATTATACACCACCACCACTCTTACCTCTGCCATGGTCGCCAACAGCCCTGACCTCACCTCCGTGTCGGATTGAGCACTGCGCCGCGACGACCACGGGCATGCCACCGCTACTTGTATCCCAGCCGAGCGCCGCCGCTGTCCCCGTAAGCGCGCCACCCGCCGGCGAACGTCGTGCTTAAACCCTCTGCCCCGTCGAGCACGGTGAGCTTCGACCTCATCGTTGTGGGCGTCGACCGCATGAGCGAGTCCCACCGCGGGTGCCGGCAGCTATCTTCTCCCAGTCTCTAGCCTCTCCTCTCCGTCGTCGACCGCAGCGAGCACCGCCCAGCGCTGCACCCTCCGATCTGAAGTGTCCGCCGTCGCATCGGCTGCGCCACTCCCGGCAGCACCTGACTCGTCGACGCCATCCCAACCAAGCCCTCTGATCCGTCGACCTCCGCAGGAGTCACATCGCCTCTTCGCCGAGCTCCGGGCCTCCTCCCCCGTGGCGGTGCACTGGTAACCCCTCTCGCCGAGATCTCCTTCCTCTCCCCCTCTTGAGTTCCCACTTCCACTGCTCCTTAAACTTTAGTTTTGCTCGGGAAGACAGCACTAAGCTGCTGTGCATAATAGGACCAAGTATAGATATTTATTTATTAAATATTAAATGGCATATTCTATAGATAGCATTAGTGATGTTAATGCTACTAAGTATGATGTTTTTAATATATATACTAAGTAATTTCAATATAATTATATTCTCGACTAAAAATATAAGTTTTGTGCTTAGACACTACATGTATTTTTCAAATAAAGTTAATAGCCCTAAAAATATTACTATATTATTATTATTTTACTGTATTTGAATATGACTTTTGCCTAAAAATATATATATAAACAAAGTTATGTTTTCTTCCTATTTAAACTTAAAATATTTTGATCAAATAAAAAAAAGTGATTTCCAAATTATTACATATATTTTCAAGTATTTATATAAAATATTTTTACTAGAAAATTTTAGTTAACCTAAAATGATTTGTTTATATATATAGCTACTTACAAATATTTTGCGATAACAAAATATAGTTTCAAACGTCATAACTATTTTTTTTATTCTTTTCCTTGACCACGACTGATCGCTCGTTCTTATTTTCACGCAATACCGGACCCTCACATATCGACCCCAGCCATTGGACATAACAAGACTTGTGGATCATTGCACCATACCAGGCGTAACACCAGGCAAGACACCTTGCCTTTACTGTTTAAATTTTCTGCTCAATATCATGCATGTTTTGTTTATTTTCAAGTTGTTTCTTTCTAAATTATATGTAGATGCAAATTATACAAGTAGATTTCTCTGTTTATCTTTGGACGATTGCCCAAAGACGGCATTATACAAGGAGATTTCTCTGTTTATCTTTGGACGATTGCCGTCAAGGAAAAATGCGTCTTCAATGTCAGGAAAAAGACGTCATCTAAAGGGCTATTGGTTTTCATATTTATTCTGTATTTTTTCTTTTATAGAGTCTAGGAAAAATGTGAGATTGATCGGATCGGTACTGGCTCAGGTTTTTCTCAGTCCACAAACAAAAAGCCTACCTACATATCCCAAAAATCCACAATTCCAAAAGGCCCAAAACCTATGCAAATTTGGTTTATTCCCTACTGTTCTGAACCAGCAGAACTCTGACAGAACTCTGACCGAGTTCGGTCCGAGTTCGGCCCGAGTTCGGTCTGGGTTATTTGAATTTTAGTTCCCACCAAATCTGCATCCAACGTTCGTATGCGAAATCCTAGCATCCGAACTCTGTCCGAACTCTGCCCGAGTTCGGTCTCCCAAAAACACTATAAATAGAGTTGAGATTACCATTCATTTCAACAATCCAATTTTATCTCTTCTCTTCTCTATCTAAAGTGTTCTGAGCTTTTACTTTTATATCTAAGCCTTTACGACTCTTAGCCAAGCCAGTACAGTTTCTGTTTAATCTAGAGTTTGGTGTTGAAGAGTTGTATCGGAGGTTGTATTCAGAAAACGTTCCAGTTTTCCAATTGCCTTCTGGAGTCGGTCGTGCGCTCGTCACCAAGCACGGTGTTGTGAAGTCGGTCGTGCACTTGTCACCAAGCACGGTGTTGTAAGAGTTGCAAGCGCTCAGTTAAAGCTTGTGCCATAGTGGATTAACATCGAGCAAGAGTACTCGAGACTGGACTAGTCCTCTCAGAGAGAAACCAGTATACATCGTGGTGTTCACTGAGTTTGAATTCTTGACTCTTACTTTACCGTATTTTATTTACCGTCTTTTATATGCCATAATATATAACTGCTTAATATTTTTAATTGGTGATTATTTTCCGCTGCACACGCACACACTCTATTCACCCCCTCTAGAGGTGCTCAACGGTCCTACAATAACAGTAAGTAGGTTTTATGTGTATTCATGCATGGGGTTACTGTCAACATGTAGAAGGGAGTTTTAACATATGAACATGGTGCTAAGTGCTAATATGGCATCATACATTCCTATCATGTTGGCATTCATATCTATCATTACATATATATCTTCATGCATATATTGTATATCATTCTTTCATTCATGCATTGCTTATATGCATTATATTAATTGCATTCCTACATGCTTGCATTCAACCATATTTATACATTAATGTAAAGAGAATATATATCATATATATATCATTTCATTCATCTAACATATCATGCATTACATACTCTATATTCATTTAATATCCATACTACATAGGCTCATAGGTTACACAAAATGCATATATCGTATAGTCACTCTTCTACTTAAAACCAATACTGTACCAATTGGGCATTCACTAAATTCTAGGATTAAAGTATGTTATAGATCTTTGTGTTAGCTTTCCGAAACTTTAAACGGATCGCATTTTCGTGTCCGGAAGCTCCCGGAATCGCAAAAACACCGAAACGCGTTCGTCTTTCGTACAGCTGACACTCAAATAATTTTACAGAAAGTTTCAGAACAAATTTGGCTTATTAATATATATATTTGGAAAGCTAACTTCGATACGGTTCTTTTAAAAAAACAGGAGATAAATCAGATTTTTAAGCTAAAAGTTATGACATTTCTAAGTTGTTATTGCTACTAAAAACGTGGATAAATATTATGACGAATTTAGGTAGTTTGAGACAAAAGAAACACAAGTATATAACATAATATATCAAGAACTCACTCTCTACACTAATATATATATATATGAGACACTATAGAACACATCTCCAATACAAAAATATGAGATTAAACATGTAATAATTCATTCATACATAACAACAACACATAGTGTGTCCAAATTTGGGGTTTTCCCACATGGACACAACCACAACACAAATGACACTCATATGACCTCCAAATGGACACGAAATGGACACAAATGGAGATACAACCATGGGGGTCATTCCTATGGGTTCAAAATATTTCTATATGCATGTAGGGATGGATTAGAGGAGAGATTATACCTTCCGGGAGAGAGATTCAAAGGAAAATTCTTTCGACACGATACCAACATGTAGAGATTCTAAAAGGACACGAACGAGCTCCGAATCCTCCCAAACTTGGCTAGCACCCTCTAACTATGGAGTAGAGGAGAAATAAAGAAGATTTGGTGGAAGAAAGGGTTAATTTGGAGATGAAATCAATGGAGGTTCATCTCTAAATTAATTTGGGGAAGAACAAGAGAGAGAAAGTGGATGAAAACAAATGAATGAAGGAGTGACTCACTCCTTATCCCCCCCATAGATGGCTGCCCAAAAAGGGTGAGGTGTCCCCTATTTGAATGTCCAAAATGCCCTCCACTAATCTATTTGATTTAAATTAAGAATGGGTTAAAGGTTGAGGTCAATTTAATCTAGTTTTAAGTCTCTAATTAAACTAAACCTATCCATAAATAATTAGTCTAACTACTAACTAAAATTAATATTATGTGGACTAAAATTAATATCATGTGGGCCATGTCTAACTAGTGTGTGGGTCTCACTAGAGTCAAACTACCCCCCGGGTCCCCGTTTCAAGTCGGATTGAGTTGAAATTCGAACCCGACTCAAATAACCCCAAAACAATATCATAAATAATAAAATAAATTTCAACCCCAAAATAATATCATAAATAATAAATTAAATTTTAAAAATATTCAAAAATATAAAATGACAAAAATATCCCTGTTTCTGAAAACTGGGGGTGACAAATCTATCCACCTTAAAAAAATTTCGTCTTCGAAATTAAAAGAAAGCAATCACAGGAAACACATGCAGAAAACAATCTCATTCAAATACTTTTCAAAAAAAAATCAGCAATAAAAAAATCTCTTTGAGGCACATCAAACATTTGTAAATAAAAACTGATACGTGTCCGCTACTGACACAAAACCATCACAAAATCACACCTATCAAAGGTCAAAATCAACAATCACCAACGCAATAAATATCAAAATAATTCAAGGAGGTCAAATACAAAATATCCTTAGGCCAGAAATGACATTAAAATATCCTAATCACATGGTTAGGCTCTAGGTCAAACAGTCTCTAGGGTTTCACTAGCAAAACATCAAAATTACAAGTCATGATTTTAAATAGTTTTAAAATGATTTAAAAATTACCAAAAATCATATCATGATTTAAATGTCAAATCTATAAATGATTAAAATTACAAAATTTCAAAATTACTCTCATTTTAGAAAACTGGGTGTTACAAGTCTACCCACCTTAGAAAAATTTTATCCTCGAAATTAAAATGTTCATACTCCTTCTAGGTCAATCCCCCCCACAATCAAAGTCTCAGAACTTAAACAATCATACGATTTAAAAGGATGACATACAGGGTCATGGCATACGGTGGTAGTGAAAGTCTCATCTAGGTATACTAGTCATGCTAAACCAAAACGGTCATAGGGTATCAAAACACACAAGCAATCTAGGGTGCTAAACTAGAAAAGATACAGAAATAACAATCATCAAGACTGTAAGACAGTCTACCATCCTATATGAAAACTGATACTTATCAAAATAAAACAAAATTAACTACCATTTATCTAATAAGGGGTACTATTCAAGAAAATCAAAATCAAAAGTTAAAGAATGAAAGCCAATTGCATGGAAATCCAATCACAACATATTTATATATATCGCGTTAGAGAGGGAAAAGCTAGCATTATGTACAAGTTATGTAGTTCGTGTGTGTATGGGTGTATGTGGACATGTTCATATGGTTAGATAATAAGCGTGTGTGTATGTGAAATATACATGAAAGTGCATAGGAGGATTTGAGTTTCAAACAATAACTATCAAGTTACACTAATCATGGCATATTGGTTAAACAATCTACAATACACAACTCATTTGTTCATAACATGCATGGCTAACCATGTATATATGTATATATAAAGAGGTAGAGATTTAGTTATGTATCTATATATATTATAACATGTATGCATAAACTCTATATATATCTATATAGATATATGAACATAACATAGAAAGGAAGGGTTAGGTTACATGGCAGTGTATACTATGTTAGAGTGTGGGTGTCACTACACAGGGTTATAGCTTTAGTAATGAAAGGTTAGACCCAGTTTTAGTTCAGCATTTACATACAAGAATCTGAAATAAGCTAACATTTAAACCAGTATAATATTAACCAACCCAATGTTTATCACAACCTAACATGTAAGAGTATAAACCTAACATCATATCCCTACATACAACAATGTACATAGCTCCAAAATATTACATTTTTTTTAAAAATAAAACAGCAAATTGAACTAAACATTTGAAATCCAGTATTAAGGATTAATATACACACAGTCTTAGATTTGACAAATTCAAACACAAAACTCAACCAATTTTTTTGAATTGAAACCCTATGTATAACATACATGTGCAGTGATGTAAACATAACTAATAACATAAAATTTATATTTGAATTACAAATTTTAACTGGAAAGCAGAGAACAAGTCTCTGATACTGTACTGTATCAGAATATTGGGGTTTTGAGAATTTAAACATCCACAACATATTAATATGCATTTAGATGGGTTGATAATCAAAGTGTAGCATGCATACGTGTCAGACAAAGTGTCTGTGTCCACTATATATATTCTTATGTCCCAATATAAAAATCAAATTCTATATCAAGACCAACATTTAGATTCCTACCAAGATTGCAAAGCAGGTGATTGATGTAATCAAGACAGTTTTATTATTATTTAATACAAGAATAATAGCAAGAAGGAAATAACGATGAAATCTGTTCTGCTTATTTGTTTAAAAGAAGGAACCATTTTGAAACCCAGAGCTAAAATATCAAATCCAAGATAAGGTCTAGCAAAATTATCGATTCATTGTATTAAGAAGAAATTCATAGTAAGAAGTTACACAAAGGTTTATAAAAACAGTTAAAGCTACCCTAAGTTAAATAATGAGAACAAAACAAAAAAAACAAATAATAATTTTTTTTGAAGGACTGAAACAAAAGTAGAGAAAACATGTTCAAAAATATTTAAGGTACAATCTGATAATCATATGCGTCTATCCAAAATCATGGTACTCTAAATCCTCGTCATACTAGTAAGCAAGGCTACGATAATCACAGAGTCCTCGACTTAGGCACATACCTCTAGAATCATGGTATTTAACATTTTTGCGATGCCGCTAGCTTGGCTGCGAAAACCTTAAATTTCCACACCCGAGAAATATATCCAAGTTAGACTATATGTCCTCACCATGCTGGCTAATGTGACTGTAGAAGACTAGATTCCATAACATAGATGACCTAGCCCATATAATTTCATCTTGACAAAAATTAAATTAAATCAACAATGAATACCCAAAAAAAATTAAATTTATCAACGAACATTAAGATTCAAAAATGAACAAAAATCCATCAAGTCATATAAATACAAACTCGGATGCAACAGCTAACATCAAGATTCAAAACTCAACAATCATCATCAAAATCAAATCCAACAACAGAAAGTAAAGATAAATTAAATCAAGGGGAGAAGAGTTTTCAAATCGAAGTTAAAATAAGATTCTCAAGGGTCGTCCCAGGAATCTCTCAAGGAATCCTAACTGTGATTGAGTACCTTCAAAATATATCCTAATCCTACTGCAGGCTGTAGTGGTACTCTAGTTCGAATACCACTACACAAACTCGACCTGCATGGGCCACCACTAAAAACGAGTCACGACCTGCACCCTAGAGTAAGGGCACGAGAAGTGGGTACGTCCAGCCTACGCCGCAGTGTCGGCGGTAGAATGCTGTCCTAAGTCACAACATCTAACAATATAAAGCTAAACAGTTTATACTCCCCGAATGGGGGTGACATAGCAGATACAGTCTCAATCACATCTAAGGTAGAGCATAATGGAAGATAGATAAAACATGAAATCCAAAAGGGATACAGCAGATAGAAGTCTAAGTGTCTAAGATACACAACCCAAAAATATATTTCAAAGCTCAAATAGAGTAATCCATAAATACAACTCAAGACAACTGAAAATAAACTATGAGCAAAACCTTAGCTATCTATACAACCTCTACTGTGTCTCCTCTAGGCTAGCAGGCAACCTCCAGGCTATCTGTAAAATTTATCACTAGGTCCAGTCAGGACAGGAGTGAGCACAGTACATCTCAACAGTTCATAGCAGGTTAGAAAATATAATCATGCAGTAAAGTAAGATACATGAACTGAAAAAATACAGTATGTAAACAAAGAGAGAACTGTAATAGAAATATCTACTATACATAGAGAACTAATAGTGACTAGTGAGTCAGAGTAAAATATAAACATATGAATGGCATAGGAGATTCATGGCTATAGCTAAGAGAGTGATTCATGACTACAGCTACTTGGATAATATTCACATGTCTATTTCTACTCCCCCATCCCCAATCAATACACAAAGATCTGTTCAAGTTATGTTAAGATTCGTGAAACTTCACATGGCTCATAAAATGAGTGATACGTGAAGGTGATTCATGATGGCTCTGTGAACATGAGAGTATATGTGTCACAAGCGATTCGTGAATCAGAGAAAGCATAGAGATACGTGATGATTCGTGAAACGCACAAAACATGCTGTATCCGATGCTCCCGAGGGAGATAACATCTCATGAAAAGATCTATATAGTACCAATCCGTGTGACCAACGTGACAGTATCAAGTAAAGTAATTTAAAGCAGGAAAATAATTCTAAACAGGATATAAAATGATCAGAGAATGTACTCGCCTACTATCTGAATGTCCAAAGGAAATGTACTGTCCGAGGAGAGGTGTCTGGCTCCTATTTAGAACAGCACAAGTCACAACAAGTCCAAAATAGTAAAATAAAGCTCTACTATGCATTCTACATGATTCTAGGTCATTCTAGGTCAAAGTCAACTCTTGGTCAACTCTGGTCAACCATACTAGTCAAATTAGGTTAACTAGGCAGTACTAGGTCTAAACCTAGACTAACAAGTCTCATTAGGCCTAACCAAGCCTAGACTAACACTCACACAAAATCACAAAGCTACACAAGTTATCAAACACACATTACATATATATTCATATATATTTTTATTACAAGCAAAGTGCATAAAGACAAGGAGTGAATGATACATGAATGTGGATATGGCAATGTGTACATAGCAGTACAATGTGTTCAAGTGTGAGGGTATTATGTTAGAAGGATAACATTTAGCAAGGGTTCATTGTGTCACATAGAAGAAATAACATGTAAAGCATAGGTTTAACATGTGTGTGTGTTGGTGTTAATCATAACAAAAGGGTTTATTTATACATCAAAGGGTTTACTCATAACAGTAAGTAGGTTTTAATGTGTATTCATGCTTGGGGTTACTGTCAACATGTAGAAGGGAGTTTTAACATATGAACATGGTGCTAAGTGCTAATATGGCATCATACATTCCTATCATGTTGGCATTCATATCTATCATTACATATATATCTTCATGCATACATTGTATATCATTCTTTCATTCATGCATTGCTTATATGCATTATATTAATTGTATTCCTACATGCTTCCATTCAACCATATATACATTAATGTAAAGAGAATATATATCATATATATATATCATTTCATTCATCTAACATATCATGTATTACATACTCTATATTCATTTAATATCCATACTACATAGGCTCATAGGTTACACAAAATGCATATATCCTATAGTCACTCTTCTACTTAAAACCAATACTGTACTAATTGGGCATTCACTAAATTCTAGGATTAAAGTATGTTATAGATCTTTGTGTTAGCTTTCCGAAACTTTAAATGGATCGCATTTTCGTGTCCGGAAGCTCCCGGAATCGCAAAAAACACCGAAACGCGTTCGTCTTTCGTACAACTGACACTCAAATAATTTTACAGAAAGTTTCAGAACAAATTTGGCTTATTAAAAATATATATTTAGAAAGCTAACTTTGATACGGTTCTTTTAAAAAAATGGGAGATAAATCAGATTTATAAGCTAAAAGTTATGACATTTCTAAGTTGTTATTGCTACTAAAAACGTGGATAAATATTATGGCGAATTTAGGTAGTTTGAGACAAAAGAAACACAAGTATATAACATAATATATCAAGAACTCACTCTCTACACTAATATATATATATATGAGACACTATAGAACACATCTCCAATACAAAAATATGAGATTAAACATGTAATAATTCATTCATACATAACAACAACACATAGTGTGTCCAAATTTGGGGTTTTCCCACATGGACACAACCACAACACAAAGGACACTCCTATGACCTCCAAATGGACACGAAATGGACACAAATGGAGATACAACCATGGGGGTCATTCCTATGGGTTCAAAATATTTCTATATGCATGTAGGGATGGATTAGAGGAGAGATTATACCTTCCGGGAGAGAGATTCAAAGGAAAATCCTTCCGACACGACACCTACACGTAGAAATTCTAAAAGGATACGAACGAGCTCCGAATCCTCCCAAAATTGGCTAGCACCCTCTAACCATGGAGTAGAGGAGAAATAAAGAAGATTTGGTGGAAGAAAGAGTTAATTTGGAGATAAAATCAATGGAGGTTCATCTCTAAATTAATTTGGGAAAGAACAAGAGAGAGAAAGTGGATGAAAACAAATGAATGAAGGAGTGACTCACTCCTTATCCCCCCATAGATGGCTATCCAAAAAGGGTGAGGTGTCCCCTATTTGAATGTCCAAAATGCCCTCCACTAATCTATTTGATTTAAATTAGGAATGGATTAAAGGTTGAGGTCAATTTAGTCTAGTTTTAAGTCTCTAATTAAACTAAACCTATCCATAAATAATTAGTCTAACTACTAACTAAAATTAATATCATGTGGACTAAAATTAATATTATGTGGGCCATGCCTAACTAGTGTGTGGGTCCCACTAGAGTCAAACTACCCCCCGGGTCCCCGTTTCAAGTCGGATTGAGTTGAAATTCGAACCCGACTCAAATAACCCCAAAACAATATCATAAATAATAAAATAAATTTCAACCCCAAAATAATATCATAAATAATAAAATAAATTTTAAAAATATTCAAAAATGTAAAATGACAAAAATATCCCTGTTTCTGAAAACTGGGGGTGACAAATCTATCCACCTTAAAAAAATTTCGTCCTCGAAATTAAAACAAAGCAATCACAGGAAACACATGCAGAAAACAATCTCATTCAAATACTTTTAAAAAAATCAGCAATAAAAAAAATCTCTTTGAGGCACATCAAACATTTGAAAATAAAAACTGATACGTGTCCGCTACGGACACAAAACCATCACAAAATCACACCTGTCAAAGGTCAAAATCAACAATCACCAACGCAATAAATATCAAAATAATTTAAGGAGGTCAAATACAAAATATTCTTAGGCCAGAAATGACATTAAAATATCCTAATCACATGGTTAGGCTCTAGGTCAAACAGTCTCTAGGGTTTCACTAGCAAAACATCAAAATTACAAGTCATGATTTTAAATAGTTTTAAAATGATTTAAAAATTACCAAAAATCATATCATGATTTAAATGTCAAATCAATAAATGATTAAAATTACAAAATTTCAAAATTATCCTCATTTTAGAAAACTGGGTGTTACAGGGTACAAGCCGAAAGGGTCCTTCTGACAACAAGGCGTAAAAGCCTAAGCGACACGGTGTACTAGTCCTCAGGACTACCGCTAGCTGGGATCCGGCCCCTGCAGCTACCCCATGGCAGCTTCAAAATATTGAATTGTGGCATAATTCCTTGTTTATTACATGGTATACTTTGATTTATCACATGCTAAAATTCAAATTTTCAAACTCTACTTTGATTCAGCGTTGACTTTTTGCTATTCTCTACTTGGTTTTCTCATTTTTGTATATGCATCTACTCATTATCGTATTCCTTTTAGTCTCTCTTATTTGATCAAACTTCTTTTTAGCCTAATTTCTGTTCTGGCTACAGAATCCAGAATTCGGGCCGAACTCTGCCTGACCCAGAGTTCAGGCCGAATTCGGTCTGGTCCTTCCAGAACCGAAAGCAGGCACAGTCGCTGATCAAATTTTGATCCAATGGTCTACAATTGTTCCGACCATTCGAGCCCTTACACTTAAAATCGGGTTCTCCTCCTCTTTTGCCTCCATTGCAACCTTCTAAACTTCTCCAAACTACTTCTCTTCAAACCCTAACCCTAGTTCTTCCATCCTAGTGCATCTTTCTTCTCAAAATTCAAGGAGAAGGATTCTCTCACCTTTCTCTTTCATCTTTCATCAACAAATTGAGGTATATTTTCACACTTCTCTCCATCTAAATTTCTTCAATTTTCTTCATTATTTCATGGCTCCCAAGTTGTTCAATAGAGGGAAGAGACTTCGAACCGAGGGTGCATCCTCTTCGAATGCTCCTCCTCGTGTTGAACAACCCGTTGAACAACCTAATCAACAACCTATTCACCCGTTGTTCAACCCACCTCGTCCACTCGACCCCAACACGTACGATGACCGGATATTTGTATCACTAGACGCTTCCAATGAGTGGTTTAGTGATTTTCGATTACGTCCTGTGTATGGGGGTCATCCTATAAATTTTACTATCTTTTCACAATATGATTCATTATTTCATGATCAATGTCTTGATGAACTTGTCACTACCAATTCGGTTATATATCTCAATGCCATCCAAATATTTTATTGCAACCTTTCTCACAATGATACACATCTATTTTCACGTGTTGCGGGCATTGATATTTCTTTTGATGATTTTGACTTGGCCGAATACCTTGAAATTCCGGAGCCTGACTCATGGGAGAAACATGTTGAAGCTCGCAAATTTTAATTCTCCGATGGGTCATCCCTAGAAAGCTTTAAGGACGATTTGTGTACTCCTAACACACGTCCTCGCAAGCTTCTCGCCAAGTTTCTCAATCCTTACTTTTATGAACTTTATCGCATTGTTTTTAACACGATTCTGCCTAAAGCAGGATCAACTGATGAGGTTACATACTTTGAAATCTTTGCTTTGTACTACCTTCATTTTTATGTCCCTTTTAATCTTCCACGTACCATGATGGACTGGATGATTAATGCTAGGAAGAAGCCCAGATCCTTGGTTTATTCTCTTTATCTTCCTATGATCTTCGTGCCTTTCGTGTCCCTCTTGATGAGTGCCAATTCCTTCCTGCCCCTGCCTTCCTCTCTAAGGTACGGCGGCTTCAGGCAGCAGTTGGCTCACCTGATGTGTCTGAGTACTCTGACAATGAGCCCGACGCACCTCCTCTTGGACAGGATGTGCCTCCTCCTCCTGCTACTCTTGAGTCACTACAGATTATGTTCCGCGATCGATTCACTTTAGAGGATGATCGCTGGACTCAGCTTGACTACCGGACCACCCTGCAGATGAGTGCCATCAGCAACTCACTGCACGATATTCGGTACTCTATGTCCCGGCATCCTTCTATGCCTATTCCTATGGAGCGGGACCCTGCTCGCGATGGATACTGTAACGATGACCCTTGGGTTATCCGCTACCTGGATCCGGATGCGGCGTTCGTGGGCCCTCGTCGTTCCTTCACTGATCCATCCGACGACGCTGGGCCTTCACGAGCTCGATGATGGATGTGGATTTCTACTTGCTGCTGCTGTTGAGGATCGTAGTTTATGCTTTTCTGCATTTTTAATTGATGTAGTTGTTTTTCTTCTGCTCTTTGGTTGTATTAGCACTTTTTACGTGAGCTCCCGAAGCCATTCTGCTTCCTCCGCTGTGGTATCAAGTGAAAAGAACTCAGATTCCGTGGATGACCGCAAGAGCATAATTTACTTCTTCGATTTCCACGATATAGCAGCTCCACCCATTGTGAAAATGTATCCACCTGTGGACCTCTCGCTCTCCACTTCTGAGCACCAGCTGGCATCACTGAAGCCTTCCACTACCTGTGGATCTCCGCTGTAGTACAGTACATATGTCTGAGTCTTCTTGAGATATCTCATAACCCGTTTCACAGCTTTCCAGTGTTCAATGCCTGGGTTGCTCGTGAAACGACTCAGCATTCCCACAGCGAAAGCTATGTCAGGCCTTGTGGCAGCAGTAGCATACATCAAACTCCCGATTACGCTTGCTGTAAAATCCCAAAATTTTTACTACGATTTTTGAAACATAATTTTAGTATTTATTTTTTTTTCCTTCGTATTTGTACGTCGTTAGCAAGTACGCATGCGCAGAGTGTACTATTTTTTTTTCTTCTTTCAAAAAGTTTATTACAAAATTTTCCCTTATATAAAGAATAAATATTTTGATTAATTACATCGCCTCGTGATTGGCAAACTTTATTTATTTATTTAAAAAAAGAAAAAGACAATTTTTATCGGTAACTTAGGAAAATATGTTTTATGTAAATATTTTATTTACATACGAGATGCATGAAAATTTATCAAATATATAATGTTGATTTTCGAAATTTATTTTAATCATTAAAAAAAATATTTATGAAGGATATTTTAAATGAATCTATGGTGGTTTAAATCAGATTTTTTTTTTGATTTAAATAGTTTTGGTTTTAATTAAAAGTTATTAGATAATTTTAGATTTTGAGAGATTTTATCGAAATGGTTTTAATTCGTTTAAATTAAAATATAGGAATATCAATTAGGAAATTTAAACCTTCCCAATCCCTATCTAAATAGGAGTCTCCACCTCCTATATAAGGAGAGCTCCTATTGCTTTTTTTTATAGAAAAACTCCATGATTTTTCATTCACAGCTCGATCGTGCATCGTGTCGGTGTCCCATTTCACATCCACCATATTGTCTATTTGTACAAGTGCACCATTATCCCGTGTCGGACATTCCCCGACACACTCAACTCCGACGCAAGCAGAAACCTAGCCCTGACTCCTCGCAACGCCGCCAGGCGTCTCCTGTCCCGACACACACCAGTACCACCCGAAGCCACCATCAGCCCCGCACCTTGTGATCAGCACAACCCAGCCCGACGTCCCCCTCCGCCACAGTCACCAGACCACCACCATCAACCCATCCCCAAAACCATCACCACCACATCGTCGCCACAAAACCCGTATCACCTCGCCTACTGCCCCCTCCATCCCAGGCAATCATCCACCGCCGACGCCGGTCACCACCACCATCAACCCCCTCCAAAATCGTCATCACCACAACCATAAACGAAAAAAACCCAAATAATATTATACACCACCACCACTCTTACCTCTGCCATGGTCGCCAACAGCCCTGACCTCACCTCCGTGTCGGATTGAGCACTGCGCCGCGACGACCACGGGCATGCCACCGCTACTTGTATCCCAGCCGAGCGCCGCCGCTGTCCCCGTAAGCGCGCCACCCGCCGACGAACGCCGCGCCTAAACCCTCTGCCCCATCGAGCACGGTGAGCTTTGACCTCATCGTTGTGGGCGCCGGCCGCATGAGCGAGTCTCACCGCGGGTGCCGGCAGCTGTCTTCTCCCAGTCTCTAGCCTCTCCTCTCCGCCGTCGACCGCGACGAGCACCGCCCTGCGCTGCACCATCCGATCCGAAGTGTCTGCCGTCGCATCGGTTGTGCTACTCCCGGCAGCACCTGACTCGTCGACGCCATCCCAACCAAGCCCTCTGATCCGTCGACCTCCGCAGGAGTCACATCGCCTCTTCGCCGAGCTCCGGGCCTCCTCCCCCGTGGCGGTGCACTGGTAACCCCTCTCGCCGAGATCTCCTTCCTCTCCCCCTCTTGAGTTCCCACTTCCACTGCTTCTTAAACTTTAATTTTGCTCGGGAAGACAGTACTAAGCTGCTGTGCGTAATAGGACCAAGTATAGATATTTATTTATTAAATATTAAATGGTATATTCTATAGATAGCATTAGTGATGTTAATGCTACTAAGTATGATGTTTTAATATATATACTAAGTAATTTCAATATAATTATATTCTCGACTAAAAATATAAGTTTTGTGCTTAGACACTACATGTATTTTTCAAATAAAGTTAATAGCCCTAAAAATATTACTGTATTATTATTATTTTACTGTATTTGAATATGACTTTTGCCTAAAAATATATATATAAACAAAGTTATGTTTTTTTCATATTTAAACTTAAAATATTTTGATCAAATAAAAAAAAAGCGATTTCCAAATTATGACATACATTTTCAAGTATTTATATAAAATATTTTTACTAGAAAATTTTAGTTAACCTAAAACGATTTGTTTATATATATAGCTACTTACAAATATTTTGGGATAACAAAATATAGTTTCAAACGTCATAACTATTTTTTTTATTCTTTTCCTTGACCACGACTGATCGCTCGTTCTTATTTTCACGCAATACCGGACCCTCACATATCGACCCCGGCCATTGGACATAACAAGACTTGTGGATCATTGCACCTGTCACGACCCGCACCCGTTTTTTTTTTAAACGGATACGAGACGTGTCCAAGCCAGCCTACGTCGCAGTGTCGGCGGTAGAATGCTGTCACGGCCATGAAGATCAAAATCACAAACAATGCTCATTCACATAATTAATTCAACTTACAAAGATTACAAGTTTTACATTTGTAGAAGAATATAAACTTGTACAAATAAAGAAATGACTACAACTCAACTATCTAGCTAGTCTCTAGGCTTTTGTCTGCAAGTATCTCCCGTCACTTCCCAAGCTAAGTGAATCCACGGCTAACCTGAAAATGTTGGTTTCCAGTCAGGAATGGAACGAGCACAATTCACTGAATGCAATTTCAAATAAAGAAAATGACTATAAGACAAAGGTTAGGCATCAATCATGAGTTTTGAAAATAACAGTAAAGCCGTGAGAAAATCAATAGTAAAAATAGACCAATATACTTTCCACCGTTAGAAGTACCTTTGACATGTGATCGGTCTGGGGTGCTACACCGTACGGTCTACGAGGTCTACTTTACGAGGTCTACTTTACGAGGTCTACTTTACGAGGTCTACTTGCAGAAAATAAACAATGTCTACGAGGTCTACTTGCAGAAAATAAACAATATCTACGAGGTCTACTGTATGAAAATAAACAATGTCTACGAGGTCTACTGCATGAAAATAAACAATGTCTACGAGGTCTACTGCATGAAAATAAACAATGTCTACGAGGTTTACGGTCGGATCACACATCCTTGGTACTTCTCATTCCCGACTCAACAATTTATAATAGAGTATAAAATCACATAACCAATGACTAATCAATGAAATATAGTAAAGATCAATATCGAAATGCAGACAATAAACTGTACTCGCCTGTGGTCCTTTACTGGTAAAACCGACAATTTGAACTACTCAATGTGCCACAATAGTCAAAACCCGTACAACAGTCCCCGAATACTGAAATAAACAATACCAATGATCTCAGAATAGTCCAATTAGCTAGGATTGCCTGTCCTTAAGTCCAATTCTGGACACAGGGGCAAAACGGTAATTTCGGGCAAAAACGATGTCCGCTGTTGGACCCGCTTTGCACCGAAAAGCCTGCCAGAGTCAACGGTCTCTAAAGTCGTCAAACTACATGTCTACGGATCCAGTTTTCTGATACGAACCCAACCGTATGTCCAAAGTTGGATTTCGGCGGGCCATGCACAAAATCGCCCGTTGTGTGGGACCGTGGGGCCCGTAAAACGGTGATTTTATCAACGGTCTCAGAATCGGACCAAACTTGGCATACAGGACCAAAAAAATGATACGGTTCTGTTGGCACAAGTTTCGTCTAGATCCGATGAGCGTGCACAAAGTAATTGGAGAATTTGCAATGTGCACGATACGGTGAATTTCGACGGATACGCATCAAATTCGTCGCGCACACGCGACCAATTTGAATTCCGTCAAAGCCCACACGACCACGAAGCCATTACGCAGCTTTTGATGCTTTTGGTTCGCGACCATGTCGTCCCGATTGGCGTGACGTACGTCGTGTGGAGCGATTTCTAGTTTTTGGAAACAGATTTTCGTCAAAGTTCGGGATTCGATTTCTCGACGCGTGGTCGATGATTTCCGAATCCACAAAAAGGGTTGTGAAGCCCTATATGTTGTCTAAATTTGTGTTTAAGTAGGTTTCTAAAATTTTTATCGTGCAGATCGTAAAACGCCTAGAAAGGTGGGCCTTTGGGACGGTTTACTGTCCTGTTTTGGACGGGTTATTTGCTCGACTTTTAGTCGATTTCTTGGACAACCTAAAGTACTAATATTAAATCTAATTAAAGGAATCCAAAGGCGGTTATATAGAGTACATACCGGTACAAACGGCTCGGAAAATGACGAAGCGTGGTGGCGGGGAAGTCGACGTGAAGTCGGCTCCATCAACCGCTACTGCTGCCCTTACGCGCGTGTGTGCGCGGATGATCCCAGCGCCTGGCCGACCTGCCTGGGCGGCTCACGGTGGCGTTGTCGCGCGTGCGCGGTGGCTGGGTGCACGCGCGTGGAGGTGGGTGGTGGCGCGCCGCTGGGTTTGTTAGGGTTTGAGTTTCTCGACGATCTCTCTCTCTCTCTCTCATCTATGAACTTATATAAGTTCGGTTGTTCGAACTGGAGGGGGGTCGGGTTAGTTTGCTCGGGCTGTGGCTTTTGTGGGCTACTGCTGTTGTATGCATGGAAAGGAAAACTCACATGGTTTTGGAAAGACTTGGGGGTTTGGGTCTGTGGGCCCGTTGCTGCTGACGTATGAGTGCAGGCATGTATGTTGTTGCACAACTTGCAACTAATGTATATTAAAATGTGTTGGAATTGAATTCCAATTCAATTCAGTTCAAGCATTAGTTTTAGGCCGGGTGTTGCTTGGCTCGGGATTGCTTCTCTCCCTATATATAAGATATATATATATAATATATATACTTCTCGGTTAGCTTAGGTTCAGAGCTATAGTTGCTCTCTGTTTGGGGGGGGGGTCTCACGTGGGCCTGCTGGGTTGAATGAGATTCTCGGCCTGAGCTCGTGGAGCTTCAGGTTCGGGATAGGGAAGCTATTGCTTCACCTTCTTTTTCTTTTATAATCTATTTCTTATATTCTATTACTTATTAATATATAATACTCTTATATGTATATTATCTATATATATATATTTACACACAATATTTACCCCTATATTTATCTATATATATATATATATATACGCACATATATAATATTATATATACACAGATAAATACAGGTATATTCATTTATTCACACACATATAGATATATAATTTATGTACCTATACATACACCGAAATTTCTATATACATTTATATATACAATACTCATATATTTATATACGTTTTTATATATAAGTACACACATATCTATATATACATTCTTTGATAAATAGTAGATAATTAATAACTAATAATAATAATTTATTCTCCATGACCACAATAATAATGTAGCCAGTTAATAATAAAATAATATTGCATAATAACATCCTTGATAATATCGATAATAAAATAATATTAAAATATTTTTTTAAAAAATGGGAAGGGGAGCTACAAATCTACCCACCTTAAAATAATTTCGTCCTCGAAATTCTAACTCGTAAACATACCTAAAATTCAAAAATAAAGTAAAAGAATAAATCCACTATTACCACAATTTTAATTTCTCAAAATATTTTATAAACTCAAATACTTGAGGACTTCTACCCACCTTTGGTCATCCTACTCCATCAAATCTTCTGTCACTAAAACTTTATAATCTTCCAGCTAACTGCTAACAATTCTACTAACAGATATCTAGGCGTATGGTATCTAGAATCCTCTCCCATCTATCACGCAACCCAAAAATCAATAAGCACAATCTATACAAGTAGCTACTAAATATTGATAAATTCTAATAATATGTCCAGTCGTTACTCTATAATAGGAAGGACAGGAAGATAAGAAAAAAAATAATCGAGTGCGGATATGAAGCTTCCAGAGAGGTAGAGGGTATCCCATGGTGTAGACAGAAAGAAAGTTTATAAACCACTGACTGACTTGCTAGATGGGTTACTCTAGTCCAATCACTTGTTAGATCGAAGAACACTTGTTTCTTAGAGGGCTTGCAATCCATGCAATACAGAAATTTTGTTTTGAAGTTCTAAACAGATTCCAAAATAGAAGGGAATTTGAAAAATTCAAGACTGTGATCTTTTCCGTGGCTATTTAAACATATGAGCCAGAAATAAAATGCAATACAAGATTGTATCGCGACTTCCTGGTAGATGGAATAAGGGTTACGAATGACCTCATATTCCAATCAAAGGGAGACAATATAATGGGTATAGGTACCTATTTCAGAAAGTTCGATTTTATAGTCCAAATAGGGTGGTATGTCTGGATAGATTTTACTGGGTCTTCATGAGTTCCCTATCTGGCATCAATCGTTGGTTGGATGAACCTTGGATCACAATCTATACGGACTGAACAAGATCCCAAGATAAAACTATGTCTGCTAGGTTAGGGTAACCTAGAATAGGTTTTAACTCAAGTGGTTGAGCTAGTTGCCAGTCAAGTTGGTTAGCTAGGTCCCTCAAGCCCAAAATGTACCTTCAATGACTTTTGTGTTTAAGTAGCACATAAGGTCTCAATTTGGGTGGCACACTAGTGGCTTGTGAGTAGTGTGCTTCGAGTAGATCTCAACCATATATTGGGTTGAATGAATCGAGTCGATATTGAGGTTCTAATGGAAGTCGGAAAGTATACCGAACTATGGTAAAGGTTATAGCTAGTCCTTTAGACCTGAAAGTCGTACCATAAAAATAGAGTACCAGGGGACGTGTTTGAGTGGGACATGATATACCTAGATGGAGGTGGACTCGTCTAGATCTTGCATATGAGATTTGTTGGAAGGTAACCGCTGGTCTCGTGCCCCGAATAAATGATACGGCCGGGGACGCAAGATGATCTAAATGGAAAGTGGGAGTCCAGAGAGTACTAACTATTATTCTAATAAAATTTATTCTAATCAATCGGTGATCTTCGTATATCCCAAAACTTTAGGAGGCTTACAGTCACCCACCTTAGAAGCTAGGATATGGTTTTAGGAATGATGAGGTCAGAAGAATTCTAAAGTCCGGATATTGTACCTCGACCCTTGTAAATGAAGAATAAGGCACGACGTAACAAAATACGGTAGATGTTAGTCAAGTCAAGGATCGTTCCTTACTAAATGGGAAGCGAGTGTGCACAATGACGCATGGTCGATAAAATAGGATGATCTACTTGTTCGCAGTGTACGAGAGTTTCCGATGGGGTAACCAACTCCAAGGCACAACAAAAGAAAAGATTTCTAACAATTGAGTCGAGAATTTCCACTTGGGTCAACCTGCCAGACTGTCGTCACAAGAGTTGTAGTGGTATGGGTTGTAGTGATCATGCGTTGTTGGCAACTGGTAGATCATAATATGACAGGGTATTTAAGCTATGGTATTGGCTAAGCTAGTGACTGTGGTGTTCCAACACTAGTTAGGCTTAAATAATAAAATTTACATAACTAGAGTAATATTTGTTGGAAACCAATCTCGGGATGAGTGTCACGGTAAATGATTACCCTATTGTCCACTCCTCTCATGTCTAACTGTGGGTTTCGGTCGAGGAAGGGTTGGTTCAAGGCTTAAGGGTTGCTATTTAAGAGAAGCTTCCAGCAAATAATTAGAGACTCGCAACCTTTGGTCTCTAAAGAATAGGTAGTCTCCTAGGTAGGTATTTCGACTAAGGGTAAAACCCTTATCATTCACAAATTCGAATGGCTAGAAGGCCTCAATAGTAGTTTGGGGGTCGAAAGAAGAACGAATAACTCAAAGCAAGGTTCTAGCCACATGGCTAGCCGATGGTAGCTATACTTGCGTATACCACTATCATAGCCATAGGGATACCCTGTGTCTCGTTAGGCGCTTTCGTCTTTCCAAATTAGTGAAAGTAAAACAATAAAGAGTTCAAGGGAGATGTTGTTGAATACAATTTCGTGATTCAAAGGCGAATGTATAATTCAAGAGAAATTGTCAAAGCAGTCATGGATGAGATCCTAGAGACATCTATATCTCAATCCACGTAGAGCAATTAAATAAGGTGCGAACCAATTGCATCATGGTTGATCAGACCATAATACACTGATTCTGATTAGACGATATGTTAGCAGGCGTCCCCACTAAACATATGTCTCGAATCAAGCTCGAGAACAGAGTGAGCTTGCAAAACTAGGCTGTAATAGCAGCGTTGGCTAAGATAGTCAAATACAATTTTGCGAGATTTTTAAAAGACGGCACCAGTAGTTCAAGTTTAGAGGGAATCAAACTTCACCTGGTGTTCTTGCTTCTATAGACATCCCACTATCATCTTATCCTTATGACCTTGGTCGACTAATGGTTTATGGACTCCTGAATTCTTTATTCTAGGTAAATCTATTAGTGTCAAACAATTTCCTCATCAATAGATCACGAGGATCATACGGAGTGCTAGGTCGGAAGACATGCTACCAAACTTGTAAACTTCTACTGGTATTGGCTTTGGGTCTTATGGGACATACAGGGCACTGTCTTATCCTCTATGGTATCCCCAATTTGTAATCACGTCTGAAGTTATTTCACCGAGGATTACGCCTCGCCCGTAAAATCAGGCTGTGGTAAACCCTTGGTTTCGTAACTCAATTATGACACAAATCGAACATTACTTAACTCTATCCAATATTGGCTCAAGTGTAACTACGATAAGGAGTGAGCCACTAGCCATAGTTTCAGGAATGTTCTATAACCTATATATTTTCTTAAACTAATTTCACCTCTAGGGGTTGTGCCCTGCCAGTGCGCTGCTGGCTGTAGGGAATCCAGAGTCTTCATAATACAAATAAATGGCGACAGCGCGCTACTGTCATGCCATTATGAGCTGACTAACATTCCCTTAACTATATTCTAAAAAAAATTTCATGAGCTTCTAGAGATTCAAACATGTTGACTATGAAATACAACATAAGTATTTGTCCTATCAGTCACCCCCCTTCGAGTGAAAGATCGAACATGGAGGAAATAACTGAAGACAAAAGGAATACAAAAATTCTAGTATCCATTTCATGTGTATTCAAACTATTGAGGAAAAACTTTGAATCGAAACTAACTCGAGGTTCGTATATGGTTAACAATAATCAGAATTTATACAAAATAATAATTCCTAGGGCAAATAGAAACTAAATGGGCAATTCGGATTAAGATGTGAGGATGATATCCAGTGGGAAATGGGAAGGAATTGTACCATTTATCAAGGTTAGATCATTATTTCTAGAAAACCCTGTCTCACCAAGTGAATAATCTATCCACATTGGATCATAACGTCATATCAAGAGGTAATAGTGTACCTATGGGGATCTGACAACTATTAAAAATTAATAATTACTCATCCTAAATTGCATGGCCTAGACTACCCATCGATAAATTTGTATAAGGGACTCCTAATCCTAGTCATTCTCTTAAATTAAATTAATTCTTGTTCGTGAATGAGCATGTTCTAGTCGCAGGCTCGCAATAGTACAACTAACTTAAGTACCATTACGAGTTCGCAAGATTTGCGAAGACTGACCTGTATGGGCCACCACAAAAACTTGTCACGACCCGTACCCGTTTTTTTTAAACGGATACGAGACGTGTCCAAGCCAGCCTACGCCGCAGTGTCGGCGGTAGAACGCTGTCACGGCCATGAAGATCAAAATCACAAACAATGCTCATTCATATAATTAGTTCAACTTACAAAGATTACAAGTTTTACATTTGTAGAAGAATATAAACTTGTACAAATAAAGAAATGACTACAACTCAACTATCTAGCTAGTCTCTAGGCTTTTGTCTGCAAGTATCCCCCGTCACTTTCCAAGCTAAGTGAATCCACGGCTAACCTGAAAATGTTGGTTTCCAGTCAGGAATGGAACGAGCACAATTCACTGAATGCAATTTCAAATAAAGAAAATGACTATAAGACAAAGGTTAGGCATCAATCATGAGTTTTGAAAATAACAGTAAAGCCGTGAGAAAATCAATAATAAAAATAAACCAATATACTTTCCACCGTTAGAAGTACCTTTGACATGTGATCGGTCTGGGGTGCTACACCGCACGGTCTACGAGGTCTACTTTACGAGGTCTACTTTACGAGGTCTACTTTACGAGGTCTACTTGCAGAAAATAAACAATGTCTACGAGGTCTACTTGCAGAAAATAAACAATGTCTACGAGGTCTACTGCATGAAAATAAACAATGTCTACGAGGTCTACTGCATGAAAATAAACAATGTCTACGAGGTCTACTGCATGAAAATAAACAATGTCTACGAGGTCTACGGTCGGATCACACATCCTTGGTACTTCTCATTCTCGACTCAACAATTTATAATAGAGTATAAAATCACATAACCAATGACTAATCAATAAAATATAGTAAAGATCAATATCGAAATGCAGACAATAAACTGTACTCGCCTGTGGTCCTTTGCTGGTGAAACCGACAATCTGAACTACTTAATGTGCCACAATAGTCAAAACCCGTACAACAGTCCCCGAATGCTAAAATAAACAATACCAATAATCTCAGAATAGTCCAATTAGCTAGGATTGCCTGTCCTTAAGTCCAATTCTGGACACAGGGGCAAAACGGTAATTTCGGGCAAAAACGATGTTCGCCGTTGGACCCGCTTTGCACCGAAAAGCGTGCCAGAGTCAACGGTCTCTAAAGTCGTCAAACTACATGTCTACGGATCCAGTTTTCTGATACGAACCCAACCGTATGTCCAAAGTTGGATTCCGGCGGGCCGTGCACAAAATCGCCCGTTGTGTGGGACCGTGGGGCCCGCAAAACGGTGATTTTATCAACGGTCTCAGAATCGGACCAAACTTGGCATACAGGACCAGAAAAATGATACAGTTCTGTTGGCACAAGTTTCGTCTAGATCCGATGAGCGTGCACAAAGTAATTAGAGAATTTACAACGTGCACGATACGGTGAATTTCGACGGATACGCATCAAATTCGTCGCGCACACGCGACCAATTTGAATTCTGTCAAAGTCCACACGACCACAAAGCCGTTACGCAGCTTTCGCTGCTTTTGGTTCGTGACCACGTCGTCCCGATTGGCGTGACGCACGTCGTGTGGAGCGATTTCTAGTTTTTGGAAACAGATTTTCGTCAAAGTTCGGGATTCGATTTCTCGACGCGTGGTCGATGATTTCCGAATCCACAAGAAGGGTTGTGAAGCCCTATATGTTGTCTAGACATATGTAAACTGAGTCGTACTGAGCAATTTGAGACTTAACCTATACCCATACCACAAAACAAAAGCTCCACAAAAATCCAAATAAGCCCATTTACCCATTGGGCCAGTTCTGTGCTCTGGAGACAGAGTTCGGGCTGAACTCTGCCTCCACACAGAGTTCGGGCCGAAATCTGCCTCCAAAAATCCAGGACCCTAATTTTAGGGTTGGCTGGATGCAAGTTGTCCAACGGCCAAAATTTTTGAATATTTGACCCAGAATTCTGGCCGAATTCTGCCTATCTGGTATCCTATAAATAGGCCATAAATTCTCCCATTTTCAATCATCCAATCTTCTCTTCTCTTCTCTCTAAAGTCTTATACAAGCCATACCCTTCTCATCTACTCGCCACAAGCTCCCTAACCCTCAAAGTGCTCAGTACTTTTCAGTTAGGAGTTTGTACAAGAGTTCAAGAAGTCGCTTGGAAAATTCCAAGCATCGCCACTGTGATCTCTGTAAGAAGTTGACGTGCTCTTCTGAAGAAAAGGTACGGGGTGTAACTACTATTTCACAAATAGTAGATTTAATCCTGAGCTAGAGTTCTCAGGCCTGGACTAGTCCTCCACGAGGGAAACCAGGTTAAAATCGGCTGTGTTTGCGTATTCTTTCTCGCTCTTTACTATTTCCGCATTTACTCTGATTATTTACTGTTGGTGACAGAGTTTAATTTTTAATTGGACATTATTGTCATAAACTCTATTCACCCCCTCTAGAGTTGCCTATTTGTTCTTCACATTGAGGTTTTATTGAGTTATAAAGGCATTTATTTTCCAAGAAATATGATCTTAAGGAGTAGTTAATTCCAAGTTGGGTAGTAGCATATTACCGCTTCCAAAAGATAGTTGGAATTTTATTTTGATATTACAAGGTGATATATACAAGAGGATAGCTAGATCGAGAAAACAAATTGATTTGATTTTGCGTTTTGATTTTTGAAGGTCTTTGAACATTTATGATTTATTGAGTTATAGCTATACATCTTTGGAGGGATATAAATTTGATTTGAAAATGATCATAAAATTTTAAATGTAGAAGATTTACGATTGACCAAAATTTGAGGATGATTGATAAATTTTGGTAAAAAGTTTTTTTGAATTAAATTACGTCATATGTGTTTCACTTAACAAAATGCCTAAAAATTGGCTTTTGATAGAAAACTAGAAAAAGTACAAAAAGTACAAATTGTTCTGGAAAGTATTGCTATGGAAGTCTGATCTGAGAGCGATCACTTTGTTCCTTGGACCATACGATGATGATAAAGAAAACTGCTTGAAGAAGACGAACAATCGGAAGAAATAAGTCACCAGAAAGGTATCGAGCAACGGCACTGATGGCACAGTCGAACGCTTTCCTACTTTGCTTTACCCTGTTCTTGAGAAGAAGTTGAAAAAATGCTTCTGGAAATATCACTTTGGAAGTATGAGTTTTCTCAGAATCTCCTCTCCTATCTCTCTATTGATCTCTTGATGCTGTCTATGTTGAAAATAAGTCTATTTATAGACTTGACCCTTTGTGCGTAAAAAGCAACAAAATCGGGTCTCTACGCGAGTAACTGTCACCCACGATGCAAATCATCCTCTACGCATGTTGACACGTGTCCCATGTAGAGTTTTGATCTCTACGCATGGTGACACATGTCCCACTACTTCAACAAAATGGGGAGAGCACGTACACACGTTCCTCGATAAGTGTGGCATGAAAGCCACGTAAGCAAACTACGTTCTCATGTAGCCAGGAAAGATCGGACGTAAAAATGACCCAAAATATACTTCCTGCGTAAAGTAGCAGACCGGCGTAAAATAGCTCAGAATAGACTTTCCACGTAAAAGTGGCTGAAAAGTAGCCTTGAGCGTAAAATTAGCTCAAATAAACTTTACGCCCACAAAAAGCCTTAAGCGTAAAAAGCTCGAATAGCTTTCTTGCGTAAAAGAAGCTGTCTTCTAAGCGTAAAGTAGCCCATCCGCACACTAAACGACAAGCGTTGGGTTTGGTGAAAAGATCTCCTCGGCTTCTGTGTACTACTGTCAGAAAATTATTCTGTCAGATCAAATCACTCGCATTAAATGCGGCTTGACAGTCTGTCACCCACGCATAAAAGTGGAGGATAGCTCTCGCGTAAAAGCTTCTCGCGTAAAGTAACTCGCGTAAAGTCTGAGTTTGACTCAGTTTGAATTGCGTAAAGTTCTCAACTTCTTTGACTTGGTCTATGAAGTACTTTTTACGCTCCTACAAGCCCCCTTCAAAGTTTTCAAATTATTTTTAAAATTTGAAATACTTTGAACAGAAGCGTAAAATTCAGGATTTCAACAGTCAGCATAGAATTCGGGATATCCAACGGTCATTCGCGTAAAAGTCAGGATATCCAACAGTTAGCGTAAAAGTCGGGAATTTGAACCGATTCAAAATTCTCTATAAATAGAGCTCTTCGAATAGAGATAGAGCTTTACTTGTCTTTCGTAATCCCGATCTCTCTTTACTCTTCTTCCTCCTTCATACTCTCGCTTCGATCCGATGGCCCCCAAGAGCAAGACCGCCGTCGGCAAGGGAAAGAAGCCCGCCGCGTCGTCGACATCCGAACGCGCAGAAACCAACACCCTATCTTCGGCGGCCCCCCGACAGTCCAACCCCGCCGTGGCTCCTACAATGAAGGGTAAAGCACTGAACTTCGGCCACGAGTTCGTCGGAGAAGAAGACCCGAGCTTTTCACTTCACGCCCACGTTATGCGTGTCAGCGTAGAAACTGAGATAATTAAATACGCCCACGTTACATGTGTCAGCGTAAAATTAAGAACATACGCCCACGTCTATACGTGTCAGCATAAAATTAAGAACATACGCTCACGTCTATACATGCCAGCGTAAATTTCAAAATACGCCCACATCAACATGTGCCAGCGTAAAAATTAGAATATGCTCACGTCAACACGTGCCAGCGTAAAAATTAAAATACGCTCACGTCAACACGTGCCAGCGTAATAATTAAAATACGCTTATGTCAACACATGCCAGCGTAAAAATTAAAATACGCTCATGTCAACACATGCCAGCATAAAAATTAAAGTATGCTCATGTCAACACATGCCAGCGTAAAAATTAAAATATGCTCATGTCAACACATGCCAGCGTAAAGTTCTCAATACGCTCACATCAATATGTGCCAGCGTAAATTTCACAAGTGAAAGACTTTGTGTAAAACAAAGAATTTTTACACTTTAAAAGTTTTTATCAACTTTAATAAGCGTAAAGTTTGCATAGTCAGAGTCTTTAATCTTTATGCGTAAAACTCAGACCAAATCTTTTGCGTAAAAATTTTAAATTAGGTTTTCACTAACTTGATTTTTTTTTCTTTTGGCAGTGGATTTGCAAATTCACCCACTTGCAAAAATATTTGGCTCATCTGCTGGTATGGTGGGCTCAAATTATTTGGAGAACCTGTCCCATGTAGAGTTTTTCCAGTCGAATCCGGAATATCCTGCAGAGAGACGACAACTGATATCTGCTCAAGGGGACAGAATGCTATTGTCCATGATAAATGGAGAATTGTTGACATCGCTGGATGGCCAACAATTTGCAAAGCCAGCTTTCTTATTCGGGGATGCGATAGACTTCAAATCACAAACACACTCCAAGAAGGAGGCTTGGGTGTTCAAGTTTGGAGATAGAGCAATGTATCTCCCCGACATGTATAGAGATTATCCCCTGTCTGTATTTGTCCATGCCACCCATCCCCGACAGATGCTGTGGAACCTGACTCCCAGCAGTCGTGGTAGGCCGGGCAGAATCATCTTCAAGAGATATAGAGCCAACGATATGGGGTATCACGTCAGTGTTCCCAGTGGCGGTGTCGTCCCTTTCTCCGGTCTGTTACCTGGATTCACCCCGAGTGAGGATTTTGCTCTAATTCAGCCAGTGCAGACCCAAATGTTCATTAATAAGTTCATAAGGGCTGCAGTATTATATCCTCAGGCCAACACCAGGCTACCAGGGTGGCTAACTCCTTTTAACCAGAACTGGATCCAAATTAGTGTTTGGATCATGAAGAACTTCAAGACAGACTTGGAAGCCATCGGTCTGTATGAAGCGGTAGCTTCTACAAGTCAGGGTATACCACCGAACAGTAATTTGTTCCTGGCTCTGATGGAGATATATATCAGTTCAACAGAAACTTTTGCGACCCCAAAAGGTGAAATCGGTCTCGCACTCCACGAGATGCAATTCATCTCTAAGCTGCCACTGGGGAAAGCCCCTTATGAAGAATATGTTCCCTCCAACCGGGAACTAGCAGAAATCAGGGAGAAAAATCCTCAATTGGTTGAGGTATATGAAGAGTTGATGTGCCATTACATGATTTGCACTACTATGCATGAAAGTGGATCTCATTTGGCGTACATCAACAAGTGGACAACATATCTCTTCTACCATAAGGATAAGATATCCCAAGATGATAAAGAAAGATTTCAGGAGAACAAGACTCCAACCATCAACACTGGTTCAACAATCCCTGCTGATAAAATACGGGATATGATGGTTGGCTACAAATTTTCGAACAAATATTTGTCCACCAAGACTGGGGAGTTCTCTGGAGGAACCGAAGCCTTGAGTTTTCTCAGATATGGCAGCCAGAAGATCTCCAAGAAAGCCTTGTTGGCAGGTTTTCTTTTTCTGTGGTTGAGGAGATGGATTGTACCGGGGACCGGTACAGTTGATAGAATCCACCGAAACGTGCTATGGCCAGCGGTACGTTTGGTGTTTAAAGTCAGAATCAACCTGCTATCGGCAATGGTGTGTCGAGTAAACGCAGGTTTGAGGACTTTTGGTGAGGAACTAATCAACAATGCTCTTTATCGGAACGTATTCCCTAGGGTAAAAATGCCCTACACTTACCTGATGGGCTGGCTGTTGCATCACAACTGCAATTTGTTGCCACCAGTCCCTGGAGATGATGAGGAGGTCTTTCTCTAGAAATTCAACAAAGCCACATGGACTGCCACGACAGTGGCAGATACCCAAGCAGTATTAAATTATTCGTATGGTTGGAACTTTTTCTGCACAAGGCCACAAGTTCCAGCCGACTGCTTCGGCGTACAATTTGAAGACAGAGGAGACGGGATGACTTTATTGCCAGCGCCAGTTTTCAGATGGTTACAGTGCATCAGACCCTCCCATCTAATGTACAGAAATGAAGACAGTTGTGCGTTCGAACCATATCTACCAAGTCGGTTCGCTCGCCAGTTTGGATATGACCAACTTCATGTTGGTAATCCCTCCACCAGTTTTCGTTATTATGGGAAGCTAATTGATGGTGCAAGAGGCTGGAGATATTTTAGCACTGCTTGTACCGGTGCTAAATTTCGAATATCGAATGCTACAAGCACAACTGAGCTACGTATACTTCATACGTATGCTCACTTTTATGCTTCCATCCGCTCCTTCGCCCATGGCTACAACCTGAGAGGTAGTCTAAGATGGCACAAGGAAGGAAATGTTGAAGAGCCAGTCAGGGTACCATCAGACATACCCGATGACATAGCTGTTCCAGATCAGTATATGAAAGTTATCCCTACGGGAATTGGAAAAAAAGCTGCAGAACATGTCATTATTGGCAAGATCCGAAAACGGAAACAAGGTGCAGCTGGTATTCTTCTAGAGAAGACCCCAGAAAAGAAGAAGAAGGTTACCACTAAAGGGCCTTCTAGACCAAGAATCGCTACCCCAGAGATTGATATTCCAGTCGAGGAGCCGCAACATGTTACATCTTCTTCAGCTCATCCTAGAGAAGGGTCCTCGGCCTCCCAACCAGCAGCGTCAATGGAAGCGGTGACGATCCTATCTCCGGGACGTCTCAGCTCAGCACTTCATTTGACTTTGCCATAAAAGGCACAAGTTGTTGAGGATGTTGCTCCAGTACATACTGTTGATTCAGAGCTCATCCCATCGGATGAGCCGGCTATTACTTTTGATGATGATGACTGGGATGGGGACTATGATGCATACTTGGCACGTCCTATACTTACTCCAGGTAAATAGAATTACACAAGATCTATACAAAATTATGATTTTTGTATATTAACTTATTTTGTTTAATTTTTGTAGGTGTTATTATTACATCAAAGCCTGTGGCTCCTTCTTCTCCTCAAGAAGATATTTATGAGGAAAACGCAGAGTCTGAGGAAGAGGATTCTTCTTCTTCAGAAGAAGATGCTCAAGAAGAATGTCCTCTATCTATGGAGGTACAACAAGAGCCCGAAGTGCAGGCTCAGCCAGAATCGTCTCCTCCTGCTGAGGGCGGAGATAAAGAACAAACTGTAGTAGAACCTACTGTAGATGATGAAGTGGCTGCTGAAGAAGAATTAGACTTCAACGAAGAACCAGTTGTAAAAGGACTCACTACAACTGAAATACTTAAAGATCCTACAGAGCCGGTAGCCGAAGAAGGTGATGAAGACATAGTCAAATCATCAACTGAAGCTGGGGAAGTTATAATAGCATCCTCTGCTATTGCTACTGATCCAGTACAAGTTCCTAAAGATACAATAACTGAACCGGAGTCAGCTGCCATAACTACCACTCCACCCGCACCAATCACCGCCACCGAAACTCAAACAATTTCGACTCCAGAAACGGCTGGAGTAACAAGTGCTGAAGATATTGTTCCTGAAGCTCCTGGGAATCCATTGGCCATAGTAGCAGCAACAACAATGGTTTCATCTCAGTCTGCTACCAAGGCAACAACATCTGCTCCTACTCTTCAGAAAAGAGATTTGGTAGAGATTGCCGCTACACCGAGCTCAAATGCAGAAATAAATCTCTTAGTTGAGATTCATACTGACACTTTTTACAAGACTCTGGCAGCTCTGATCAAAATGGTCCTGAATAAGGGCTTCAATTATGAAAGCTTGAAGGCGTCTATTTCTCTTACAATCAGAAATGTCACCATGTTTAATGATGCAGCGAGAGCAGCGACATTGGAGAAGACCGTGGAGGAACTTGAACAACCCATTAGAGAATATCTAAGGCTGTCAAGCGAAACTACTGAAAGTCTCATCTAAAGCGAATATGACGCTTTATCAGCTGAATACCTCGCTCGGGAGACGACTTTCAATGAAGCCCTCCATGAGTACAGCATAAAGGTCGCCAAAGAAAAAGCTTTTTTGGCCGGAGCGAAGCCCCAGCTGGATATCCAGAGAGAAGCCTATGAAACTTCGAATATAAGAATTCATCAACAGAATGATAGAATTCGTGAAGTCGAGGCTGAGTTGGCTCGCTTGAAGGTGGAGAGGGAGCAGTTGATAATAGCTCGAGACCAGCAGCTTACACAGAGCTCGATTTTGGAAGAACAAGTCTTTGGAGCTGAGG
The DNA here is from genome assembly GCA_029216955.1 of Iris pallida. Taxonomy (NCBI): domain Eukaryota; kingdom Viridiplantae; phylum Streptophyta; class Magnoliopsida; order Asparagales; family Iridaceae; genus Iris; species Iris pallida. Next base: position 4,739,869 of record JANAVB010034019.1, read on the forward strand.
CTACCATCAAAACCCTTGACGAAGCCAAGGATAAGATGATAGTCACTTTTGCTGGACTTTCTCATATCTGTACTCCCGAAGCTCGACGCTCCTTGGCTACTAAGACGGTTTTGAGCTCTCGTGAAAAACGTCTAGCAGAGCTGCAGAAACTGCTAGAAGACTTATCTGCTTCGCCTTAGGCAAATAAAGAGCTTTTATAATCTTCTATCTTTTTTATTTTGTAATATTTACAAGAAATGAATAAAATATTTGTTTTGTGATCCTATCATTTATTTTGAAATTAAATAATAGGTATGAGATAGAAAACACTTATCAGAGGTAATATGGACATGACAAGTTTTCTAAACTCAATAAATTATATCTATCCAGAGGTAATATGGACATGATAGATAATGAATCTCATTTTCTGTTTAGAGTATACGATACTATCAGAGGTAATATGAACGTGACAGATCGTAACAACTCAAAGAAAAATAGCTCAATGTCTATTCAGAGGCCAAATGGACATGATAGATAGGAAAAGAAGTAGACTTAATATTTATTTAGAGGTCATGAGAACATGATAAATAATAAATCTCTCTTTATAATCAGCTGGTAAGACAGAAGATCAAAAATTCTCGTCAAGGAGAACAGATAATCAGCTTAACCAAATATTGGTAGCTGGAGAATAAGGGAGAAATTTATACATAATATTTCTTCAAGAATTTGCCATTAATCAGCATCATGAGCAAATCCCCATTAGGTTTAGACAACCTATAGGCACCATTAGAGAATACCGTCTCGACAACATAAGGACCTTCCCATTTTGCTTAGAATTTTCGTTTGCTCTTATGAGTCATCACCATCGGTCTTCGAACAGCTAGAACCAGCTCACCGACTTTGAATACCCTTTCTTTAACTTTACGATTGAAAGTTCGAGATATACGGGCCTGATATAGCTCAATGTGCTATTGCGCTTGAAGACGCTTTTCGTCCAATCTTTCAAGTTCTTGAAGTCTCAACCGATCATTATTCTCTGTAGTTAGCTCATTAGCAATGGCTATTCTAATAGATGGAATCTAGATCTCTAGTGGAAGAACAGCTTCACATCCGAATACCAGTAAAAATGGTGTAAAACCAGTAGAAGTTCGGACTGTCATTCGGTAAGCCCATAAACATTCTCCAAGTTTCTCATTCCAATCACGTTTATTAGAAGAGACGAACTTTTTGAGAAGTTTAATAATTGTCTTGTTGAAAGCTTCGGCCAAACCATTAGCAGCTGGATTATAAGTCGTAGAAGCCAGATTTTGGATCCGATTCTTGTCACAGAATAGATAAAATGCCTGACTAGCAAATTATGGTCCATTATCATGAATTATCCTTCGGGGAATCCCAAAACGATAAATGACATGATGTTTAATGAATCTAACCACATTAGATGTTTTCACTTGAACAAGGGGAACTGCTTCCGCCCATTTAGAGAGGTAATCGGTTATAGCCAGTATAAACCGATGTTCCTTGACAGAAGGAGGGTTAATCGGACCAATAATATCCATGCCCCAAGCTTCGAAAGGCCAAGAAGCTGCTGTAGGATGTAAGAATTCAGATGGTTGGTGAATAAAATCAGCATGAATCTGGCATGCTTTACACCGTCTGGCATAATCCACAGCATCTGCTATCATGAATGGCCAATAATACCCCATTCTTCGAATGCGGTCCTGTAATTTTGGACCCGGTTGATGAGAACCGCAGACACCATCATGAGCTTCACGGAGTGTTTGCTTAGCTTCACTTTCAGAGAGACAACGTAGCAAAAGTTCGTCATAAGAACGACGATATAACATATGTAAAGAAGAATCATAATAGAATCGAAATGATCGTCTCTTGATTGATGCAGCTTCTTTTGGATCTTCAGGTAAAATCCTATGAACCGCATAATCAATGAATGAACTTCTCCAATCCCTCTGCTGGGAACTTGATTCTGTAGTATAACTCTGTTCAATATGCAGATTATTCTTAACACATAATAAGTCTCGATCCAACAAAGTAATGGTATTTTGTCTTCTAATTGGAACAGCTAAATCTGCAGCTAAACTAGCAAGAGCATCAGCTTCCAAATTTTAAGAACGTGGTATGAATTCGATGAAGAATCCTTTGAATGAAAGGACCAATTCGATTACCACTTGATGATAAGGAATGAGGTCAGGATTTCTGACTTCATATGTCCCTCTGACTAGATTAAGAATCAGTTGAGAGTCTCCATAAGCTTCCAGGAACTCAATGTCCAGTTGTTTTGCTACTTGGAGACCAATTAGCATAGCATTGTATTTTGTCACATTGTTGGAGCATGGCTCATTAAGAGAATAAGCACGATATATGACCATTTTGTCAGGAGAGACCAAGACGATGCCTACTTCTGAGACGATATTGCCTTTAGGTCCAACCCGCGATGCTCCATCGAAATATAGTTGCTAAATGTCATCCTTTAAAATCATGTTGCAATCTACGACTTCATCTGGAATGTCTTCATATAGCTTTGATGTTTCAGGTATAGGGTGAGCTGCTAAGAAATCAGCTAATGCTTGACCCTTTACCGATTTTTGAGGTACATAGACCATGTCATAAGGAGTAAGCAACATCGTCCAAGTGGCTAACCTGGAGTTAAGAATACTCGATTTTCTCATCAATACCCGAATAGGATTTATTCTGGAGATGACATGAATAGTCTGTCCTGACACATAATGTCTTGTTTTTTGAACAGCAAAAACTAAAGCCAGACATTCTTTCTCTGCAGGAGTATACCTGTGTTCAGTTCCGACCATCATTCGGCTAAGATAATAAATTGCTTGTTCATGACCTTTGTCACTTTTCTGTACAAGAAGAGCACCAAGTGAATAATCTAAGGCTCGAACATATAGCAAAAATGGTCTTCATACCACTTGAGGTACCAGAACAGGTGGATTTGTAAGGTATTGCTTGATGTCATTGAAGGCTTTCTGACATGCTTCATTCCAGACAAATGATACACCTTTCTTTAATAGACGAGAGAAAGGTTGGCATCTCCCAGAAAGATTAGATATAAATCTCCTGATATAAGCAATGCGACCTTAGAAGCCACGTAGTTCTTTTAGATTGCGTGGAGGATGCATTTCAAGAATTGCTTTAATTTTGTTAGGAACAACATGAATACCTTGAGAAGTGATGACAAATCCCAAAAATTTGCCACTGGAAACCCCTAAGAAAGACTTAGTAGGATTCATCTTCAGTTGATGTTGACGCATCAACTCAAATACTGTCTTTAAGTCTTGAATGTGATCATCTTTTAATTGACTTTTGACAGCAATGTCATCTACATAGCATTCAACTATTTTCCGTAGATGTTCTTGAAAGATGTTGCTCATAGCCCGTTGATACGTAGCACCGGCATTTTTCAGACCGAACGGCATAACCGTATAGCAGTAAACTCCAAGAGGTGTACGAAATGTGGTATGCTTTTCGTCTCCTGGATGCATCTTAATTTGATTATATCCTAAAAATCCGTCCATGAAAGACATGCGTTCAAAATCACATGTGTAGTCTATCATGACATCGGTAATCGGAAGTGGAAATTCATCTTTTGGACAAGCTGCATTAAGATCCCAAAAATCTATGCAAACTCGGACTTTTCCATTCTTCTTCATAACAGGAACAATGTTGGCAACCCAGTCTGGGTGTTGTTTTTCACGAACAAAGCCACATGTGATCAGCTTTTTGACTTCTGCTTCAATTGCATCCATCATATCTGGTCAAAAATGTCGCTTGTGTTGTTTTACAGGCTTGACATTAGAAAGAATATTGAGTTTATGAGTAGCAACTTTAGGATCTTGACCCGACATATCTTCATAACTCCATGCAAAGATATCAATATATTCTTTAATCAGTTGTATCAACTCTTCTTTTTCATCTTCGGAGAGGTTTTTACTGATGAATATTGGCTTGGACGTAGTTCCATCTCCAACATCAATTTGGACAATCTCATCCTTTGTAGGTGGCTGTCGCTGTTCAAAACGAAGCTCCCATTGAGTGTCCATTTGCTGTGCCCAAGGGTCATTCTCAAATGGCTCAGATTCACCATCAGTTTGAACCATGTTGACTGAGAATACGCACTCAGATTCATCATAATAGTCTCCTCCAGGATATGAGGATTGTAAAAAACTGGAAGAACATTCTTCTTTCATAGCTTTCTTGCACATGTGGAGTGTATCCGATTTAATGAATTGGATTTCTTCAGAATATGAGGATTGTAAAGAACTGGAAGAAAATTCTTCTTGTATATCTTTATTAAACATGTGGGACGGATCGTATCCTACCCCATGCCAAGTTTTCTGGTAGAATGGATCGCCTCATAAGGGTAACCGTCTACCCTTGCCTTGATTGAGACCTTGCATAGTCTTCAAATCATATCCTATATTCTGGATAATCTTGATAGATTGTTGACTATATTTGTCAATTCGGATTCTTCCTTTATCTTTATCTCTAAGATTATCTGTCTGAATAACAGAGATATTTCTAGCCAGACCAAACACAATTTGGCGCTTATTTTTCTTATCAGACGGAATCACGAAATAAGATTCTTCGTGACGTCTATAAGTTACACAAGCTTGTGATGAAGCATCTACAGGAAGAAGATAGGGAGAAGATGTTAGGAACCTTTGAGCATAAGGTCCAACATCGACATGAGAAGGAAATTTTTTTTTTATGATCAATGTATAAGGTTTCCTCTGTGTTTATGTCATTTTTATGTTGATGACCTTGATTATCAGCAGATAAAGTCATTCTCTCAATAAATTTGACAGCCATGTACTCCAAAAGGAAATCTTCATTGATATTAGAAAGTACAGAATGATCAATATTTACATCATTTACAAGTTGAGTACTACGCTTCGGATTGATCATTAACGGACCGTCATCCGTCTTCTGCGTAGACTTGCCAAGGTTGATGATCAGTGGTTCTGGATCATTCGTATGAGAAGTACGTCCCTTGACTTTGATCATGAGAGGTTGCACTTGGCTCTTGGCAGGAATACTCACTGATTCCTCAGACGAAGCTCGAGTTCTTCCTTTGACCTTGATCATTAGAGGCTGGTCATTGACAGGTTGGGGTTGGATTCGACCTTTGACTTTAATCTTCAAAGGTTGCTATTCTGGAGGAGCTTCATTGACAGATTGATCTTCAGCAGGTGATCGATCTTCGGCCATATCCGATATCTCCTTCACATGCTCATGCTTGTAGAGTATTGAATCAGAGAAATATGCTTCAACACCTTTAAACGGATTGATATCTGCGAACTCAGTCTTCACAATCTCTTGGGAATCCACGTACTTAAAATATTGGTAGAGAGTTGAAGGCACAATGTTATGCTCATGTATCCACGGTCCTCCAAGAAGGATGTTGTAAGATACATCGGAGTTGATAACATAAAAAGTCGCCATAGTTCGAAGATCACCAATTTGAATCTTCAGACGAATCTTTCCAGTGGTTTTGTCACTCCCCGATCCTGGAATACGTATTCCGATAAATTGTATTTCCTTGTATTTATACGATATTTATATGCTGTATTTCTTCATACATTTCCCAAAAATATTCGACAAAATATTATTTCGTAATTTATTTTCTGCAATTGGGCCTACAGTCTTGGCTCATTTGGGTAACCCATTTTTGGTTCACCAATGGTTCATCATGAACCCTTGGGTTCAAGATTCTATATAATAACTCATCTCATTCTCTCTCTTCTTATTTATTTCCTCTCATTTATTTTCCTCCACCAACCAAGGCAAGTGCCAACTTGCTCAAGAGATGGATCCATAAATGTTGATGTTTTCTTACAAAATTATTTATCAAAATATGTTCTTCTCCTTATTCTATACTAGTTTAGAACTTGAAATTTTCCATTTTGAAGCTTTAATTTTTGTAGATCTAAGTTTTAACCATTTTCGGATCTTCTTGGTTTTGATCTAGCAAACTTCATTATTTTCAAGTTTTGATGATTCCATGTTGTAGAGAATTTTATTTTACCCAATATTCCATATTGTAGAGAATTTTATTCTACCCAATTTTGACCTTTGAAAAGTTGGATTTGGATTTATTTTGACCAAGTTATGGACTTTTGAAGCTTTGGGTTCAAACTATGGAGTTCTCGCTGTTTTGGAGAAGACAGTGAGCAGTATGCGCGAGCTTTCTAGCTTGCGCCACTGAGCTGCGCGCGCTCTTTAGCACAGCACAGTCTGGCTCATACGCTGCCTTGATGAGGAGTCGTATGGACCTTATACGCTGCCTTGACAAGGAATCGTATGGACCTCATATGCTACATTGATGAAGAGTGGTATAGAGTACATACGCTGCCTTGATGAGGAGTCGTATGGACCTCATACGCTGCCTTGATGAGGAGTCGTATGGACCTCATATGCTGCCTTGACAAGGAGTCGTATGGACCTCATACGCTGCCTTGATGATGAGTCGTATGGAGTACATACGCTACCTTTTGGAAGCGTATGTCTAGCATACGCTGACCTGAGCGTAGCCTGACCTGAGCGTAGCCTGACATGAGCATAGCCTGACCTAAGCGTAGCCTGACCTGAGCGTAGCCTGACCTGAGCATAGCCTGACCTGAGCGTAGCCTGACCTGAGCGTAGCCTGACCTGAGCGTAGCCTGACTTGAGCGTAGCCTGACTTACCTTATATTTTTATATGTATATATTATATTAGCAAGGTGGCCTTACGAGGGACCTGTGCTCAATGATATCTGTCTAGGCGAACCCCTGGGTTGGCTAGCCTTGCTGGAAAGATACGATCTGAGGATTTTGAAATAACATGACGCGAGGATAACCTCGTCCCACTAGAAACTCGTAGACTTGATTGGCCGTGAAAACGACTTGCTTGTATCCTATTTACCTTCCGTGAATAACTGAGGGAAGCGGACTGTCATGGTACGTGATCCAACCCATGTTCTTGTTTGATTGTTGGGTTGGTTATCGTACTATGACAGGCTGTGGACCGAAGTTATGAACGGAAGACTTATTCTGGTTGTGAAGTGCTACTTCTGTGAATGACTGAGGAACATGGTCTATCATGGTACATGATCCAACCCATGTTCTTGTTTGATTGTTGGGTTGGTTATTGTGCTGCGATAGGCTATCGACCGAAGTCACGATCAGGAGATTTTATTGTTTATATCTTTGAACTTATGTGAAAGTTATAGAGTACGACACGTCCCGACTCCATGCGGCACCTTTTGTCCTTATTTGGTTATAAGGGTGCCATATGGGTTCGAGGATGTGGCGCTACTCTATAATAGTAGCATAAGTATTACTATATCAATCATTCTATTAACTGGGTTTTGATCTTAATTCTTGTGCCCTTTTGGCGGTACTTGCTATTCGGGGCTGACCCCGCTGGTTTTGTTTGGCCAGATCTCGTAGCAGAGCCGAGGACACGATCTTCCTCCCTGACATCCATGGTGCATACTAGGAGCATGGCGGTTCGGGGACTCGAGTGGGTTTCTTCTCCACCACTCCTGCTTATATTTTGTGCGGCATTTAGCCACCGGCACCTGTTAGCCGGATTACTTGATATTTTGTGTCAGTACAGAATTGTAAATAAACAGACTACAGCTGTGTATAATTTTGTACTCCTGACTCTCTGAGATAGCTAAATTATAAAGCTAGTCACTCATGATCATTTTGATGAAGCATCGGGGACGCCTTACTGCTTTATCTTTAATGTTCATTTAATTGCTGATGTGACTTGATTGATTGAGACATAGAACTCTGTGGGACCATAGGAGACTTGATTGTAGCATGTACCCCCTAGTCTTTCGACAGCCATGATCGCCGTATGACGTTATGTACCTCATATGGAGTAGCTGGCCCAGTCCGTCTCCGTATTTCGGTACTGGGGCGTGACAAGGTTTTAGTGGTGGCCCATGCAGGTCTGTTTTTCAGACTTGTGGGGTATTGCGAATTATTAGGAGTCTCAATCAAAACTTGTTCCCCTTGAAATTCTGTTTCGAATTCTCTGTCCTTGCCTTGATCTCTAACCTGACTTGCATCCTCGAAATCTTCCTCGTTCGGACTTGATAATCTTATATCTTTCTCCATAGGGGTGCTTTATTCTCAGTAGCGGGTGAGGCCCAAGAGGAAGAGCAGCGAGAGCATGGGTCGACTGGGCACCAGCAGGGGAGAGAACCTTCCCCAGGGCGGACACGAGAAGAAATAGAACCAGAGGTAGTGCAGCTGCAGGTTATTGAAACTCCTGCAGCACCAGCAGCGACGGCAGTACCAGATGCCGTAGCACTCCTGGAGATCATCCGGGGGATTCTTGTCACTCTCCAACAGCAACAGACTCAGCAGCAGGAGCAGAACGTGTTGCTGAACCAAGGGATTCAGTTAGCTCTTGAGAGGAGTGCCGGGGTTGACTCGGGAGCATCAGGAAGGTTCCGTCGCTTGAACCCGAGGTATTTTGATGGCACGGAGGATGCCATCACTGCGGATGCATGGATTCAAGACATCGAAGCCATTCTTGTGGCAGCCAAGATTCCAGATGATGAGAAGGTTGATCAGGTCAAATTAGTACTTCAGGATCTTGCCCACGACTGGTGGGCATCAGAAGAAGTTGGTATAAGACGCCCTGTTCGTTGGACCACCTTCAGTGAAAGATTCAAGGCCAAGTATTTTGGCGTAGTAGCTCGATATGAGCTCCAACAGAAGTTTATTAGTCTCAAACAAGCAGGCAAGACCGTAGATGGGTATGCAGCAGAGTTCTGCAGATTGTGCCATTTTGCCCCAGCAATGGTGGCAACGGAGCCAGAAAAAGCTATGAGGTTCCAGCAGGGACTTTATTTGGAACTATTACAGCTTGTGGAGGGACACAACTACCAGACGTTTGACGCTGTTTTGACGACCGCTCGGAGGCACGAGCTTATCCAGCAGAGGTTGGCATCGAGGACAGGAGGTCAGAAGAGATCTCATTCCCAGGTTGGAGGAGGAGTAATGTAGCGAACATCGGCACCAGCACCCGGTGTACGTATTCATGATACAGGAGCGCCGCGGAGGACGGCCGTGTCAACTAATTCAGCGCCAGTTCGACATCAGCAGCCGAGGAACCAACAGCAGCGTCAGGGAGTACCCCAGGGCTGTACATTCTGTGGGAAGACAGGGCACACGAGGGAGGTATACCGGTCAGCGAATGGCTTATGCTTGAGGTATGGTAGTTCAGACCACCGTATCTCCACTTGTCCTGTGATACAGAGGCCAGGAGGGCCAGCTCAGCAGTTTCCAGCATTGCCAGCTCCGGTGGCAACCCCGAGTGGAGGGCCAGTATTAGCAGTGAGGCCCCTAGCCCAGCGTCTACCAACGCAGGCTCAGATGTTTCGCCAAGTACAGAAAGCCGGAGGCCCTCAGAGGCAGCCACAACATGTTCGAGGAAGGCCGCAACAAGGGGCTCCGCGGGGCCAGGGCCAGGCTCTCACATTGTCTTTGGGAGAGGCTCTAGCGTCTAGTGACGTGGTGGCAGGTAAAATTCTCGTCACCTCATTTCCCGCTGTAGCATTATTTGATTCAGGCGCTACTCATTCAATCATCTTTGCACAATATGCTACACGGATTGGACTAGTGTTTGAGGCATTGCCGGAGAGGATGGATATACTCACCGACAATGGGCTCGTAGAAGTGAGCAGAGTGTGCTTTTCATGTCCGGTAGAGGTGTGCGGGTATTTACTGCCCGCATCATTGATTGAATTCCCTATAGGGAATTTTGATGTTGTTCTTGGCATGGACTGGTTGAGAGACAGTCATGCGACCATTGATTGTAGAGGAGGTAGGGTCATATTCAGCGTTCCTGGGATGGAACAGTTCATCTTTACTCGAACCTTGAAGAATCAGGCCGGAGGCATCCTCTCAGCAGCAGTGTCAGAGCCAGGACAGATTCCGAGAGTGGTCGAAGATTTTTTCGACGTCTTTCCTGATGAGCTCCCAGGGATACCCCCAGTCAAAGAGGTAGAATTTAGCATTGAGTTGAACCCTGGAACGAAGCCTATTGCAGACGGAGTTTACAGAATGTCGCCGTCAGAACAGGATAAGTTGTATCAACATGAGGAAGAGTTGAAGTCTAAGGGATTCATCCGAGACAGTAAATTGCCCTGGGCCGCGCCAGTGATTCTAGTTCCCAAGAAGGATGGGTCGACGAGGATGTGCATCGACTACCGCAAGCTGAATGCAGTAACAGTGAAGAATAAGTACCCGCCACCAAGGATTGATGACCTGTTTGACCAGTTGAGCAAGGCCAACGTCTTTTCTAAGATCGATCTTCGGTCGGAATACTATCAAGTAAGAGTCCGGGAGCAAGACATATCGAAGACAGCATTCAGATCTAGATATGGGTATTATGAGTTTTTAGTAATGCCCTTTGGACTAACCAATGCCCCTGCAGTATTCATAGATTTAATGAACCGCATCTTTCTGCCGTATTTGGATAAATTTGTGGTGGTGTTCATAGATGATATCCTTGTCTATTCCAGTAGTGAAGAGGAGCATGAGAAATATCTTAGGACTGTCTTGCAGACATTGAGGGAGCATCAACTATATACGAAGCTCGACAAGTGTGAATTCTGGTTAGACCATATTTCGTTCCTGAGACATGTAATTTCTGGAGCAGGAGTGTCAGTGGATCCGAAGAAGATTGAGGCCGTAGAGCATTGGCCGGTCCCGAGAACGGTTGCAGAAGTGCGAAGTTTCTTAGGATTAGCTGGTTACTACAGAAGGTTCGTGACAGACTTTGCCAGGATCTCTGCGCCCTTAGCGCGTTTGACGCACTAGGACGTAGAGTTTGTTTGGTCAGCTAGCTGTCTGACATCGTTTGAAGAATTGAAGAAAAGATTGATCTCAGCCCCGATCTTGACGCTTCCAGTAGGAGCGGGAGGCTTTACAGTATATTGTGACGCATCAGGGAAGGGTCTTGGATGTGTATTGATGCAGCATAGAAAGGTGATAGCATATGCATCTCGGTAGCTTCGAGACCATGAGAAGAATTATCCGACTCACGATTTGGAGTTAGCAGCTGTGGTATTTTCACTCAAGTTGTGGAGGCATTATTTATACGGGGATCGGGTAGAGATCTATACTGATCATAAGAGTTTGAAATACGTGTTCACGCAGCGAGATTTGAACATGAGGCAAAGAAGATGGTTAGAACTGCTGAAGGATTTTGATTTAGATCTTCAGTATCATCCAGGCAAGGCAAATATAGTTGCATATGCACTGAGTAGGAGAGATAGTACCTTATTCTTGACCTCGCAGAAGCATATTCTAGAAGACCTTCAGAGTATGGAAATCGAAGTAGTTTTGCCAAGGGATATAGGAAGAATGACCAGTATACAAATTCAGTCAACCTTAGTAGAGAGGATAAGGGCAGCACAAGCAGGAGATCCAAAGATTCAGAAGTTGCGGTCGGAGTGTGAATCAGGCCGTAGGAAGGAGTTAGTGATTCATGAAGATGGTACGCTCAGGTTTGGAAATAGACTCTGTGTACCGAGTGGAGACCTTCGACAAGAAGTTATGTCCGAAGCTCATAGTTCTATTTACTCCATTCATCCAGGAGGAACGAAGATGTATCGAGATATCAGGCAGTACTTTTGGTGGAATGGCATGAAAAGAGAGATAGCGAGATTTGTATCCAAGTGTCTGGTATGTCAGCAGGTGAAAGCCGAGCAGCAGAGACCAGCAGGATTGCTACAGTCGCTTCCTATCCCGGAATGGAAATGGGAGCACATCACGATGGATTTTGTGACCGGTTTACCTAGATCTTCGGCTGGCAAGAATGCAGTCTGGGTAATAGTAGATCGACTCACGAAGGTCGCTCATTTCCTTCCCTTCCGAGTTGGACAGACTACTGAGCAGCTAGCAGGAATGTACATGAAGCAGATAGTAAGGCAGCACGGTGTTCCAGTTAGTATAGTATCAGATCGGGATACGCGGTTTACTTCCTATTTTTTGCGGAGCTTACACCAAAGTTTGGGAACCAAGTTAAGATTCAGTACTGCTTATCATCCACAAACTGACGGACAATCAGAAAGAACCATTCAGACATTAGAAGATATGCTACGGGCGTGTACCTTAGATTTTGGCGGATCTTGGGAGGATCACCTTCATCTAGTGGAGTTCTCCTATAACAACAGCTATCAGGCTAGCATTCAGATGGCCCCGTTCGAAGCATTGTACGGAAGGAAGTGCAGGTCCCCTTTGGCATGGGATGACGTCGGAGAACGGAAGTTGTTGGGGCCAGAGATGATCACGCAGAGATAGTTAAGTTGGTCAGAGAGCGCCTTTGAGTTGCACAGGACCGACATCGTCATTGGGCAGATCAGCATCGTAGGCCTCTAGAGTTTAGAGTTGGCGACCAAGTGTTTCTGCGGATTTTGCCTATTCGGGATATCATCAGATTTGGAACCCGAGGAAAGCTTAGTCCAAGATACGTTGGTCCTTTTAAGATTCTCGCTCGGGTAGGCGATGTGGCTTATCGACTTGTCCTTCCGCCTTCGTTAACTGGCATACATGATATGTTTTATGTGTCCCAATTACGTGGGTATGTTCCGGATCCGAGTCATGTCCTCGATCATTCTGAGTTAGTCGTTGGTACCGACCTAACTTACGAGGAACAACCCGTGTCTATTTTGGACCGGCGAGAGAAGGTACTTAAGAATCGGACGATAAGCCTTGTCCGTGTTTCTTAGAACCATCACTCTTCGGGAGAGTCAACCTGGGAGCGCGAGGACGAGATCAGATCTCGGTATCCGCATTTGTTTGACTAATGAGGTATATTTTTTTATACGCCTTATTGACACGATTCCATGCTTATCTGCACCTGCTTGTTTTGTACTTTGTGATGTATGATAGTAACTGCTATAATAGTTAACTTGTATATGATTGTGCCTTGCTTGCCCTGATTTCACTATCCTGTCTTGGCTGGAATTCCGAGGACAGAATTTTTCTAAGAAGGGTAGAGATGTCACTCCCTGATCCTGGAATACGTATTCCGATAAATTGTATTTACCTTGTATTTATACGATATTTATATGCTGTATTTCTTCATGCATTTTCCAAAAATATTCGATAAAATATTATTTCATAATTTATTTTCTGTAATTGGGCCTACAGTCTTGGCTCATTTGGGTAACCCATTTTTGGTTCACCAATGGTTCATCATGAACCCTTGGGTTCAAGATTCTATATAATAACTCATCTCATTCTCTCTCTTCTCATTTATTTCCTCTCATTTATTTTCCTCCACCAACCAAGGCAAGTGCCAACTTGCTCAAGAGATGGATCCATAAATGTTGATGTTTTCTTACAAAATTATTTGTCAAAATATGTTCTTCTCCTCATTCTATTCTAGTTTAGAACTTGAAATTTTCCATTTTGAAGCTTTAATTTTTGTAGATCTAAGTTTTAACCATTTTCGGATCTTTTTGGTTTTGATCTAGCAAACTTTATTATTTTTAAGTTTTGATGGTTCCATGTTGTAGAGAATTTTATTCTACCTAATTTTGACCTTTGAAAAGTTGGATTTGGATTTATTTTGACCAAGTTATGGACTTTTGAAGCTTTGGGTTCAAACCATGGAGTTCTCGCTGTTTTGGAGAAGACAATGAGCAGTGTGCGTGAGCTTTCTAGCTTGCGCCACTGAGCTGCGCACGATCTTTAGCACAGCGCAGTCTGGCTCATACGCTGCCTTGATGAGGAGTCGTATGGACCTCATACGCTACCTTGACAAGGAGTCGTATGGACCTTATATGCTGCCTTGATGAGGAGTCGTATGGACCTCATACGCTGCCTTGACAAGGAGTCGTATGGACCTCAAACGCTGCCTTGATGAGGAGTCGTATGGACCTCATATGCTGCTTTGATGAGGAGTCGTATGGACCTCATACACTGCCTTGACAAGGAGTCGTATGGACCTCATACGCTGCCTTGATGAGGAGTCGTATGGAGTACATACGCTGCCTTTTGGAAGCGTACGTCTAGCATACGCTGACCTGAGCGTAGCCTGACCTGAGCGTAGCCTGACTTGAGCGTAGCCTGACTTACCTTATATTTTTATATGTATATATTATATTGCATATATATATGTAAATGTTTGAGTATGCTATATATCCTTACGCCTTTTGTCCTGAGCATGATATGAGCACTAATGTGACCCCGGTGAACAAAGTGTTCCTACCTTATACATGTACCTGACTGTCCCAGTTCTGGTTCATGCTCGACAAATGACTCGTAACTCCACGTGGCGTATTTGCAATGATACATTACACTAAGGAGGGTAGAACATGTTGACATACTGATTGACATGGATCCTCTTTGGGGTACTCGTACTAAAGTACGACTTTAGGTGGATAATCATGTAGGCTACAGCATGTGAGTCTAAGATTTCATCTAGGGTTAAACTAGGCAACTAAAGATACTAGATGCATGGGGAGGGCAGAATCCCGAGATCGTGTTACACCAGCCGCCTTGAGATATTGTCTTGACGCGCCGGCTGGTCTCCACGGATACTGTGTCATCGGTAATGAGTGGATGACTGTATCCAATTAATTCCTGCTATATATTATGTGTCTTGGCAAGGTGGCCTTACGAGGGACCTGTGCTCAATGATATCTGTCTACGCGAACCCCTGGGTTGGCTAGCCTTGCTGGAAAGATACGATCTGAGGATTTTGAAATAACATGACGCGAGGATAACCTCGTCCCACTAGAAACTCATAGACTTGATTGGCCGTGAAAACGACTTGCTTGTATCCTATTTACCTTCCGTGAATAACTGAGGGAAGCGGATTGTCATGGTACGTGATCCAACCCATGTTCTTGTTTGATTGTTGGGTTGGTTATCGTACTATGACAGGCTGTGGACCGAAGTTATGAACGGAAGACTTATTCTGGTTGTGAAGTGCTACTTCTGTGAATGACTGAGGAACATGGTCTATCATGGTACATGATCCAACCCATGTTCTTGTTTGATTGTTGGGTTGGTTATTGTGCTGCGATAGGCTATCGACCGAAGTCACGATCAGGAGATTTTATTGTTTATATCTTTAAACTTATGTGAAAGTTATAGAGTACGACACGTCCCGACTCCATGCGGCACCTTTTGTCCTTGTTTGGTTGTAAGGGTGCCATATGGGTTCGAGGATGTGGCGCTACTCTATAATAGTAGCATAAGTATTACTATATCAATCATTCTATTAACTGGGTTTTGATCTTAACTCTTGTGCCCTTTTGGCGGTACTTGCTATTCGGGGCTGATCCCGCTGGTTTTGTTTGGCCAGATCTCGTAGCAGAGCCAGAGGACACGATCTTCCTTCCTGACATCCATGGTGCATACTAGGAGCATGGCGGTTAGGGGACTCGAGTGGGTTTCTTCTCCACCACTCCTGCTTATATTTTGTGCGGCATTTAGCCACCGGCACCTGTTAGCCGGATTACTTGATATTTTGTGTCAGTACAGAATTGTAAATAAACAGACTGCAGCTGTGTATAATTTTGTACTCCTGACTCTCTGAGATAGCTAAATTATAAAGCTAGTCTCTCATGATCATTTTGATGAAGCGTCGGGGACGCCTTACTGCTTTATCTTTAATGTTCATTTAATTGCTGATGTGACTTGATTGATTGAGACATAGAACTCTGTGGGACCATAGGAGACTTGATTGTAGCATGTACCCCCTAGTCTTTCGACAGCCACGATCGCCATATGTCATGCCCCAGAAACAGAATACTGGAGAGCGGGGGCAGACATAGCCAGCTACGTATAATGAAATGGAATCCACTCTACTATACGGTCACGGCTGTCTAGATATATGAGGGTTTATCTACAAGCCATCAGTCTCTTAAGGTCAATAACAAGCCTAGTGTCTCAATCACAAGCAAGTAAATAGAGTTACAAATTGTAAGATCACCGAATATACAATAGTAAGGCGTCCCAAACATTACATATCCAGCTGATCATGAAGCTAGTCGTTACAAAATGTGAGGACTAGCAAGAGTTTAGTCATACATGATCAACCCTAGGTTGCCAATCATGTTACCGCCCGTAGGCAGACAGTAAATAAAATGTACACGAGCTAACACTTGCTCGGCGGCTAAACGCCTCAAAAGAATAATTTTATAATAGAGTGGGAGAGCAAAAATAAACCCACTCGTTGCCCTGGTTATGCCTGGTGTTCACCATCGGGCTGAAAAATCGGTAGATCCTCTGGAGCTTCTCTGGTATCTGGCCATACAAAACCAGCTGGGTCCGATCCCAGAAAGAGCAAGTGCCACAAAGGAGGCTTCACTTAGGAACTAAAACCAGCAATCAGCACAAGAGTAATAATATATAATAAAAGACAACAATTAAAGAAAACAGGACAGGTGATATACGATGAGATAACCATGGAACTATTCAGATAGCCAGGTTACAACCCGTAAACCAAACAAGGACCGGAGTTGTAACCCTTCGTCTGAACAGAACTTGGATTCTCCCACCATTTATCGGCAGGATAAATGTAAGAAATCAGGACATGTAATAATCTTGTACAGGATCAGGACAAGAATAGACTGGTAAACTTTATCCAACATTTCACGGCCAAGCAATAAGTACGGCTTGATACTTTAACTAACTAGGGTTATCACAGGCCTAATAACTAACAAGATGCAATGAGATTATTCCACAGCCACAAGCCCTGCAGACCATCCAGGCTATCCGGACGCAATTAGGGGTTGAACTCAAGTGGGTACATCGTCCAGGAAACGTATGTACCCTTAGGTGACTTAGAGGGTGCAACACATGACAGTGTGCTGGAAATGTGCCCTACTCGACGGCAGGCTACAGATCCCAAGTGGGGCGCCCAGATAACGGGATTGCCTGTAGCTGGAAAATCTCTTCATGACTACTGGATTATTCTAGTGATTAGCCTTAGTTGATTTCAGTGGGTACCCCTGACCGTGGTACTCAGGGATCCCTGTCCTAGTCATGATGCAAGACAAGACGGGTTCATTTGTACAAGCACAGTCGTCCACGGTGTCCAAGTTATTCAATCTTGTCTTGTCGTGTTAGCCGTCGCAACAGTATTTCGAGAGCTATCATGTCCGGTTTATCATGTCAAGAGTGCGCCACGGCGGGCCACTATCAAGAATTATCATGCCAAGTTATCATATCAAATTGTCAGTTCAAGTTATCATGTCGGGAGTGTACCACGGCGGGTCACTATCAAGTCATGCTATTTATCAAGAAGGAGAGAAACTTATACAATTAAATAATAATATATTAATAATATATATATTCCTGAAGCCTAGGAGAAACTCTACAACTTTCATGTTGGGAGTGGGAAAAAATTCGGACCACAATTCACGCAAATAAGACATTTAAACAATCAAAGTGGGACCCATGTGGTCCAAAAGTGGGAGAACAAACATGCGGTCAAAGAGAGTGGGAGGCCACCCATGCGGCTCCGAAATTATTTAAATACAATCAGTCAAACATTTAAGGCCAGCAAGCCATATGCGGCTAGCATATAATTGTGCATGCGGCCAATAGTGGAAGGGACCCCATGCGGCCAAGAAACAATAAATATGCCATAAAATTAAATAAGACAAAAGACAGTGGGACCCTCATTAAATGCAAACTCCCACTTGAGAAAGCAAGTCAACTAAAGGAAGCTATGTGGGACCCCCCACAATTAATGCAATAAGAAAATGTTCATGTGAGCTACCTAATTAATGGTCCATGTGACCAAAATATTAGATAGTGGGAGAAGGGAGCCTATGCGGCTCACCTTAGATTCCATGCATTAATGGTAAATAAAAGACCAAGCCTTATGCGGCTCCACTTACTAATGCATTAAATTAACATTCCTGCTTATATGCGGTTCATGTGTGCAGGTTGCATGCAAATTTTTGTAAGCAAGAGCTTAATACAATGCTAATGGCAATTGATTAAAGCTATGGCTAAATACTAAATGCTAAGGAAAGCAAATATAAAAAAAAGTAAGGGCCATTATGCAAATTATTAAATTAATGCATGGAATGCATTAATGCATGTATCAGAGAATTCCTATGCGGCTAGTATTAAGAATGCATTCTTGATTCCATTAAGAATTGCATAAAAAAATGCACTAGTATTAAAGCAATGCATTACTATACTTGATGTGTTCTAGCATGCGGCTGAAGCTTAGTACATGTATTACATGCGGCTACAATAGAGAGAAGGAGGGGGAAAATTGCATGCGACTGGCCCTTCCCGGAAATGCTTCAACAAGCATTTAAGCAAATGCATAAAATGCATATGCGGCTCTCTCTCTCCAGGAAGCATGCGGCTCTCTAGGAAGCATTAGGAGAAGTAAAGAAAAGTGTATTTAGAAAAGGACAAGCCTTAGGAAAAAGACAAGCATTAGTTAATGCTAAAAAATGCATTGATTCAATGTGTCAACAAAAGTACATACTGGAGCAAAGTATTTATTTAATGCTTTAACAAAAGTACATTCAATGCATTCCAAGCAGAGCATTTATTTGAGGCTTATAAAAATGCCTGCGGCTGGGCAAGACATTACATTACTTGCAAATTCTCATACGGCTGGCTACAACAATACATTAAATGCAATCCTCATGCGGCTGGCTTATAAATGCTATCATGTTAGGAAGCAATTTATGCTGCCACGCCCATGCGGCTAAGCAAGATTCCTGCGGCCAAACAATGGTACGCCAGCAACAATTTGTTGCCAATTGAGAAGAAGTTCATGGAAAATACCATGGCTTCTCCACACCACCCAATTTCCTACAGAAGTCCAAATTTGGACTTACATAGGTCAAAATGGGGTAGAACGAAATTCTCTACAACATGGAACCATCAACTAGCAAAAATATGCAAGTGTGATGGACCAAAGTCCTGGGAACCAAAAATACCACAAAACTAGATCTACAAAAATTTAACCATGGGAATGAAAAATGACAAGTACTAAAGTGGGTTAGAAACTTATGAGAAAAATAATGGAACAATAAAAAAAATAGGATTCCTCCATGAAGCAAGATGCACTTGCCTAAGCTCTCCCACTTCCTGGTAGGTGGAGAAGTAAAGAAGGAGAAGAAGAAATGAGTAATGAGTAATAATGGAAGAGAGAGAGTGGGATAGATATAAATGGTGGGAGTGGTGGTAGGTGGGAGTGGTTCTCCACAAAAACCAAACCAAGCCAAACCCACTAAACCGAACCAAACCAAGCCAATGCAATGCCATGATGAACCATGCAAATGCAATATGCAAAAATAAAAATAAAAATCCAAGGCTAACTAATTATGACAAACCAAAAATACGAGCCCGAAATACGTACACATATTTCCAATACGTAATACGGACTACGGGCATCACACCGTATGACGTTACGTACCTCATATAGAGTAGCTGGCCTAGTCCGTCTCCGTATTTCGGTACTGGGGCGTGACAACAGTAAAGTAGCGACGGACTATTAGCGACGGAAATTTTCAGTCGGCGTTAGCGACGGCTTTGTGGCCGCTCGCCGACGGATTACCGACCACACGCCTTTACATTTTTTATTTTAATTTTAGGAGGGGAAGGTCGCACATCCGTCGCTAAGGTGTCGGAAATATAGCGACGGAAGTCCAGTCGTCGCTACGCAGTCGATTATTTGGCGGAAATTGTGTAGAGAATTGGCGGGACATTTTTTTCGACTACATAGCGACGGATATTCAGTCGGCAAGTATCAAAATTGCGACTACCCGGCGACGGGTTATCAACCGTCGCTAGTCCGTCGCTAAATATACGTTCCAGACTTTAAATGAAACGGCGGGGGGAACTTTTTGTATTTCCCCCAAATTTACTCTCTCTCCTCTCTCTCTCTCTCTCTCTCTCCCGCGGCTTCGGTGATCGGCGTCGGCGTCCTCTCCTCTCTCTCTCTCCTGAAGGTAATCCCCTCTCTCTCTCTCTCTCGATCTCGCGGTGTCGTATAGGGGCAGCGGGGCCGGCGGGCTTGGGGCGGGGGCTTCGGAGGCTGGGCGACGGGCTTGGGGTGGGGGCGTCGGGGGCTGGGCGGCGGGCTTGGGGCTGGGGCGTCGGGGGCTGGGCGGTGGGCTTGGGGCGGGGGCGTCGGGGGCTGGGCGGCGGGCTTGGGGCGGGGGCGTCGGGGGCTGGGCGGCGGGCTTGGGGCTGGGGCGTCGGGGGCTGGGCGGCTGGCTTGGGTCGGGAGCTGGGCGGTGGGCTTAGGGTGGGGGCGTCGGGGGCTGGGCGGCGGGCTTGGGGCTGGGGCGTCGGGGGCTGGGCGGCTGGCTTGGGTCGGGGGCTGGGCGGTGGGCTTGGGGTGGGGGCGTCAGGGGCTGGGCGGCGGACTTGGGGCGGTGGCCTCGGGGGCTGGGC
Source organism: Iris pallida (assembly GCA_029216955.1). Lineage (NCBI taxonomy): Eukaryota > Viridiplantae > Streptophyta > Magnoliopsida > Asparagales > Iridaceae > Iris > Iris pallida. The sequence continues at coordinate 4,760,275 of JANAVB010034019.1, forward strand.
GGTGGGCTTGGAACGGGAGCGTCGGGGGCTGGGCGGCGGGCTTGGGGCAGGGGCGTCGGGGGCTGGACGGCGGGCTTGGGGCTGGGGCGTTGGGGTCTGGGCGGCTGGCTTGGGTCGGCGGCTGGGCAGTGGGCTTGGGGCTGGGGCGTCGGGGGCTGGGCGGCTGGCTTAGGTCGGGGGCTGGGCGGTGGGCTTGGGTTGGGGGCGTCGGGGACTGGGCGGCGGGCTTGGGGTGGGGGCGTCGGGGGCTGGGCGGCTGGCTTGGGGCGGGGGCGTCGGGGGCTGGGCGGCGGGCTTGGGGCTGGGGCGTCGGGGGCTGGGCGGGGGCGTCGGGGACTGGGCGACGGGCTTGGGGAGGCGGCGTCGGGGGCTGGGCGGCTATCTTGGGGCGGGGGCGTCGGGGGTATATGCAACCGACGCACAGCCATAAGCACTCTTCATATATATATGCAACCGAACTACTGGACGACGGGCTTGGGGCGGCGGGCTTTGGTCGGGGGCGGCGTGGGGCTTTGCTTCTCAAATTCATCTGAGTTTATATATTGGCTAAATAATGTGTTATCTATATTGGGTGTTATCCATTAGTTTGGTGGTGTTTGGATTAGTAAATGTGAATATAGGGTTTGGATTCATGGTGTATATGTTCACTGTCTCAAGGACAGTGCGAGTTCTATCAGTTGTGTGCTTCTATATAGATGTATATATCTATACATCTAGCTGGGATATACATATGTGTATGTGACAATCTCAGTTAGCGAAGGACTAGTGACCGGTTAGCGACGGATATTTCCAGCTCCATTTGCATTAATCTACGGTACGACATGGTGATCAGGACATAGTCCCTGCAGCCATTCGACTGGCGAGGCAGAAACTATGTAGCCGTAGATAAAGTTGACTGTCCTCCGATCCTCATCCCTCGGCAATGATGATACGACAACCTATCACTATATCTTATATAGTAGTAGATGATGTCTTAGTATTACATTATGTGATTTCATCTTGATTCTGTTACGTTCTTCAGATACTAGATACGATAAGAACATATACTACACCATATGTACAGAACATAGATGATTCACACTAATGTATGCTAGAATGAATCTTGGGTTGTATTCTGAGCCATCCGTTCTCACACTTAAAACACATAGGAATTAGTAGTGTGAGAGCGTCGGAGAGAGTGAGAGCGCCGGAGGGGAGGAAGAGAGAGAGAGAGAGTAAAATGGTACGACATAGTGAAGTAGTACTGTATGTTGGCTCTAGTTCCAGCTCCATTTGCATTAATCTACGGTACGACATGGTGATCAGGACATAGTCCCTGCAGCCATTCGACTGGCGAGGCAGAAACTATGTAGCCGTAGATAAAGTTGACTGTCCTCCGACCCTCATCCCTCGGCAATGATGATGCGACAACCTATCACTATATCTTATATAGTAGTAGATGATGTCTTAGTATTACATTATGTGAGTTCATCTTGATTCTGTTACATTCTTCAGATACTAGATACGATAAGAACATATACTACACCATATGTACAGAACATAGATGATTCATACTAATGTATGCTAAAATGAATCTTGGGTTGTGTTCTGAGCCATCCGTTCTCACACTTGGCAAAAAATCGAATTTTTTATACTTTATCGGCTTTCGAAAATGTACTCAAATTACATGATGGTTCCTTTAGTTAGCTTGCTTATGTTACAATTATATTATTTGTGACTATCGATCTTACCAGATGGCACCCAAGACCCGAGGAGCGGCACGTCGTTTGAGAGAAATAGTAAATGCTGAGGTGGCTCCTCCTACAGTTAAGGAGGAAGTGGCACCGGTTGCTAGTGAGACCGGGAGTTCTATTCATCCAGCACCGGTAGCTAGTGAGACCGGGAGTTCTATTCATGCAGCACTTGCAAGGGACGACATCTCTCCTCACGCCAAAAATCTCGCTTTTTCGAGGTGGTTGCGTGATCGCATCACTGAGCGTTTGCGTGAGCTGCATGGTTCTCATTAGCTATTAGTACTTATTTGTATTGGACTATTTGTATTGGTTTGTTTTTGCATTAGACTATTTGTATTGGACTACATATATGAATTAGTACTGTGTCAATCTCTGGATTGTATTGGACTACGACATGGTGATCAGGACATAGTCCCTACAACCATTCGACTGGCGAGGCAGAAACTATGTATCCGTAGATAAAGTTGACTGTCCTCCGACCCTCATTCCTCGGCAATGATGATACGACAACCTATCACTAGAGGATACTGTGAGAGATCCATCTGAGTAGGACGTATACTCTGAGAGATCACCTTTACAAAAATGATATCAGTAGTAGAATTGAGTGTTGGAGGAGATATTATTAGAGTATACGTCCTACTCAGATGGATCTCTCACCGTTACTATTTTTTTCTGACAGCAAGGTGGATGTGCTCCGTCAACAGATTCTTGCTCCGAGCCAAAACTTTGCCATAGAGCTCAAGTGGACATCCTTCGTGTAGAGCTCGAGTGAGAGGTTCCTGACAGCATGGTGGTCTCCTTTGTCAAAGTATCCGTACTCATCCCACATTGGTTGTGGGACGAGCACGGATACTTTAACAAAGGAGACCACTATGCTGTCAGGAACCTCTCACTCGAGCTCTACACAAAGGATGTCCACTTGAGCTCCGAGGCAAAGTTTTGGCTCGGAGTAAGAATCTGTTGACGGAGCACATCCACCATGCTGTCAGAAATAATTAGTAACGGTGAGAGACCCATCTGAGTAGGACGTATACTCTGATAATATCTCCTCCAACACTCAATCCCACTACTGATATCATTCTTGTAAAGATGATCTCTCAGAGTATACGTCCTACTCAGATGGATCTCTCAGAGTATCCTCTTCGGTTGGGTTATGTTCTGAGCCATCCATTCTCATACTTAAAATACATATGAATTAGAACTGTGTTTTGTATTTTCGACGAACCCAGGGATTTGATTCTGTATTTTATATTTTGGTTTCTGTATTTTGGCTCCAGCTCCATTTGTATTAATCTACGGTACGACATGGTGATCAGGACATAGACCCTGCAGCCATTCGACTGGCGAGGCAGAAACTATGTAGCCGTAGATAAAGTTGACTGTCCTCCGACCCTCATCCCTCGGTAATGATGATACGACAACCTATCACTATATCTTATATAGTAGTAGATGATGTCTTAGTATTACATTATGTGAGTTCATCTTGATTCTGTTACGTTCTTCAGATACTAGATACGATAAGAACATATACTACACCATATGTACAGAACATAGATGATTCACACTAATGTATGCTAGAATGAATCTTGGGTTGTGTTCTGAGCCATCCGTTCTCACACTTGAAGATAAATCGAATTATAACGACGGATATTGGGTTACTCTTCAGGATAATTGATGTCTAATTTATATTAATTTGGTTTGGTCTATATGATTCTTGGATAATTGGTGTGCATTAAATTCGTATGTGCATATTTGGTCTATGTGATTCTTGGATAATTGGTGTGCATTATATATTTGGTCTATGTGATTGTTGGATAATTGGTGTGCATTATATATTGGTTTGGTTTATGCATATTTTTGTGAACAGGAAAAGTGCTGCAATTTTTTTTCAAAAAAATTCTCAGTTACCGACGGACTAGTGACTGGTTAGCGACGATATTTCCAGGTCCATTTGCATTAGTCTACAGTACGACATGGTGATCAGGACATAGTCCCTGCAGCCATTCGACTGGTGAGGCAGAAACTATGTAGCCGTAGATAAAGTTGACTGTCCTCCGACCCTCATCCCTCGGCAATGATGATATGACAACCTATCACTATATCTTATATAGTAGTAGATGATGTCTTAGTATTACATTATTTGAGTTCATTTTGATTCTGTTACGTTCTTCAAGATACTAGATACGATAAGAACATATACTACACCATATGTACAGAACATAGATGATTCACACTAATGTATGCTAGAATGAATCTTGGGTTGTCATCCGTTCTGATCAAACATCTTCCTTCTCCTCTCCTCCACCATGGCTCTGAATCCATCTGCTCCTCCCTACTTCCCTTCTTCTTATTTGACTCTCTCAGCCACATATGATATCCAGCTCAAGTGTAGAGTCGGGGGAGAGGAAGTGGACAGGAAGAGGAGGGGGAAGCAGCACAGCCGGCGGCATGACCCGGAGGAAGTACAGAGTTTTTCTTCAACATCCGTAGGAGAACTATAAGGATATATCTTTTTACAACATGTCACCTTGTCAAAGACCCTTCATGTGAATATCATGTTACGGCGGTGTCGGAAGACTAACATGTCATAAGTTTTTAAGCCGTGTGTTTTGACATAATCCTCCCAACTCTTTACTCCTATGTAGTAATCTTGCATTATTACATAGCAGGAAAGAGTTTGGAGGATTATGTCAAAATACACGGCTTAGAAAATTATGACATGTTAGTCTTCCGACACCACGGTAACATGGTTGTCACATTAAGGGTCTTTGACAAGGTGATATGTTGTGAAAAGATATATCCTTATAGTTCTCCTACGTATGTTGAAGAAAACCTCTGTACTTCCTCCGGGTCATGTCGCCGGCTGTGCTGCTTCCCCCTCCTCTTCCTGCCCACTTTTTCTCCCCCGACTCTACACTTGAGCTGGATATCATATGTGGCTGAGAGAGTCAAATAAGAAAAAAGGAAGTAGGGAGGAGCAGATAGGTTCAGAGCCATGGTGGAGGAGAGGAGAAGGAAAATGCTTGATCAGAACTTGAGGTGGAAAAGTTGTGACGTTGATAGCGTGAGAGAGGGAGAGGGTGAATGGAGGGAGGGAAGTGGCTGCATGCCTTTGGCTCACTCGAGCGGTATTTGTCCCTCTACCCTCATCCCTCGGCAATGATGATACGACAACCTATCACTATATCTTATATAGTAGTAGATGATCTCTTAGTATTACATTATGTGAGTTCATCTTGATTCTGTTATATCCTTCAGATACTAGATACGATAAGAACATATACTACACCATATGTACAGAACATAGATTATTCACACTAATGTATGCTAGAATGAATTTTGGGTTGTGTTCTGAGCCATTCGTTTCCATACTTGAAAATTAAGCCATTCGACTGGCAAAGCAGAAACTATGTATCCGTAGATAAAGTTGACTGTCCTCCGACCCTCATCCCTCGGCAATGATGATACGACAACCTATCACTATATCTTATATAGTAGTAGATGATGTCTTAGTATTACATTATGTGAGTTCATCTTGATTCTGTTATATCCTTCAGATACTAGATACGATAAGAACATATACTACACCATATGTACAGAACATAGATGATTCACACTAATGTATGCTAGAATGAATTTTGGGTTGTGTTCTGAGCCATTCGTTCCTATACTTGGCAATTAAGCATGTGAAATAGAACTGATTATGTTTAGTTTGTCTTTCGATACAGATTTTTACATCCAAATTGAAATGGATCGTTACTTCGTTGATCGTACATGGATGTACTAGCGGATCAACCTCCTGGACCATAGGTACTTATAAGTATTGACCGTATCGGATTAGTATCGATCTATCGTTTTGGTATGGGCCGTATCGGTTGGTATTGGTCTTAGCAAATTGGTATCGTCCTATCCGTTATCTATCGGCCGTATAGCTAGGATTCATATTGGCCTTATCGATTTGGTATCGGTCATATCCGATAGGTATCGACCGTGTTGGATTATTATATACCATTTCGGATTAGTATCGTGGAAGGTTTAGTAACAACTGTACTTGGATTTCTCTCTTCTAGAGCTAGATTACCTTGGATTTCTCTCTTCTAGCTGTATAGTTGTTACTAAACCTTCCACGATACTAATCCGAAATGGTCTATACTAATCCAACACGGCTGATACCTATCGGATATGACCGATACCAAATCGATAAGGCCAATATGAATCCTAGCTATTCGGTCGATACATGTACATATCGGATTAGGACGATACCAATTTGTTAAGGCCAATACCAATATGATACGTCCTATACCAAACCGATAGACCGATACTAATCTGATACACTAGATACCAAGTACATCCGGCCTATACCAGCGGATCTACCAATTACTGCACGATAGGCCCAACGACTCCAGTTACATTCGGTTATTGGTGAGTACATGATTACATAGTAATTCTGTTAGTCTTGTGATACAGATTTTTACTCTCTCATGCTACCAACGTCACAACTTTTCCAGTACTGCTCCCTCTAATGATGATGAATGCAAAAAACCAACGTCACAACTTTTATAATTCGAGTAAATTTTTTTACCCTATATAAAAATTTCTGTTGTCAGAAAGATGGCTCCTAGGACTCATCGAGGTGGTGCTGCTAGTCGAGGAAGGGGTCGAGGCAAGAAACCCTTGGAGGTCGACACGGAGGAAGTCTCCGTCGTCAAACAAGAGCCGGTGACTGTTAAGGAGAAGGTGTTACCAAAGGTCGAGGTCAAGGAAGAACCGATGACCATCAGGGAAGAGATTGCTCCCAAGCTTGAAGTTAAGGAGGAGCCACCGTCAGAGAGTAGTAGCATCGGGACCGACCCTCCTGTCCCTACAGAAGACCTCAACCAGATTGAGCCTTCGTATGCAAAGTGGCTGATAGAATGGTACATGCCTCAACGCAACTATGATCCCTGGCTGTGAGGATTCATCGTCTGACTTGTGGTCTTTGTTGAGGCGAAAGTCGATTTTCCTATGTGTTTTGGAATATTTGTGGAAATTTTGGAATATTTGTGGGAATTTTGGAATATTTGTGGGAATTTTGGAATATTTGTGCTATGATCGGATTATAACGACGGATATTAGGTTATTCTTCAGGATAATTGATGTCTATTTTATATTAATTTGGTTTGGTCTATATGATTCTTGGATAATTGGTGTGCATTAAATTCGTATGTACATATTTGATCTATGTGATTCTTGGATAATTCGTGTGCATTATATATTTGGTCTATGTGATTGTTGGATAATTGGTGTGCATTATATATTGGTTTGGTTTATGCATATTTTTGCGAACAGGGAAAGCTCTGTAAAAAAATTTTCAAAATATTCTCAGATAGCGACGGACTAGTGACCGTTGCGCGACGGATATTACCAGTTTCCGACTACTGTTCGACGGCCAATCCGTCGCTAACTGGAGATTTGAAAATGTTTCCAGGTAGCGATGGGTGGTCGACGGAATATCCGTCGGCACAGTTCTGGTGGTATATAGTTCGACGGAATAGCGACGACTTTTTCGTCGTCCATGTTCTGGAAATACCAAGAAGTTCCAGAACATGGTCGACGAAAAAGTCGTCCTTATTCCGTCGCTAAACCGTCTTTTGTTAGCGACAGTTGTCGATGGAATAGCGACGACTCATCCGTCGCCATGGTGCTGGAAATGCCTGCCTCTTCCAGAACCTGGTCGACGGATTTTCCGTCAGCAAACCGTCGCTAATCCGTCCTTTGTTATCGACGGCGGTCGACGGATTAGCGACGGAACGATACACTCTGATACGCTATTACGATGGTTTACCGACGAAACATTACGTCGCTATTGTCTAAACAGTTCAGTATTTAATACTTGAAATGGACGACAGTCCGTCGGAAAGTAGTCGCTTATGCTTCGTATTGTGAAGTCGAAATACCGTCGCAAGTCCGTCGCCTGACGACTACGTAGCGACGGACCGTTATTAGCGACGAGCTGATTGCCGACGGATTTTTTTGGCCAAAATCCGTCAGTGATCGGTCGCTAATAGAAATTCCCGTCGGACTGGCGACGGATCTGGCCGTCGCTAAATCGACAAATTTTGGTAGTGATCAGAGAATATACTCGCCTGGCAAATCGAACTGCTGATGATGAGGTGTAACTAAACTGGGGCAATGTAAACCTATTTAAAGTACACACATGTCACAACCAAGTCCACAATATCAAAAGAAATAGCTACAATACAAGACTACATGCTTCTAGGTCCATTTTGGTCAAAGTCAACCCTCGGTCAACTCTGGTCAAACCTGGTCAATGCTGGTCAAACCTGGTCAAACCTGGGTCAACTGGTACGTCTACTAATTTCTAGGTCATACACAAAATTTCAGGTCATTCGGAGTTCGTTTGAGTCGATTTGGATCAAGTTTGACCCAAAGTTGACTTTTGTCAATTTGGTCAACTTGTCGGCCAATTCGACTAAACTAAGCTCGAAATGACGAACCAAATCTGTCCTAGGGCTCCTATAGTCATATACACAACTACAATCTAATCTAAGAGAATTAACAAGCAAATATATATATATATATATACATATAGGTATATACACACATGTGTATACCCAGTACAAACAAAACCCAAATCTAACAAAAATGGTGTGTGCGTGTGTGTGTACTGGTGCTTACTGAAATGAGATAAATTTTGAGATTAAAACAGCAAACACAATCATGATATATCCCAAATTAATATACTATTATATACATATATATACAATCAAGAAACTATCTATCTATATATATATATATATATATATATATATATATATATATATATATATATATATATATATATATATATATATATATATATATATGTATATACAATGCTCAAAAGGAAAGTAATACCAATGGTTTTTGAAATAGGTTTAGTGAATCCAAATCTGGAATTAAAACCATCTCGACCCATTCTCAACATGTATTAGCAATGGGTTTCAACGAAATTTTATATATATATATATATATATATTATATATATATATATATATATATATATATATATATATATATATATATATATGTATATATGTATACATAGCTATATATAGAAAAGCATATATACTCATAATTGATGGAAAATTATGAAACAAAACCAAAAGTTGGTTCCCACAAATCCGAAACCTCATATATGTCCTGAAAACTCAGATTTTGTAAACTAAGAAGTTGGAAATCAAAATATCGCATTTAACTCAAAAATCGAAATATCATATAAATCTTAATTTTATCCAATTCAATGAAAACCCGATTATGCTTGGAAAAAGCAAACAAATAGGTGATGATCCCGCAGATCACTTCCCACAAGTTCTAATTATCATATATGAACTAACAATTCAGAAAATATGTACTAAAAAGTCAAGGATCGAAAAATCACATTTATATTCAAAACTTTGAACCCGAAAAACCCAATTTTGACAAAACGACTCAAAACATAAAATACACCAAATCAACCCGCAAAACTCGGCATACACGCTGGTCTCAACCTACGTGATACGCTCGGGTACTCTCGGGTTCGAAATCGTGTCCGTGTCGTGTCCACAGAACGCGTATCAGAATTTTTCGATATCGCGTGGTACGCGTGCGTTCTCGCTCGTTTGAGCGCCGCACACGCAACGAAATGCCACGTGCTTGTGCACATAGCTGGGGGGTCCTGGGGTAGGTCTAGGACACGATGACATGGTGACACGATGCGCCAAAGCGGCGCACGCAGCCCCGGCACCCGCGCGGCCTGCTGCACGCGCGCCCTCGTGCACGCGGTGCCGGCCTCGCTGCTCCCTCGTCGGGCCACGCCGCAACTTTGGATTCGTCCAACGGGTCGTCTAGGTCTAGGTCAACATGTTCCGGGTCCTGGAACGGGTCTTCGCTTCGTCGTGTGCGCGCACGAAGTCCGCTTCCGCGATAAAAATCAGCCCGAGTGCACAGTGTGGCTGACCAGTGCACGCGCGATTTCTTCGCGCTCGCTCGACGAATCGTCGTGAAATTTTACGAACATGTGGGCAGAGGTTGTCCCTACGTGTTCATAAAATTTCACGCAAGACGGAGCTCTGTGCATCGAGTTATGACGCACAGACTGCAGGACGTGCACGGGACCGTGCACGGGATCTCGTGCACGCGTGTCCGTGTCCGAAACATCGCTGAAAAGTCATCGATTTCCAATCCGTCTTCACGAAAGTTTATTGAAATGATATTATCTAAACATCCATGATGTCAGAATCAAAAAATAGCAACTTTTAATCCTAAGCGGCATTTCGTCGAACACGTGCCGTAAGGGACCGACACGGGCTCGATACCTCCATCAAACGGAGTCGAAATCCCACCAAATTTTGTGGGCAAGGCTAGGGCACCTATATGGATGCAAAAATGAAGAAAAAACCAGATTTGCAATGGTAGACAGTGGCGGATCTACATAGGGTCCAAAGGGGGCCACGGCCTCCCCAATTATTTTTAAAAAAAATATTGATTATTATATAGAAACTTTTTTTTACTGTTAATATATATACTTGTTTCGCCCTCCAATACACAGAGAACAAGTTAGTCTAGTGGTAATGATTTGTGCTCTTAGTTGGGAGGTGGGAGTTCAAATCCCAGCTCTGTAAATTTTCAAGCATTTTGAAAACATTTTATGTATTTTTTTTTGCTTTCTTTTTTGTCACAATTTGAGAAATTAACTTTGCTTTTTTGTTCATTCTTATTGAGTTATAGTATTTTTTTCTTCTTTTGTTATTGAAGTTCAATTAACATGATAACTTTAAGGACTTTTGCATGTAGTAGTACGGCCCCTCCAAAATTTTGATCCTGGCTCCGCCCCTGATTGTAGATTAGGGTTTTACCTATTGAGTGTCAAAACTCAATGATCGGGGCTCCTCGGTTGTCGTGTCGGCCGATTTCCCTCCAGCAAAACCTTTTGTCTCCACTCCAAAAATGGTCCAGCAGATCCTTCTCTCCTCGACGAGCGCAACGGAGTTCGTTTGGGAAGAAACGGACTCTGGATGAAGGAAAAAAAGTGTTTTGGAGAGTTGGATCTCTTAGGGTTTCTTTGTGGAGGCTACAAACTACAAATGAATGCAACAATGGGAGGGGGTACTGTTGTTGGGCGGCCAAGGGGGGTTCTCTAGGGTTAGGATTTTACTTGGGCCAACTCTTTCTCAAGTAGAAATGGGCCCAAGTCAAAAAGCTCAAAGGCCTACATGCAAAAAGGCTAATTAAATAATTAAAAGCCTTAAAAATAATATAATGCATAAAAATAAATTCTAAAAATGAAAATAAAATTCTAATGCATGGTTAGGCCCCTATGCAAGTCCACTAGGGTTAAACCAGTTGCTAGCACAAACAAGAGTCAACATATTCAGAAAATCACGGAAAGGCCAAAATGGCTAAAAATCAATTAATCATTCTAAAATTTACTAATAAAATCAAAATTAATTCTGATGATAATAAATCTAATTTCTAATATAGCATTAAGGTTCTAGTTCATGGTTGGCTAAGGTCAAACTACTTATACTACCAAGTCACCAGTCTACAACCAAATCAAATCGTACTGCAAGCAATCCAATTAATAAATAGATAAAAATTCAAATAAAATCATAAAAATTGAAATAAATCACAATTACTAAAATACCCTTGAAATTGAAAAGTGAGTGTGACAAACCCGAAGAGCAACATCGACCTGTACTTACAGCCGTTGATAGATGAGCTGAAGCAGCTATGGGAAACAGGGGCGTACATGTATGATGCTTCAAAAAAATAGAATTTTCAGAAGCGGGCAGCACTAATGTGGACAATCAACAACTTTCCAGCTTATGGAATGTTATCTAGATGGAGCACTCATGGTCGGCTTTCATGTCCGTATTGTATGGACCGCACTAAGGCTTTTCGTTTGAGACACGGAGGAAAACCATACTTCTTTGATTGTCACCGACAGTTCTTGCCGAAAGACCATTCGTACCGTAGGAACAGAACTGCATTCCATGCCGGAGCTATGGAGAAGGGCGATCCACCGCCAATGTGGTCCGGAGAGGACACATGGGAGCAAGTAAAAAAAATCCCAAGTGTTATTGAAGATCCTACAACGAGCAGCCGTTGCGAAGGATTTGGCGAAGATCATAACTAGACCAAAAGGAGTATATTCTAGGATCTGCCATATTGGAGCACAAATCTGATTAGACATAACCTTGACGTCATGCATATCGAGAAGAACGTGTTTGATAACATAATTAATACTGTAATGGACGTCAAGGGAAAGACAAAAGACAATCAGAAGGCTAGATTGTACTTAGCCAAAATATGCAGACGCCCTACATTGCATATGATAGACAACGGAAAGGGAAAGCTTTTGCGGCCTAAGGCAATCTACTCGCTGGACAAGGAGGACAAAGTGAGACTTTGTAGATGGATCCAGGAATTGAAATTTCCTGACGGATACTTCTCCAATCTAAGAAGATGTGTCGACATAAAGGAGTGTAAACTGACCGGAATGAAGAGCCACGATTGCCACGTATTCATGGAGAGGTTAATTTTTGTTGCATTTCGAGAATTATTACCGCCGGTAGTCTGGGATCCATTAACATAGCTTAGCATATTCTTCAGAGATCTTTGTTCTTACAAGTTGCTCGTTGATCGTTTAGAGAAGCAAGAGAAGGACATTATGGTAACACTTTAGAAACTTGAGAGAATTTTTCCTCCTGCATTCTTCGACTCAATGGAGCATTTGCCGATTCATCTTATCCATGAGACTCTTATTGCTGGACCTGTCGGTTATCGTTGGATGTACCCTTTCGAGCGACAGTTGAACCACCTCAAGAGGAAGGTAAAAAATAAGGCACGGATGGAGGGTTCTATTTGTGAAGCATATGTCCTTGAGGAGATTTCAAACTTCTGTTCCATGTATTTTTAGTCTCATATTGCTACAAACAGAACAAGGGCTCCCAGAAATGATGACGGCTATGAAGTTGGTATTGAGGCAAAGCTGAAAGTATTTACTGCCTACGGAAAACCATCTGGTAAAATGAAAAAAATATACCTAAATGACGACGAGGTTAGCGCTGCAATATTATATGTATTGCTCAACTACGACGAGGAAGAAGTGGACAAGCTAGAGGGATAAGTAAAATTATTTTGCGTGCTTCGTTGCTTCTGAATATAACTAATATACCTATGCTTCGTTGCTTTTCAGCATGTTTAAGGATGAGGTAACGTCCAACAATCCGTACGCAACCGAGGAGGAAGTAGAACAGCAGATGAGACTTCATTTTCCTTTTTGGTTGAGAGAATATGTACGGACGTAGTCACAATTTACTTTTTCTGTACCTTTATACTTACACATAATAATTAAGTTAGCATCGTTTATATGGTATTTAGGTTGATCGTCCGGAGGCAATCCTTGAGAATGAGTATATTAAAACTCTAGCCAAGGGGCCAATTTATCAAGTGAAGACCTGGCCAAGTTACTGCGTAAATGGTTTCAGGTTCAAGTCAACAAATGTTCGAATAAGAGACGACTTCTTGGATTTGGATTCTACGAAGAATAGCTGTTTGTGCATAAAATCTTCAAACTACAAAGACGTCGACCCAGGCAATGACTTCTTTGGCGTCTTACGGGAGATTGTGGAACTGACATACAATATACTATAGAACCTTGTAAGATCGTCTTGTTCAGATGTGACTGGTTCAATCCGATCCAGGGTCGAGGTTGGAGAGTTGACAAACATGGTCTTGTGGACATAAATTATCGCCGTCGATATCAAGCTTATGAGCCGTTTGTTCTAGCAAGCCAGGCTCAGCTAGTTTACTTTACCAGCTATCCAAAACGAGGAGCCGGGAGATCAGATTGGTGGGCAGTCTGTAAGACTAAAGCTCGGAATACCTTCGATGTCGACGAGATAGCTTATCAGAAAGACGAACTACCTCTTATTACAAATATTGTCGATGTGGACTCAACGGAAGTTCCTCATGACATATTTTATCAATTGGAAGAGGTAGAAGTATCAGAAGAGGAAGAGGAAGTTGATAGAAGTGAAGAGGAAGAGGAATCGGAATCGGAACAAGATGAATTTTCAGAAGAGGATTGAATATGTTTAATTTTTAGATGTAGTATGGTTTACTTTTTTTTCAGATGTAGTATGGTTTACTTTTGTTTTAGCGGCGTTAATAAGCGACGTTTTCAGATGTAGTATGGTTTACTTTTTTTTTAAGATATAGTATGGTTTACTTAGCGACGTTCACTGGCTGTAGTATGGTATACTTTTGTTTTTTAATATGTATTATGGTATACTTCTGTATTTTTTCAGATATGGCTCGACGTGGATCATTTGGTTCCAGTGCTGGTGGGAGTCGACGACCCCGACAGTCTCCATCTACCACTCCTATCGACTCCTCATCCCCCCGCACTCCAGTATACACTAGCGGTCTAGTCGCCGGCAGTGCCTCCATACCCGGCCCTAGCAGTTCGAAGCTAGGGCCTTCTTCTTCTACGCAGCCTGTACCGTCGAGTATTCCAGAGGTCGACCCCACTATTGAGGAGCAGGCCGAGGCCGAGGCCGAGGCCCACGTCGAGGCCGAGGGTGATGGCGAGGCCCACGACGAGGGCGAGGGCGAGGCCGAGACCGAGGGGCAGGCTGCGGGCAGGGGCAGGGGCAGGGGCATAGTGCAGCTCCCATTTGAGACAGATCCTCCGTATCGCCCGGAGGGGGATCTGAGGTTTGAGATTTGGGCCTGTACTCGGACCAGGCGGTAAGTAAAATTGTTGTATTTAATTTGTTTAAATTTATTATAAACTTGTTTAATAAATTTTAATTTCCATTTTACAGGTATTATCCCTCCTCCGTACACCGTTCGCTGGGTACATTCCTGCGACAGAACTACGGGGGGCCCTGGATCAACTGGAGGGATGTCCTGGCCAACAGGAAGGCCTTCTGGTTTGAGCACTTTTCGGTACGTAAAAGTTTATTTCCTTTTAACATTTAGTATGTTATGTTATAACTTATGTACTTCTATGATTTTTTCAGCGGACTTACTTCTTTCCTTCCCACCGTGCCGTTGCTGTCGAGGCTATATTTTCCAGCGTCGCCAGCAAGCTCATTAGGGACGCGATCATCGACCAAAAGGATCGCGACCGCCGGGGAGAGCCTATTCAGGGTTGGATCTCTGCCGCCGACTGGGCGGTAATGAAGAGGAGATTCGAGGAGGAAGCCTACAAAGAGAAGTTTGCGAAGTCTAAAAGAGGGGTGCAACTCGGGCGGGTTGGGTCGGGCTTGAGGTCAACCCGAGCCCAACCCGATGAATCATAAGCCTAGCCCGAGCCCAAGCCCGGCCCGACCTCGGGTACAACATATGAAGCCCAAGACCAAGCCCGAAGGATCGGGTTGAACTCGGGTTGGGTCGGGTCCATCGGGTTTATCGGGCTCTAATATAATATTTGAAATAATTTTAAACAAAAGTAATATTAAACACATAATCAAATAGCAATCAAGTCTTGACCATTACAAGATACAAACTGAAATAAGATTTATGATAAGGAGTTGAAGAGTTTGGGTGGACAAATTTATGATTTAAACTTTTTATTTAAGAAGTATGAAACAATATATATATAAGTCGGGTTTCGGGTTCTTCGGGTAACCCGATACATGAACCCGAGCCCAACCCGATTGTTAATCGGGTTCAAATATTTTAGCCCGAACCCGAGCCCAAACCCGAGTATCTTCAATCCTGACCCAACCCATTAACGGGTTTATCCGATCGGGCTCGGGTTTAGCCCGCCCAAGTTGTACCCCTAACGACATGCAGGGTCGCAGTGGTGTGATGGATCAAGGTCCATCATGGATTTCTTCACCCATATGGTACGTATCTCGCCGTATACCCATAATTAATACTTTATTGTAATATATTTCTTTCAACTTAACTGACAAATCATATAATAATTTTGTAACAGGTTGAATCGGAAGAAGACTCGAATATGGTGACCTTGTTCCTCACCACGCACACGAAGGGGGAGCGGTTCGTAGACGACAAGGCTCGGGACACCTACGTAAGTTTTACTTAATGCTAGTTCATTAATATTAATTTTTAGTTACGTAGAAAATTCATATAGATGTTATTTCTAGGCCGAGTTTTAGAAGTTTTACTTAATGCTAGTGTATTAGTATTAATTTTTAGCGACCACATGAGAATTCATATAGATGTTATTTCTAGGCCAAGTTTTTGAGGCTTAGGGAGGCCGGGCCGACACGGTCAGAGGGAGCTGGTGCTAGCACTTTCCAGCAGCCCCCGGCCGCCGCAGCTCAGTCAGATGATGAGCTATGGATGAGGGTCGTTAGTGGCATGCATAGGGGTACGTACTATGGTACGGGCTCCTATGGTGCCTTCATTGCGTCACAGGCCTCTGCGACCGCCACTAGTGTGCCCGACCCCGTACAGACTGAGGAGTCGCTCCGCCACCAGCAGAGTGACATCCTTGCGTAGATCGCAGCTATGCGTGACGAGATGCTGCAGAGGATGGGGGCGCCGTATACAGATGATTCTGCGCTCATCTCACCCTTTGAGAGGCTGGAGGAGACTACGGAGGTACTGCAACAGATGACCCGTGCTATGCAGGAGGCTACGCAGCGGTTGGTCGAGCAGATGCAGCATTTCTAGGAGATGGCAACAGAGCGACCGTCTGCTGATACACCGGGAGCATCTTCTACATCCGGCGGTGCGCGGGAGGACATGCTCGTGTAGCCTCCCTTCCAGAAAGTTTTTGAAATATTTTTTTATTTATTTATTTGATTTAAATGGTGAATTTTAGATTTTTTTTTAAATAATTATTTAGTTAATTACTATGGTAGATGACTTCAAGATCAACAACTTCCGCGCTTGAAGAATTACAGATCCCGTTGGCAAGGTTTTCGAATATTCAATTGGAGTTATACGAATTGTAGGAGGGCTTGGAATCATGGTGCCATGATGCCATCTTTTTGGGGCAAGATTTGGGTCGTTCCAAGATCATGGATCTACTTCGTGGGGTTTTGGTAAACTTGTACGCGTACCAATATTCTTGAACTTATTTTTTTTTAATTCTAAAGATATGTTAGGGTTATTTTGTATTAGATTAGTGATAATCTTTGTGTTATAATTAGGCTATTGTAAATTGTTTAATTGTGAATAAACAATTACAGATTGTCCTCTAAATCTTGTCTTGCTTTACTCCTCCAATTATCAGGGTACTAGAATTCACTCACAATATGCTCTGTATAGAATATACAAGGGTAGAACTGTAATTCCAAGTGAATTCGTATTACTGAATTTATGCAAACCAAATGCCATGAATGATTCCAGTTATGTATTTTGGCAATTAAAATTCAAGGTATAAGAGGGCCTTGTCGCGTTGATATTTATGTCTATCCAGGCAATGAATTTCAGCTAAGATTGTTGTTGCATCTCCCAAATGCAAACAAACCATTCCCACAACAAAACCCAAGCACAGCCCAGCCCAGCCCAGCCCACCCGAGCTAAGCTTGGCTTTTCCAAACTTAAGCAGCTTTCCGAGACCAACTTTCCCGAACTTAAGCAGCTTTTCGAGACCAGCTTTCCTGAACTTAACCCCTGGCGTGACACAGCCATATATATACGTATGGGAACGAAAAAAAATTGAGGAAGAAAAAAGAAATCGAAAACCCTAACCATGTGCACACAACCCCACGGCGCCCCCTGCCTCTGGACGACCCCGACGATCTCCCTTGTACCGCCTGCCCCGTTGTCGGACCGCCGAAGGCCGCCGCACGCACAGAAACAGAGGAGCAGTGGCAGCATTATGGGTTTCGAAGCCCAACTTCACGGTACGAGTTCTCCGCTTGTGTTTAATCATTTTCCAAATCGTAAAGTATTTTAGAAAGCCTGTATATCCCTCTGGGATTCCTGGCAATTAGGTTCGAGTTTCATCGAGGTTTCAAGTCGAAAAATCGATAGAAAAATCCTGAAAAACTGTTCGGATTCGAAACAGAGGGCCAGTCCAATCATCCATATTGGAAGCCATTTTTGAACTGTATATTAGGGTTTTCGAAAATTTAATTAGACACAATTGAAGACAACCTATAGGACACTAGAACACAGTTTATGCTTTTTGATTTTGTTTATTTTTCAGCGAGATAATCCAGCATGAAGTTCAACAAAAATCTGTTTTTCAAAAATATAGAAAATAGGAAAAACTTTCGATACGACGTGCGTCCCGCCAATCCGGGCGACGTGGTTGCGAACCGAAAGCATCGAAAGGTGTGTAACTGCTTTGTGGACGTATGGGCTTTGACGGAATTCAAATTGGTCGCGTGTGCGCGATGAATTTGATGCGTATCCGTCAAAATTTACCGTATCGATCTCTGTGCAAATTCTCCAATTACTTTGTGCACGCTCGTCAGATCGAGACGAAACTTGTGCCAACAGGACCGTATCATTTTTCTGGTCCTGTATGCCAAGTTTGGTCCAATTCTGAGACAGTTGATTGGATCGCCGTTTCGCGGGCCCCACGATCCAATTCAACGGGCGATTTTGTGCACGGCCCACCGGAATCCAAAACTGGACATACCGTTGGGTTCGTATCATCAAAACGAATCTGTAGACATATAGTTTGACGACTTTAGAGACCATTGACTCTAGCACACTTTTCGGTACAAAGCGGGTCCAAGGACGGACATCATTTTAGGCCAAAATTATCGTTTTGCTCCTGTGTTCAGAATTGGACTTAAGGACAAGAAATCCTAGCTAATTTGACGATTCTGAGAATGTTGGCAATGTCTGTTTCAGCTTTCGGAGACAGTTGTGAGACTTGCACCTTCTGACTTGTGGATTGGCGATATATTGTTGGTTCTCCGTGCAACCCCGGGCAAGTATACCTTGCCTTCCTCTACAGTTTTATTTACATGCATTGTATTTTATTTTCCAGTTTTGACTGTTTATGGACATGTGTTTTTCGTATTATATTATTTTGAGTTGTTTTATTGCATATAGCCGTGTTCATGTTTGGTCTTATGGTTCACACTTGGAGTTACTTGTCAGTACCTTGCTTAAGTCGTGTCATAGAACGAGTACGTATAATTGAACTGCTAAATCCTTAATATTGTTTCCTTGGCACCAGAGAGTCCACACTCGGGACGAGGGTGTTTTGCTTGATCTGTTTACATCCATGAGTCCACACTCGGGACGAGGATGTCGATTATTTACACCAGAGAGTCCACACTCGGGACGAGGGTGTTTACATCAGAGAGTCCACACTCGGGACAAGGATGTTATACTTGCACCAGAGAGTCCACACTTAGGACGAGGGTGCCTTGCCGTGAACTAACCAGAGAGTCCACACTCGGGACGAGGGTTAGTACTAACCAGAGAGTCCACACTCGGGACGAGGGTTAGTAATTAGTTCAAACCCGTGAGTTCACACTCGGGATGAGGGTTTGGTTCTTCCATTGATCTCGTGTTCATTGTCCGCTCGACAGTTCATTTACGCGTAGTTGTTCGTGTTCGTGTTCGTGTTCGTGGTCGTGGTCGTGGTCATTTATCGTATTCCTGTTTTCTTGTTTATTTCCTTGTGCATGATAAAACTGTTAGATAGGCATGTATATTATGTATCTTGCTATGTCCTCTGAGGACCTGATGATCTCTTCAGGTTTAGCGATTGCAGGGAGTTAGCTAGTGGTTCTGGAGGACAGATGTGATGATGCGCTTGCGGGATTCAGGTATTGTTATCGTGTTTATTATCCGCTCTTGCTTTCATACCTTATCATGAGATATCCTGTTTCTTGATTCAGTTTTAGACTCTTGTTATTTCTTTTAGAGTCTTATCGGACATTTATACTAGTGGGCTGCAGACCACGACCCATAGTGTTCATTCATGTTTATTATTCTTATTGTGGATTGCGATATATATTGTTTGCCATGATTTGGCAACTTACCCTAGCCGTGACAGCGTTTACGTATTCGAGTCGGGCTGGAGTCCGTTCGATACGTAGCTGGCTTGCTCACGAGCTCGCGTCCGAAAAACCGGGTGCGGGTCGTGACAGCTCGTCCACCTATTGTCACCGGAGGAGTATCAGACGATCCTGACGTTGCGACGACATTCATCTGGTGGCGCTCCTCCTCCAGCACCGGGTCGAGCTCCAGGCGATCAGTAGTTTTGTTTTTACATTTTTGGACTGTACTATATCTTTGACTTTGTATGTATTTGGGGATATTCAGTTTTTTCGTTGAGGATATTGAGTTTGTACATATTTGCGAATATTGATTTGGTTTGTTCATGATATTATATATTGACATTGTTCGTTGCGGATAGTATTTCTTCTTTATATTTTTTGTATATTCTGGAATATATTGTGCGTGCTGGTGTTGAGTGTTCCACCGAGGGGGTCGGCGAACCCAGGGATTGGATTCTGTATTTTGTATTTTGTATTTTGTATTTTGGCTCAGGCTCCAGCTCCATTTGCATTCTGGAACCTTTTTTTTATATTTTTTTAACTTAGCGACGTTTTTAGCGACGTTCAAAAACGTTGCTAAATTTTAGCGACGTTAATAAATGTCGCTAAAAGCGTCGCTAAATGCTGACGTGGCAACACGTGGCACCAAATTTTATGTCAGCACGTCGTCGCCAACAACGTCGCGATAGTGTCGCTAAACGGCGACCACACGATAACGTCGCCTTTTACGTCGCTAATTAGCGTCAACGTTAAAACGTCGCAAATAACGTCGCTAATTAGCGACGTTAATAACGTCGCCCTAGCGACGTTTTGCGACGTTTTCTCGTTTAGCGACACGTTTTTTTTCGTCGTTCCCGAAACGTCGCCCTAAACGTCGCTAAATTGATTTAGCGACGTTTTCACCGAGGTTAGCGACGTTTTTAAACGTCGCTAATCTGACAAATTTTTGTAGTGCGTCCCAATGCCTTGATCGTAGTTCTATTTGAATAAACTCCTTCTACCTCCTCAACCCTACCTATTCTAATTATTCCTAAATTTCGAAGACGAAATTCTTGTAAGTTGGGTAGAATGTAAAATTCCAAAAATTTTACTACGATTTTTGAAACATATTTTTAGTATTTATTTTTTTCCTTCGTATTTGTACGTCGTCAGCAAGTACACATGTGCAGAGTGTACTATTTTTTTTTCTTATTTCAAAAAGTTTATTACAAATTTTTCCCTTATATATAAATAATAAATATTTTGATTAATTACATCGCCTCGTGATTGGAAAACTTTATTTATTTATTAAAAAAAAAGAAAAAGGCAATTTTTATCGGTAACTTAGGAAAATATGTTTTATGTGAATATTTTATTTACATACGAGATGCATGATTTATCAAATATATAATGTTGATTTTCGAAATTTATTTTAATCATTTAAAAAATATATTTATGAAGGATATTTTAAATGAATCTATGGTGGTTTAAATCAAAATTTTTTTTTATTTAAATAGTTTTGGTTTTAATTAAAGTTATTAGATAATTTTAGATTTTGAGAGATTTTATCGAAATGGTTTTAATTCGTTTAAATCAAAATATAGGAATATCAATTGGGAAATTTAAACCTTCCCAATCCCTATCTAAATAGGAGTCTCCACCTCCTATATAAGGAGAGATCCTATTGCTTTTTTTTTTATAGAAAAACTCCATGATTTTCCATTCACAGCTCGATCGTGCATCGTGTCGGTGTCCCATTTCCCATCCACCATATTGTCTATTTGTACAAGTACACCATTATCCTGTGTCAGACATTCCCTGACACACTCAACTCCGACGCAAGCATAAACCTAGCCCTGACTCCTCGCAACACCGCCAGGCGTATCCTGTCCCGGCACGCACTAGTACCACCCGAAGCCACCATCAGCCCCGCACCCTGTGATCAGCACAACCCAGCCCGGCGTCCCCCTCCACCACAGTCACCAGACCACCACCATCAACCCATCCCCAAAACCATCACCACCACATCGTCGCCACAAAACCCGTATCACCTCGCCTCCGCCTACTGCCCCCTCCATCCCAGGCAATCGTCCACCGCCGACGTCGGTCACCACCACCATCAACCCCCTCCAAAATCGTCATCACCACAACCATAAACCAAAAAACCTAAATAGTATTATACACCACCACCACTCTTACCTCTGCCATGGTCGCCAACAGCCCTGACCTCGCCTCCGTGTCGGATTGAACGCTGCGACGACCACGGGCACGCCACCGCTACTTGTATCCCAGCCGAGCGTCGCCGCTGTCCCTGTAAGCGCGCCACCCGCCGGCGAACGCCGCGTCTAAACCCTCTGCCCCGTCGAGCACGGTGAGCTTCGACCTCATCGTTGTGGGCGCCGACCACATGAGCGAGTCCCACCGCGGGTGCCGGCAGTTGTCTTCTCCCAGTCTCTAGCCTCTCCTCTCCGCCGTCGACCGCGGCGAGCACCGCCCAGCGCTGCACCCTCCGATCCGAAGTGTCCGCCGTCGCATCGGCTGGCCACTCCCGGCAGCACCTGACTCGTCGACGCCATCCCAACCGAGCCCTCTGATCCGTCGACCTCCGTAGGAGTCACATCGCCTCTTCGCCGAGCTCCGGGCCTCCTCCCCCGTGGCGGTGCACTGGTAACCCCTCTCGCCGAGATCTTCTTCCTCTCTTCCTCTTGAGTTCCCACTTCCACTGCTCCTTAAACTTTAGTTTTGCTCGGGAAGACAGCACTAAGCTTATGTGCATAATAGGACCAAGTATAGATATTTATTTATTAAATATTAAATGGTATATTCTATAGATAGCATTAGTGATGTTAATGCTACTAAGTATGATGTTTTTAATATATATACTAAGTAATTTCAATATAATTATATTCTCGACTAAAAATATAAGTTTTGTGCTTAGACACTACATGTATTTTTCAAATAAAGTTAATAGCCCTAAAAATATTACTATATTATTATTATTTTACTGAATTTGAATATAACTTTTGCCTAAAAATATATATATATAAACAAAGTTATGTTTTCTTCCTATTTAAACTTAAAATATTTTGATCAAATAAAAAAAAGCGATTTCCAAATTATTACATACATTTTCAAGTATTTATATAAAATATTTTTACTAGAAAATTTTAGTTAACCTAAAACGATTTTTTTTATATATATAGCTACTTACAAATATTTTGGGATAACAAAATATAGTTTCAAACGTCATAACTATTTTTTATTCTTTTTTTTGACCACGACTGATCGCTCGTTCTTATTTTCATGCAATACCGGACCCTCACATATCGACCCCGGCCATTGGAAATAACAAGACTTGTGGATCATTACACCACACCAGGCGTAACACCAGGTAAGACACATTGCCTTTACTGTTTAAATTTCCTGCTCAATATCGTACATATTTTGTTTATTTTCAAGTTGTTTCTTTCTAAATTATATGTAGATGCAAATTACTATATTTTATGCAATTGGCTTAGAGTTAAGGGACTACCGTCAAATTTAGTGTCTTATTGACTTGTCACGATTGTACACGAGTTGTGTGTGAGAGTTATGAGTATCATATAGAGGTCACTTGTGTATGGGCTGATCCCCCGTGCGCATGCGTAGGAATAACTGTCAATAGATGCATGTTAGAAGACTTGACAGTTATCTATTATAAAATAGTATAGTGGAAACGACACGTGTTTGTGTGTCATGGTTACGACACACGTATAGTATCAATGGGGGGAGGGGACAGCTACTAGAGTAGGGGCTACATTTATTTTTACACACATTTGGAAGATAGTGTCTCGGATGAGCGCTACGTGTTACCCGATCGATAGTGTCTCGGATGAGCGCTACTTGTTGGCCACTCTTTATTACTTGCTTGCGTGAATCCGTTACAGCCCCTGCGTAGAACGTTGTCCTCAAAGTGCATATCACATAGAATGGTTAGGAACCTTTACTTATGCATACTTTTCTGTTGAGCTTTATTATTCAGTTATTGGCATGATATTAAGTATCTTGTTACGTCCCTCTGAGGACCTGGTGATCTCTCCAGGTGTGTGTTTCGTGATTTCTTGTAGGTGCTCTAGCTAAGGCCATGTCTTCCTTTCTCCATGATGATTGCTCTTGGACTCGTCACTTGCTCTCGCTCGACCAATTCTTTCTTTGTATATTTTTCCATATTTAATTTAGTTGGTAGTGGATTTGTCTCGGCCCAACTATTATATACATGACAAACTCAAAGTTGCTTTTATATCATTTTATCTTCGTGGATGAGATTTAGTGCATTGGCTTTCTATATTTACAGCTTATGTATACATACGAGCCTTTCATTTATGTTTTCCATAAATAAATTCACTTTATTTATTGTGTTTCTGGGAAAATTACAACTGTAGGAATCCGATCTAGAAGACGATCGCTTTATCCCTTAGACGATGCGAAGAAGAAAAGCTCTCAAAATTTTGACAGTAATTTAGATAACTATGTATCTGTACAATGAATAAGAAAAAGAACTCTATTTATAGAGTCAAAAATAACTGAAAAGATAACTGTCTTCACAGCCTGTGCCTAGTTGAAAATCATGCAGGATTTAACATACGCAAGGTTATGAGCAGTTACTGGACGTGGCCTGTAACTGTTGGACACATGGCAATCATGCATGAGTCGTATGCAAGTTACAGGACACGCGGGTGAGAGATCAGTGGCATGGCTTCCACGTACTCCAATTTGATGAAATCCACGCAGACTTGGGTCAGAAAGTTTCAAAATCTACGCAAACTTGGGGCAAGAAACTTCAGAATCCACACAGACTTGGGCCAGAAAGCTCAAAATCCACGTAGACTTGGGGCAAAAAGCTTCAAAATCCACGCAGACGTGAGGCAGGAAGCTTCAGAATCCACGCAAACTTGAGACAGAAAGTTCAAAATACATGCAGACTTGAGGAAGGAACATATAAGTTCAAAATACACGCAGACTTTGAGCCAGAAGGCTCAAAATATACGCAAGATTGAGGCAGGACTGCCAGCTGTCTTGATTCGACGTGCCTCGACTGACACAAAATCTCTGACAGTGATTGCTTTGTCAGTCACATTAAATGACAATAAGCTCTTTTGGTACGCCAACTTGGTGAAGGGCTGAGTCTTGCTGAAGAAGATTTCAAAAATTATGCAATAGTCGGCTGGGATCTCTCGAGTTCCGTGCATACGTGGCATACGAGGGAACATTCTTCGACTGCCGTGCTGTCAGTCATAATGACATTTCTGACAAATGATGAGCTGTCTCTAGCGTGATTTTTAAATATTGTCTTGATCAACTCAGCGTGACTTTTAGACTCTGTTCTGATCAACTCAGCGTGACTTTTGGACTCTGTTCTGATCAACTCAGCGTGACTTTTGGGCTTTGTTCTGATCAACTCAGCGTGACTTTTATTTTTAAGGCCTACAAAACCCCCTTCAAATTTTTCGAAAAATGATAAATTATTTCGAAATACTTTGAAATCAAGATGATAAAATAAATTTAGTCACGCTGAGATGACTTTTAAAGAGATATTTACTCCTAAATGATTGGACTGTTGGGATTCTATGCAGTTAGGATCCCGTATCAAACTCCTAAATCGAGGCAAATAATGATGTGCCGTTTAGAATTCTTCATGAGCCTATAAATATGCCATAAGTCATTTCTTTCCTTCTTTACTTGCTTTTAGAGAGAGAGAATCTACAGAAGAGAACTTCTCCGACGAACTTCATCTTCCCCGACTTCTTCTTCTCCTTCTCAGCAGCAATGGCTCCCAAGAAAGCCGATGCTCAGGCCAAGGGGAAAGCCCCTGCGACTTCTTCGCGTGCCACTACTGACAGACTCCCTCGACACGAAGTCCCGTAACCTCCTATGCATCGTAAGTGATGGGGGATACGAACTGTTGAAGACGACTTTGATGAAGATGAACTCCACATAGAATTTTTAGGATCTTAATATAAATAATGAACTTCAGAAATATATCTCCCCCTTTTTAGGGCAAAGGATATTAATAAAGTATGCCCCCTCTTTAGGGTCGGCCATACTTCACATCTTCGTGTTTACGAAGCTCTGTGTTTCACGCAAAGGAGCATGGCTCTCATGACTCTGCGTGATTTTTCCATGTTGGCAGAAATATCCATGTTGAAATAGTCACGCAGCTTTCATAATGACTCTGCGTGATTTTTCACATGTTGGCAGAGATGTCAATGTTGAATTATTCACGCAGCTTTTATGATGACTCTGCGTGATTTTTCACATGTTTGGCAGAAATGTCCATATTGAAATAGTCACGCAGACTTCTGAGAGTCATCCTCTGGATAGACTAGTCTTGATCTGTCAGCGTGTTTTTGTCATTTTTACTTAAATGTGATTTTGGAAATGACGCGTGACTTTCATCCTAATCTGTCTGGACTTTGCGTGAATTAATCATCTGCGTGAATAAATCACTCAGCATGTCTTGGTAGTATATATGTCTGAAGTCTGCGTGACTTTTGAATTTTCCTTCAAATACTGTAATACACGCATAAGGCTCGTAGTCATAGAAAAACACATCTGACCTTATCTTCTTTCATTTTCTGTAGTGAACATCCGAAGCGAAGAAGCAGATTATGAAGGGCACTTGAGTTTCTCATTTAAACATGATTTATCTCATGTGCAATTTCCCCAATTTGATCTTCCAGAAGCCAGACTATCATTGTTGGCCAATCAAGATCATACAACCCTACTCTGCTTAATGAATGGACAACCCTTTCAGAGTCTGGATTTGGTGTCCCATAAGAAACCAGCATTTTTGTTCGGAGATGCTATAGCACAGAAATCACAACCGAAGGGCATCAGAGAGAAGGTGTGCTTCTACTTCGAAGGTGATGTGAAACAGTCCATGTACTGGCCAAAGGTTTCCAGGGGTTTATCTATCATGAGGTTCATGCATGCCAGTTATCCCAGGAAGATGTCCTGGCATTTAACAGAATATCAGCAGGCGAAGGCGAGCCGTATAATTTACAGAAAGGAGGGATTTTTCAGTGCCCCCGAGAATCATGTATCAGTGTTTCGGGGTTTGAAGCCTGGATGCATACCACCTGAAGACTCATCAATATTGATGCTATTTAGAATACCCATTTTCATAAACGAATTCATGGCGAACAAGAATGCATTCTATCCTACCGATTCGATGCCGAGGATGAACGGCTTGATGAATCAGGAGAATGTGAGATGGAGGACTTTTGTCCACTGGGCTTTGGAGAATTTTGAGACTGAGCTAAAGAAGATAAACCTTTATGATGTCGTCGTCAATTCATCCTACGGCTTCAGGCCCAACCCCTTCCTGTTCCTGGCATTGGTTGAGAGGTATAACCACAGGACGGGGACATTCATGACTCCAAAAGGGGAGATGGGCTTCGCCCTTCATGAGATGGAATACATCTCACACCTGCCTTCAGGCACGTTGCCGTATGAGGAGTACGTGCCTACGACAGAAGAACTGAATTTTCTGTCAGAGAAGAACCCAGAGATGGTGCATCTATTTGAAGAGATGATGTGCCATTTTGGCACATGTACTCTATATTACAAGAGTTCTAAAGATGAAGCTGGCAACCACATCCAGAAGTGGATGTCCTACCTTTTCATGAACCGTGAAAAGGATGAGAAGAAAATAAACGAGAAGAGATGGTACCAGATTAGCAACTTCAAGCCTCTCTCTGAGAGTGAAATCATTTATCTGCTGGAGAAATATGACTGCAAGGATTTTACGATCACTGAAGACTGGTACGAGTTCAAAGCTGAAACCACCTTCAGCTCGTATGTGAGACAGAGGGGAAAGATTCTGTCGAGGAACGGTCATTTGGCCGGATTCCTATCTCTGTGGTTAAGAAGATTCATCGTTCCTGGCTCCAGCTCACTGGATAGGATACATAGAGGCGTTATCTTTGCAGCGGTACGCCTTATGTATGGTTACAAGCTAGACTTATTATCAGCGATGACCTGTAGACTGAATGCAGGTCTTCGAAATTTTGTAACCAACATGTTATCTGATCAGAGGAGGATGACTGAAGAATTTCCAAGGATAGAGATGCCCTTCACATATTTATATGGTTGGCTTCTCCTCCATCATGATGGTTTGATACCTCCAGGGGCAAGAGGGAGTGGCAGTCTTTTCTTGGAGAGGTACTCTGGAGAGACTTTCTGGAAGGTTCACACCCTTCCAGAATGCAGAAATATCTTGAATCGAGCTTCACATTGGTCCATTCAATGTATCCCTCCACCATTGGATTATGAAAGCATGCCCTTGAATATGATGGACGGAGATATGGGAAACAGGCTAGATGACGTAGCCTTCAAATGGTTGCAGAGAATCAGGCCGTCTCATCTAGTATACCGTCATGAAGAGATGACGTATCTGGAGCCATATTTACCAAGCCGATTTGCTAGACAATTCGGATATGACCAACTTCACGTTGGGAACGCCACCACTTGCCTTTCTGCTCGTGGAGGGCTTATTGACGGAGCTCGGGCTTGGAGATATTTTGCGGCTAGAGATACAAAAGCTGTATTCTCTATGCCTAATCCTTTATCTAGCTCGGGGACAAAGATGCTTTATACATATGCTCGCTTCTATGTGTCGTCGAGCACCTTCAAGCCAAGTTTCAATCTGAAGACCTTTGTTGCGGAGGATGAGCCAGCTCCATCGAAGAGGTCAAAGAAGAAAACTGTTATTCAACAATTTCCTCCGGAACCCGAAGATGAGACAACAGAGGTTGAGCCCCTATATGAATTATTCCAGGAGGGAAATTTTCCTGATGAAGTTCATCCGCCTATTTTTGTATCCCTCTCCAAGAGGAAGAGAAGTGATGAATCTGAGACCGTCTCAAAGAAGAGTACCAAGTCTCAGGCATCTAAGAAGAAGAAGAAAGGGGTCTCAGTGACTGCTACTTCATCTTTAGGTGGCATCTCAGTTGACGAAGATGATGCCGCTGATAAAGACGAAAAGACTGATGAAGACGACGCTCCTTTGATAAGGAGGTCGAGGGGCAAGTATGTCAAGAAGTCCGTTAGCAAAATGAAGGGCAATAAACTTCTAGAAATAATTATAAGTGGAGGAGTTTTGCCAGAAATCAATGAAGCGGCTTCTACTGAGAAGACAGAGTCTGATGATATTCACCAACCAGCAGCTTCAACTGGACAGATTGAGGTAGAGTCTGTTCGAGTTCAGAAAACAACTGCTCCTACAACAAGTGGAGTAGTTATTGAACCCTCAGAGACGAGGATGATCCCGTTTGAGCATGGGACAGAGGGCGTCATTCAGGCACTGGATGACCAAATTGATTATTCTGAAGAAGAACCTGCCCCAGCAGAAGTTACAGAACAGCCAGAAATTCCTGAAACTCATGTTGAAGAAGACATTTCTTCGGCCAGAGGCGATGAAGACGTGCAAACGTCAGAGCTACCAGCTACTGATGACTTGTTGAAGAATGTTTGTACAGACATCATTCTTCGAACTGATATTCCAGGGGAGACTGAAGCGGAAGTCAATGCTGAACTTGCTATCATCACTGTTCCTGAGATTCATCCATCTCAAGGAATAGATGAAGATGTGAACATAATGGACTCCAGATCAGAGACTCATCTTGAAGTCGGAGATGATAAAGAGTCTGAAGAAGAAGAGGAAGAATGAGAGGATTGACATGCTGGTACTTCTACTCCTTATGATGAGGATAAAGTCAGGGGGAACAGAATGGAACTTAGCCCCGAACCTGCTCAATCTCCAGACAATGCTCCAGCGGCTAGTAATTCTGGAGCTGGAAGCAGCCATATGAAGCAGGTGTCGGACACTATCATGGACCGGCTACGAGAAGATGCCAGACTCCCTTCACATATCGAATATGAACCTCAACCTGGTAGAATTTTATTTCAAATTCTGTTTCTGTTGTTTATTTTTCTTTATATGCTGATTATATTTTTTTTTACTGTAGGAA
Source organism: Iris pallida (assembly GCA_029216955.1). Lineage (NCBI taxonomy): Eukaryota > Viridiplantae > Streptophyta > Magnoliopsida > Asparagales > Iridaceae > Iris > Iris pallida. The sequence continues at coordinate 4,789,978 of JANAVB010034019.1, forward strand.
CTGTTGCAGCAATGAGTTCAACTCATGCTCCGCTTATCCAGGCTGATGCTGATGAAGGGAGTTCACACTTGCCAACTTCTCCAATCGCACACACTTCTGTTCCCAGGATAGAGAACATTCAGGCTTCTTCTTCCATGATGACAGCGACTCCTGGATTCGAGACTGGACTAGCAAAAACTCTGGAAATGTATTCAGAGATCATTTACTCATATCTAGATACATATTCCAGACGTTTCTTGAAAGATGAAGCTATGCCCTTTTCTGATCTTCGAACTATGGTCAAGTTCCAGCTCATGGCATTGCGACATGCTGGTTGCGAGTCTCAGTGCATCTTCTTCGAACATCTCCTGGATGAGTTGGAAATAACTATCCGAAAATACTGGGAGACTAAGAAGGAAGACATTGATTCTTTAACTGCGGCTGAAATCAGTCAATTGGAGCATGAAGCCCAGTCCCAGCAGGCTGCATTAGAAGCATTTTTTGCCTCTTCTTCTGAGAAATTAGTAGAAAAGGGAGAAGAAATATTAGCTACTCGTCAAAGAGTAGAGCTTCTGGAGAAAGATAAAGCATTCAAAGCTGAAGAGCTGAAGAAATTAAAAGAGGAGTTGGCTCGTCTCTAAGAGCGAATTGCTGTTATAGAAACAGAGCAAGCTGAGGTCGTTGCTGCTTATATTTCTGAAGTCGAACGCTGTGACACTCTTCAAAAAGAGCGAGAGCAAATGCAGGCGGAACAGATTGAAGAAGTTAACCGCATCCAATCTACTATCATTATTTTTGATGAGCAAAATATCACAGTTGAAGCAGCTGAAAGAGTTCAAAAAGCTCATGAAGAGAAACTGAATGCTGTTCTTGAACGTATCAGGGAGTTGATAACTCCTAATAAGTGAATCTTTTTCATTTTCACTTGTATTCAATGTTTTGATTTTGAATGAAAACAAATAAAAATTCTTGATCTGATTTTTGATTTTGCTGTTTTAGTAATAATATATTTATAGAAAACATGTTCAGAGGTAGATAATACATGACACGTTTCAATAGAATAGAATATACAAACGAACTTTGTAATTCTATCAGATGATATTAAACCAGAAATGATCTTAGTTTAATACTAATAAAAAATAGAATTCAGATATAAAAATATCTTTGAACTCAATTTTTTATGATTTTTGGATAATAATGAACGGATGAACCGTCAGATGATGATGAACGAACGAGTTAACCGTCAAATTATAACGAACGGGCGAACTATCAGATGAATGTGATAAATGAACGGATGAACCGTCAGGCATTAATGAACGGGCGAACCGTCAGATGAATGTAATAAATGAACGGATGAATCGTCAGGCATTAATGAACGGGTGAACCGTTGGATGAATGTGTCGCTTCATTATTTGAGGAATTCCTGCCTATAAATATAGCAAAAATCTGTCAAGAACGAACACTTCTACCCTTCAACATAAAAATGTCGTCTGAAGAAGCATCCAAGAAGGCTGGAATTGCCTCGAAGGTTCCAAAGGACACTGAAGAACGCCCTGCCGATCCAGTTCAACCGAAGGAGGTAGATGCAGGCGAAGGTTCGTCTGCACCCAAGCCACCACGAGACATTCTGGATTTTCTGCTTGATCCAGGAAGGACTGAAGAAGAGGAAGCCATGAGGATGGCTGCTTGCAAGTTTCTCGTGGGCTCCAGCAAAGAAGTTCTCAGCTCTTTTGCTGATCGCGTTTTCGAGAAGGACGGCAGCGGTCCGCGTCCGAATGTAGAGAAGGATGATAGTGATATTCCTTAAAATCATGTACTATCATTCATGATTTAAAAATAAAAATAAAATTTTATTTATAAACATGAATTTGTCTGATGATTTACAAGTATTTATACATAGTACTTTTTAAGGAATTTGCCATTAATAGGCATCATAACTTTTCGACCATCCAGTTCTGAGAGTTGATAAGCTCCATTTGAGAAAACTCTGCTCACAACATAGGGACCTTCCCACTTTGCGTCGAATTTGCCTTTGCTCATATGAGTCATAGTCATAGGACGTCTGACTGTTAGAACCAGTTCTCCTTTTTGATATGCTCGAACTATGACCTTCTTGTTAAAAGCTCTTGAAATTCTAGCTTGATAGAATTCGATATTCTGTTGAGCAGATAATCGCTTTTCATCCAGAGCTTCTAATTCCTGAAGTCGAAGACGATCATTATTTTCGGTAGTAAGTTCATTAGCGATTGCTATCCTTAAAGAAGGAATTTGAATCTCTAATGGAAGAACAGCTTCGCATCCATACACCAGAGAGAAAGGTGTACATTTAGTAGCATTACGAACTGTAGTACGGTAGGCCCACAAACATTCACCGAGTTTCTCACTCCAATTACATTTGTTAGTAGAGACAAACTTCTTTAGGAGTTTGATGATGGTCTTGTTGAAAGCTTCTGCTAATCCGTTAGCTGTCGGATTGTATGCTGTAGCGGCCATATTGTTGATCCGATGATCGTCACAGAATCGAGTAAACTTCTGGCTGACAAATTATGGTCCATTATCATGAATAATGCGTCGAGGAACACCAAATCTGTAGATGACATGATGCTTGATAAAATTGATGACATTGGAAGTTTTGACTTCGGATAAAGGAATGGCTTCGGCCCATTTGGAGAAATAATCGATTATTGCAAGAATAAACCGATGACCTTTTGATGACGGCGGATTGATCGGACCGATAATGTCCATGCCCCAAGCTTCGAAGGGCCATGATGCTGCCGTTGGATGTAGAAATTCTGAGGGTTGATGAATAAAATCCGCATGGATTTGACAAGCTTTACACTTCCTTGCATATTCGATGGCATCTGATACCATAGTGGGCCAATAATAACCCATACGTCGAATACGGTCCTGAAGTTTTGGTCCAGGCTGATGTGCTCCACAAACTCCATCATGTGCTTCGCGAATAATTTGTTGAGCCTCATCACCAGCAATACATCGAAGAAGTAAACCATCATAAGCTCGACGATATAAGGTTTTTGTTGTATGATTGTAATAGAATCTGAGTGATCGTCGTCTGATAGATGCTGCCTCACTCGGGTTATCTGGAAGAATATCATACAATACGAAATCTAAGAAAGAAAGTCTCCAATCTTTATCCGTATTCTGAGTCTCAGCTGAATTACTGAAGATGAATTCCATGCTAGAATCAGATGAAGATGATAATGATTTATGACTTAATCTAAATCCTCTTGTTGCATTAACATCATGAGATGTTGATTCTTCAATGTCAACTGGAAGTCCTAGAGTTAGATTGTTTTCGAGATGAAATAATTCTCGATTACAGACAACAATCATTTGTTGACGTCTGATGGGAATAGCTAACACCGCCGCAAGATTAGCAAGAGCATCAGCTTCTGTGTTACATGCTCGTCTGACATGCTCAATGAAGAACCCTTCAAATAAAGAAGCCATAGATATAGCCGATCTATAATAAGGAACCAGATCTTGATGGCGAACTTCATAAGTACCCCTTATCTGATTAACAATGAGTTTAGAATCTCCATACGCTTCCAAATATTGAATATTTAGATGTTTAGCGAGTTGAAGACCAATGAGCAGTGCATTGTACTCAGCTACATTATTTGAACATGGTTGATCGAGAGAATAAGCTCTTTGGATAGCAAGACCTTCTGGAGACACAAGAACGATTCCAACCCCAGCGACAATGTCACCATTAGGACCTATTCTCGAAGCTCCGTCAAAGAATAGACGCCAAGTAGGATCTTTTTCAACAATTAGATTTGAATCTAGGACTTCATCTGGGATTTCATCATAGAGTTTTGAATTCTCTGGAATTGAATGAGCAGCCAGAAAATCAGCTAATGCTTGTCCTTTGACCAATTTCTGAGGAATATAATGCATATCATACTGAGCAAGTAAGATTTCCCAGTTAGCCAATCGAGAATTCAAAACACTGGATTTCTTCATCATGACCCGTTTAGGATTGATCCTGGAAATGACATGAATAGTCTGGCCAATGATATAATGTCGTGTCTTTTGGACAGCGAACATCAGGGCTAGACATTCTTTTTTGACCGGTGAATAACAAGGTTCAGCTCCGGTCATAGTACGACTGAGATAGTAAATGGCTTGTTCATGACCATTTTGATTCTTTTGAGCAAGCAATGCACCCAATGAATGACTCATTGCTCGGGTATATAGGAGGAACGGTATTCCTGAGACAGGAGGTACCAATACTGGAGGGCTCATTAGATATTGTTTTATATCATCAAATGCTTTCTGACATTCATCATTCCAGACAAAAGAAATACCTTTCTTCATAAGTTTATTGAATGGTCTGCAGCGTCCTGAAAGATTAGAGATGAATCTCCTGATATAAGCGATCCTTCCTTGAAATCCTCGAAGCTCTTTTAAGGTGCGTGGAGGACGCATCTCTTGGATGACTTTGATCTTCTCGGGATCTACGTGTATACCTTTAGAGGTAATAACGAAGCCGAGAAATTTACCACTAGAGACGCCTAAGAAGGACTTAGTAGGGTTCATCTTTAATTGATGCTTACGCATTAGATCAAATATAGTCTTCAAATCTTGGATATGATCCTCCTTTTGTCGACTTTTGACTGCAATATCATCAACGTAGCATTCGACTGTTTTCCGCAAATGTTCACGAAATATAGTGCTCATGGCTCGTTGATAAGTTGCTCCTGCATTCTTGAGACCGAATGGCATAACTGTATAACAGTATGTACCGATCGGCGTTCTGAAAGAAGTGTGTTTCTCGTCGTCTGGAAATATTTTGATCTGATTGTACCCAGAATACCCGTCCATGAACGACATCCGTTCAAACCCACAGGTATTATCGATCATGACATCAGTAATTGGTAGAGGGAATTCGTCTTTAGGACATGCCGCATTGAGATCGCGGAAGTCTATGCATACTCTGATTTTGCCAGTCTTTTTAAGAACATGAACTATATTAGCCACCCAATCGGGATGTTGTTCCTCTCTAATAAACCCAGAGGCCATGAGTTTATTGACTTCAGCTTCAATTGCATCCATGATGTCTGGACGAAATCGTCGCTGTTGTTGTTTGACCGGTTTAGCATTTGGCATGATATTGAGTTTATGAGTTGCGATTTGTGGATCAAGTCCTGGCATATCTTCATAACTCCAAGCGAAGACATCGATGTATTCACGAATAAGTTTGATCATGTCTTGCTTATCAGTTTCTGAAAGACTTTTACTGATGAATATTGGTTTGGGGGATCCCTCTTCACCAACATCTATTTGAACAAGTTTGTCTTCAGTCGGAGGTTCTTTTTGTTCGAATCGGAACTCCCATTGATTATCTAACCTTTGGGCCCATTGTTCTGATTCAGGTGAGATTTCAAACTCATCTTCGTCTTCATCACTTTCTTCAGAACAGTCAATGGAGACCATGTTGGAAGACAGAATGTTGCAGTAGAAATCACCGATACTTGTATCAGAATCCCAAGAGGTAGTACTAGAAGAATCAGATCTCTTATCTTCGTCAGATTCGGGATCTTCATGAACAGTATTGATAAAAGGAGTAGAAGCAACATAACCCAATCCGCATTTTGTTCTCCCATATTTCAGAGGAGGAATTCGGACAGGCATTTTTCTTCCTTTTCCACTATTGAGGCCAGTTCTGAGGTCATAGCCCATATTTTTAATAATGTCTTTAGATTGCTGACTATAACGACGTAGTTGTAATTTTCCAGTATCATCGTTTTTGTCATCATCTTCAGGGTTAGAAGGATTTTGGGGCCCTTTGTAAAAGACTATTGGAATGTCTCCTGGCTTTCTGCTGGGAATTAGAAAGTATGAAGTTTGTACTGATTCTAGGGATACATCTGTATGAAAAGTCTGTACAACTCCTATGGTAAGTGTTCTTAGGTCATCTAACAAATGTAAATAACTATGAACATGATTACACACATCAATATACTGCAAAGATGGAGACTTTTCATTAAATTTAAAAGTAGCAGTATTTACATTGGAAGAAGGCTGAGCCTTAGAAATCTTAGCCAAATCAATGACTAAAGGGGGAGAAGAAGAACGAGAAGAAGTTTTATTTCGATTAAGATCGATAACAAATGGCTCAGAGGAGATGAGCTCCCTTGAAGCTTGAGATGGAAGAGTAATCCGCCCTCCAACAGGGATTACCAGCGTATCCTGTTTTATATGTGAAGATACATGAACTGTAGTACGTCCACTGACAGGAATGATCAGTATATCTTGAGTAGACGACTGAGGTAATGGAGAGATCCGTCCGCTCACTGGAATAATAAAAGAACCTTCTCCAGAGGGCTTAGGAGATTGTTGCTGAGTAGTTCGACCTTTAACAGGGATTATAAAAGTCTCACTTTGTGAATCCTCTTTCTCCATAGCTTGTATCACCCTTGTATACTCTTCTTTGTACATCCGGGAATCATTGAAATAAGCTTCAACCCCATGGAAAGGATTTATATCAGCAACTTCCTTTTGTACTCTTCCATTGTTGTCAATGTATTTAAAACACTGATGAAGAGTAGAAGGCACCACATTATTTTCATGAAGAAAGGGCCTCCCCAGAAGAAGATTGTAAGATCCCACGATTTCGATCACATAGAAAGTGACTTTGGATCTGAAGTCGCCTATCTGAAGTTTGAGATGAATCTTTCCCAAAGGCTCACTTCGGCTTTGGTTGAATCTCAGGATAGTAGTAACCGTCATGGAAAGCTTGTGAAGAGGGATTTTTAGTTCATCCAACAGACTCTTTGGCATTATACTTATAGCAGACCCTGGATCAATGAGGATACGATCTATCTTCATCGTATCGATATAACCGGTGTAGTAGAGAGGCCGATCATATCGATTATCCTCCAATAGCATGTCGTCTTGTGTAAAGGTGATATTTGGGATAATCTCCAATACACTGTTGCAATGTAAGCAAGTGACAGGTTCTTCATTTGGCTTTTTTAATTGAGCAAGACAAGAGTCAGCCTGAAGAAGTGCTTCACTTAACATCTCCCGAGTCTCTTTGGAAAGACGTAGAAGTTTAAAGAGTGACATTCTAGCTGGAGTATTAGCAAGTTGAGCTAGAATGTCGAAGTTATAAGGCTTCTGAAGTCCAAGAGGAGGGGACTTCTTGATGGGCTTATCAAACCGAGCCTGTTGTTTGCCTTTCTCAAGAGCTGTGGGCTTGGAAGGAGCAGGTTCAACCGGTGCAGTGGAAGGGATAGGTGCAGTGGATGATTATTCTTCAAGAGGAACATTAGGAACATCTTTGTCAGCAGGAGGGATATCGGGAGTATCCTCAGGACCCTTTGAATAATCCTTTAGATAAGGTTTCCCTGTTCTAGTAGCACCAGCAAGTGCTTCTTCCTTATCTTTCAACTCTGTGTCGGAAGCGGATCCGATAGAAGTTATATGACATAACTTAATCTTTCCAACCTTCTTGGACTTTCGGGAAGTAGTCTTTTGAAGAGGAGGAGATTCAAAATCTGCCACTAGATCAGGATGAATCCATATGATTTCTCCTGTTTCCATGGTGATTGGTACTAATCCTTCAGACTGTGGAGGAGGAATATTCACTATTTCAAGAGTTGCCTTGGGAATAGGAACAATCCCACTTTCAAGGAGTTGAGGAGGAAAATCTCCGAATTGCATAGAGACGACGTTAGAAGTGACGGTCTTCTCTTTCGGAGTAAGAGAGATAGCTCTAGATTTAATCATTTCATGGATCTTTCCTTTCAGTACATAACATGTACGAATTGTATGACCCAATATTCTGTGGTATGGACAGTATTTAGGATGATCTGTCTTACCAGCTTCATCAGGTTTCTTGATTTCAGGTAACTGTATTTTATTACCTTTCAGCAGACATTCAAAGATACCAAGGACATCGTCGTCATCAAAAGAGTATTCTTCTTTAGGGCGAGGTGCTCTTGGTTGTTGAGTCGTAGAGGCGGGGGGAGTTTGAACAGTCGATGCATCTTTACTCTGAAGATTAACTTCAAGGGTTTCTTTTCCTTTGCGATTATTGGATTTAGCATTATTGTTAGTACCTTGACCTATTTCTTTGGGAGTCATCTGCACTCCTAAGCCTTTAAAAGTTTCAGCACTGATTTCAGCGGCTTTGGCACTAACTATGAAGGAAGGCCAATCTTGGAATTGGGTAGATCCTGTCCACATGCTGATAATTGGCAACAAATTTAATTTGCATGTGTCGATGGTGACAGCATCAGGAGTTCCAAGAGGCATCTTCAGAGCTTCTCTTCGAAACCGTTTAATGAATTCTTCTGTAGTTTTATTATTTTTCTGCTTGATTCTTATAAGAGCAGACATAGTCATGTCATTGAGCCCTTCATAGAACCGTTCAAGAAACATCTATTTGAAACCGGCAAATGAGGTAATACACCCATCCGGGAGACTTCTATACCATTCATAAGCCGTTCTTTTGAGACATCCGACAAACACCCGAGTAAGAAGGGCGTCACTTGGTTGCAATTGGTCAGTCATCACTTCAAAGTGATTGATAAATTGACTTGGAGAAGTGGTTCCATCATAGAAGGAGATAGTAGGAGGCTTGTATTTAGGAGGATATGATACTTGCTTCCATTCTATCGGATAAGGTTGCTTGATGCCTAACCTTTGTAAACCATCCTTCTGTTTGAATGCCTCAAATTGAGTTTTGAGATTCCTCAATTTTTCAGTAACAACTCCAGAGGATTGTGGAGTTGTAGCTTGCAGAGAATAGTTGGGATGAGGAACAGCATTATAAGCACTACCCCCAGCTCCGGAGAGACTAGGATTTGGTTGAACTTGCCCAGGAGTATTGGATTGTACTGCTGGAGGAACATGTACTGGACTTACACCAGTGTCAATTGGTATAGCATCTGGTACAGTCTGTCGATTTTGTATCTGGGTTGCCATAAGTTCATACATCGACTTCATAGTGTCAGCCATAGACTTCATTTGCTGTTCCAAAGAAGCAATTCTTTGTTCTTGAGGAGTCAAGGAAGAAGAAGGTTCATCAGTATTCCCATCGACCATATAAGTCGTAACTGTACGAGGGATTATTGATGAACTGGTGGATGTTGTATGTTCTGAATCATTACTTTGTGTATCAAAGTCATTTGTAGGAGAACTACCTCCAGTAGGAAGAGGTGGGAAGTTAGATTCTCCAAGAAATTCAGAATCATCTTCAGAAATCAAAATCCTTTGACTAGAAGCCAGGACTCTTGCTCTGGTGCCTCTGTATACTCCATCTGGACTATCAGTTCTACCCCCAGTATCCCGAGAGGTCATGTTGACAGAAGCAAACAAAGGTTCATCTTCATCAGGCATAGGTTCACACTGAATCCGATTGAAGACAGATTATCGTTTAGTTTGACATCTGCATTGCATTATGACTCTCGGTTGAAAGTTACAGTCATGATCAACATGGTCCTGATCCATTGATTGACATCTGCATTGAATGATGACTCTTGGCTGGAAGTCACATTCAGCATGATCCATTGACAAAGAATTATTCCTCCTCTTCTGTTGAAGGTGTTCTCGTAAATCTGTTTGTGAAGATTGGGATATATCAGAGAACATTCTTTGTGTATTTTTAGGAATATATTTCCGGTTCTTGGGTCTTGATGGCTCTTGATTATATAGAGAATGATTAATCTGAGCCACATAATTTCTAGCATACTCTGCATCTGGATCTTTTATTTTCATATTCGATTGGTGTGGTTTCTTAACACCAGAAATACTTTCCAAACGGATTTGATTAAGTTTTGCTCTTAGATCAGTTGGAGGTAACACATTGGTTTTTGAAACTTGGAGTTTTCCTTCTATTGATCTGGATATTTGCAGAGAAGGAAGAGTTGAACCACCCTCTTGATTAGGAGTTGGTAACAGACCCTCTTTCATAGACAAATTATGTGCCCAATTCGAAGAAGTCATAGAAGAAGACATTAAGGAATGTTTCTTCTTAGACTTATTCAAGTTTTGAGACATAGAATGTCCAGAAAGAAGAGTAGTCAAAAGACCATCTCCTTTTCTTTGACTAACAAAATTGTCAGTCAAAGCTGTTCCTGAAGTAAAGACTACAGGAGCAGAAGAAACAACTAAGGAGTTATTTCTTTTCGAAGGGACTTTGTGTGGAGGAGTTCTAGCAAGACCACCCCCTGTTCTGGTAGAACTTGGCAAAGAAGAAGAGATAGCTAAAGAGCTATTCTTCTTTGAGTATGTTGGTGACAATTTGGCTAAGGAGCCAGTATTGTCAGCGTATAGAGTCTTGGCTAAAGAGCCAGATTTTGGTACGCACACTGAGTCAGGAAGAATTGACTTGGAAATACACGCTGGAACAGTTTTGGCTAAAGAGCCAGTGTTGTTAGCGTGACTTTTGAATTTAGAAATACACGCTGGAACAGGTTTGACTAAGGAGCCAGTGCTGCCAGCGTGACTTTTGACTTTGAGATTGCACGCTGGAACAGGCTTGACTAAGGAGTCAGTGCTGTCAGCGTGACTTTTGACTTTGAGATTGCACGCTGGAACAGGCTTGACTAAGGAGTCAGTGCTGCCAGCATGACTTTTGATTGCTGTCGTCTTCGAGCACACAAGAGTGTGCGTACTTGAAGTAGAGTCCTTGCCAGTATTAGGAGTAGATACTGTGGCAGAAACTTCACCCTTGGTTGCCAACAAATTTTTAGGGACGTAGACAGATCGTCCCTTAGACTTGGCAGTGGTGATGGAGGCTGAAGTGGGCTTGCCATCCTTAGTCCGTTGCATTTCTTCGTAGGCGAGTTGATCGAATTGGATCGATATCACCTTCTTCGTCGAGCCGACTGACGAAGTGTCGCATTGAGTTGTTGCCATCTCAGAAGAGGAGATGGTTTTCCCCAGCAGAGTCGCCAATTTGTTTTCCATAAATAAATTCACTTTATTTATTGTGTTTCTGGGAAAATTACAACTGTAGGAATCCGATCTAGAAGACGATCGCTTTATCCCTTGGACGATGCGAAGAAGAAAAGCTCTCAAAATTTTGACAGTAATTTAGATAACTATGTATCTGTACAATGAATGAGAAAAAGAACTCTATTTATAGAGTCAAAAATAACTGAAAAGATAATTGTCTTCACAGCCTGTGCCTAGTTGAAAATCATGCAGGATTTAACATACGCAAGGTTATGAGCAGTTACTGGACGTGGCCTGTAACTGTTGGACACATGGCAATCATGCATGAGTCGTGTGCAAGTTACAGGACACGCGGGTGAGAGATCAGTGGCATGGCTGCCACGTACTCCAATTTGATGAAATCTACGCAGACTTGTTGAAGACGAAATCCACGCAGACTTGGGTCAGAAAGTTTCAAAATCCACGCAAACTTGGGGCAAGAAACTTCAGAATCCACGCAGACTTGGGCCAGAAAGCTCAAAATCCACGCAGACTTGGGGCAAAAAGCTTCAAAATCCACGCAGACGTGAGGCATGAAACTTCAGAATCCACGCAAACTTGAGACAGAAAGTTCAAAATACACGCAGACTTGAGGAAGGAACATATAAGTTCAAAATACACGCAGACTTTGAGCCAGAAGGCTCAAAATATACGCAAGATTGAGGCAGGACTGCCAGCTGTCTTGATTCGACGTGCCTCGACTGACACAAAATCTCTGACAGTGATTGCTTTGTCAGTCACATTAAATGACAATAAGCTCTTTTGGTACGCCAACTTGGTGAAGGGCTGAGTCTTGCTGAAGAAGATTTCAAAAATCACGCAATAGTCAGCTGGGATCTCTCGAGTTCCGTGCATACGTGGCATACAAGGGGACATTCTTCGACTGCCGTGCTGTCAGTCATAATGACATTTCTGACAAATGATGAGCTGTCTCTAGCGTGATTTTTAAACATTGTCTTGATCAACTTAGCGTGACTTTTAGACTCTGTTCTGATCAACTCAGCGTGACTTTTGGACTCTGTTCTGATCAACTCAGCGTGACTTTTGGGCTTTGTTCTGATCAACTCAGCATGACTTTCATTTTTAAGGCCTACAATTTACTCGTATGTATACAGCTGGCATGATACGTATCTAGTCCTAAGTATTTTGGGACGGGGACGTTACACTTGTATACTCCAGCTGCCTGACGCTTTCCCCTGAATTAAGCTTCAGCTTCAGATCACACTTGTACGGCGTATCGATCCCTGGAATATCCTGATACCCGTAACGAGTGATCATCTTCTCAACATAATGAGACTGTGACAGCGCTAGTCCAGTGTCTGTCCGGATGATCTTGAGTCCCAAGATAACATCAGCATCCCCCAAGTCCTTCATACTGAACTTCGTCGAGAGGAACTTCTTTGTCTCCGTGACACAGCTTATATTCGTACCTAGGATTAGCATGTCGTCCACGTATAGACAAACGATGACTCCTCTTCCGTCAGCAATCTTCGTATAGACACACTTGTCTGTTTCACTGACCCTGTAGCCATTTGACCTTATGACTTTGTCAAAGTTCTCATGCCACATTTTGGGAGCTTGCTTTAAACCGTACAGAGATTTCACCAACTTGCAGACTTTGTCTTCAAGACCTTTGACGACAAACCCTTCTGGCTGTTGCATGTAGATCTCTTCGGTCAGCTCGCCATTCAGGAATGCCGTTTTCACATCTATCTGATGTATCACCATTTTATATATCGCTGCGAGAGCAATCAACATTCTGATTGTGGTCATTCGGGCTATTGGAGCATACGTGTCAAAGTAGTCGATCCCCTACTTCTGAGAAAACCCTTTTGCCACTAGCCTGGCCTTGAACTTGTCAATGGTTCCATCAGCTTTCATCTTCTTCTTGAAGATCCACTTGCATCCGATAGGTTTTGCTCCTTCAGGTAGATCAACCAATACCTAAGTGTTATTGGAGGTGATTGATTCAATTTTATAGTCTATCGCCTCCTTCCAGAAAATAGCATCTCTGGTCTTCATCGCCTCATCATAGGTAAGCGGATTTGCTTCCACATGATAGGTGATGAAGTCTTCTCCGAAGTTCTTCGGCCTCCTCGCTCGCTTCGACGACGGCTCAGCGAGTTCTGGTTCAATCGTTGTCTCCTCAGTAACAACTTTATCTTGGACAACTGGCTCATTAAAGATCTCAGTCACCTTTGCACCTTCATCATTCTCCGGAATGTCCATTAGAACAATGTTCTTGTGCCTTACAAACTTGTCTTCAAAATATTCAGTATCGCAAGATTCGATGATATGATTTGACTCAATATCAAAAAATCTCTGAGCATCACTCTTCTCGGCATACCCTAAGAAGATCGTCTTCGTAGTTCTTGTCTCCAGCTTCTGAATCTTCAGATCTGGGAGCTTGACATAAGCCAGACACCCCCACACTCGAATGACATTCAAGTTAGGTCTGACTTTGAACCAGAGTTCATGAGGAGTTACGTCCGAAGTTACATACGACACTTTATTTAGAATAAAAGTGGCCGTCAATACAGTTTCTCCCCAGTAGCATTTAGGAAGACCCACAGTTAGCAGCATTGAGTTCATCATTTCTGTCAACGTTCTGTTCTTCCTCTCCGCTACTCCGTTAGATTGAGGAGAATACGGAGCAGTAGTATCGTTTATGATTCCATATTCTTTGCAGAACAATGTAAATTCATGAGAGCGATACTCTTCGCCTCGATCACTTCTTACCCTCTTGAGTTGTTGTCCAGTTTGTCGTTCAGCCTCGGCCCTGAACTCCTTGAACTTCTCGAACGCTTCGTCTTTAGACTTGAGCAAGTAGACGAACGTGTACTTTGAGAAGTCATTGATGAAGGTTATAAAATACTTCATCCCGACTTTTGTAGAGAATTGCTTGAAGTCACAGATATCGGAGTGCACCAACTACAGAAGATCTGTGCTTCGATTGACCCGATGAAAGGGTTTCCTTGTGATCTTTGTCTGAGCACATACTTCACACTTCTCTACCTTACCCCCACATTTGGAGATAAGTCATAGACTGGAAATTTTGTTAATTCTTTTACAGTGAACATGTCCTAGCCTGTTATGCCATAACTCAAGAGAATAATCAGAACGAGCGATTGCATTGATTACATTTGACTGGTTTATAAACTGAATTTTGAACATTCCTTCTGTTTGAAAAGCTTTTTCGAAGTATGTTCCCTTCTTGGACATCACCATCTGGCCAGCATTGATGTCCATCCTCAAGCCTGCGTTGCTAAGCAGGCTTCCAGAGATCAAGTTCTTTACAATCATTGGAACGTACTTCACACCTTGAAGCGTCAGAGTATTTTCGGATGTGAGTTTAAGCTCCACAGTTCTGATCCCCAGAACTTTAGCTTGGGCTTGGTTCGCCATGATAACTTTCTCATAAGTTGGCTGGTATGTGATGGACCATTCCTTGCCAGAGCAGACATGGTAGGTCGTACTAGTGTCTATCCACCAGTCAGAGTCAGCCCCCACAGCTGTGACCTGAGCAATCATAGCAACTATGTTAGAAACCATGAAAACCTTGCTAGGCTCACCTTGCTCAGCTTGTTTGGGCTTGGATTTGCATTCACTCTTTGGACTTCTGTTGCTTGAATGAAGGACCCTTCATTTTCAGATTAGTGGAGTCCTTCTTCTTGTGATGAGAAGCCACCTGCTTCCCCTTGAACTCTCTTGTCTGTACCAAGTTGGCCTTAGCCAGTTGGTTGGACAGAGAGTCCATCTTCTGTTGAGATCGCATTTCGTCCTCAACGTGGATCTCTTGTAGGAGATCTTCCAAGCTAATGTCCAGCTTCTTCCGATGCATTCTAGCATAGAAGTTGCTCCAACCAGCAGGAAGTTTCGAGACTATCCCTCCAACGACAAACTTGTCGACGAGGGGCATCTTCTTGTCATCTAACTTCTGGCGCAACTTCAGGAATTCCTTCACTTGAGGTAGCATCGCCATCTCGTCTTCGAAGAGCCACTTGTGGTACTTCTCGACGATGAAGATTTTGGACATGTTCTCATCATCTTCATATAGCTTACCCAAAGAATTCCAGATCACTTTGGCCTTCACCTTCTTGGAATATGACTCTGCCAGAGAGTCTTCCATAGAATTGAGAATCAGCAGTTTGCATATGATGTTTTCTCTCTTCCATTTGCTCTGCTTGACGAGTGCATCAACAATAGCATCGGCAGTTCCTCCTTCTGGAATTGTCGGTTCATCCTCAATAAACACATGGTCTACGTCCACGAGTTGAAGATTAAGGGTGACCTTCCTCTTCCAGATTTGGAAATGTTCTCCGTCGAATTTCTCCAACTTGTTAAAGCTGGTATCGATGAGAGAAGCAGAAGAGTTTTTCATCTACAAGGATCTTGCTTTGAGATTGTTAGTTCCGGAGCTTGATCAAAGATGGTAGACTCGATATCGAGATCAGAGGTTCAACAAACGTTCATCTTCTGATTATTTTCGAGATCCAAGAGGAACACTATAATATGAATCTGATTACAAAAGCAATAATAATTAGAAAGTAAATATTACGTTCTTCCTTGCAATCGCAGTTGTAGATGGACAGAACTGAGTTACAACTCAGATGAAGGAGAAAAAAGAAGAAAGAAAAAGAGGAAAGGTTCTTGCTGGGGTGATTAAGATCACCGTTGCTCAAAGCAAGATTCGCCCCACCACGATCTGCTTCCAGGAACCAGCAAGTTCACGAAGAACTTTTGGAACGCTCGTAAGTCAAAATTTGAGACTTGAACGGGCTTCCTGGACTTTACGGACTCCCTTAACTCTCTTCTTGGTGTGTCACGACCCGCTCCCGAATAATCGGATACGAGTCGGACACGCCCAGCCTTCGTCGTTGGACACGACGAAGTAAGCTGTACAATACTAAGGAAAACTCAAAGCCACAATGTAATGTAAACCAAATCACAGCTTTTTATAACGTTTCCAGAAATCACCAATATCCAGCAAGGGTTTTGAAATACAAATTCAGCCGGAGACAAATCCGGTCCAATGAAATAATATACAATAAATGAATCTCTAAGATACAATCTCCAGAAAAATAAACTGAAATAAAAACTGCAATATCCAAGCAATCACCAGCTCCATGTAATCTCCCACTCACCTGCAACGATCCTATCAGGAAAAGAGCAAAGTACAACCCTGACTAGACAATATACAATATAATCTGTGATCCAGAGTACAAGGTGAAACAGGAATACCAGAAAAACTAGAACATGAAATGAAACTGAACTGTGGTACCAGAAATGAAATGTAAACTGCAGGTAAAGGATGACAATCAATATGCTAGACAATGAACACGGCTATCAATGTACAAGGCAATCAATCAATCAATCAATCAATATGCAATTGTGACAATTTTGAAATATTAAAACTAATGTGTGACCGGCTTAGGAGCAATCAATCAATCAATGATGCAATGAGTCAATGAGTCAATTCTACAAGGTCCGGCTTCATCGTACGTGACGTGTACGATTAGGCTATCTTCAATACCTATGTTGGGTGTGGTCACACAAAAGCTAATATTTCCCCCAATCCCACAATGAACAATGACGCACAAGCAATGAACAAGAGTACAAGACAATCGTGTGTAATTCGTGTCAGATATGAGAACATGGCACATGAAGGTAAGACAGAAAACAAGGTACAAGTCAAGTCAGTGTACTTGCCTCGGTTTTGTTGCACGAGAGTAGTACTGCATGGTTGTAATGAATCACCTGTTATATTTGTACAATTTATTTAGGGTTTTTAAATAATGACAAGTTAACTAACTAACTAGATAAATCAACTATTTAACAGTATTTAGAAAATAATATTGTTTGAATCAATAAAAATACTAATAAACTATTTTAGAAATATTAAACATTTTGGTAGCAAATTTTATAACTATATAAACCTTTAAAATAGTTTAGTCACAAAAAACTTTTATAAGAAATATTAATTTAACTAATCATTAAACTAAAATTACTAATAATATTTAGAAAATATTATAGTTTTAATTCCCATAAACACTTAATGAAATATATTATATGATATTTTAATAAACAAGGTAGCAATTAATCGTTTTTGGAAACATAATATATAATAATAAAATGATAGCAAAATGAAACTTAATAATTTCTTGTAAAAATTATGCTAACAATATTTATTATAGGCATTTAACATTAATATAAAGTTTTTAAAGAATATTTAAAATTATAACAACTATGAATAATCAAAAGCCCAAAAATCCTGGCCCATACCCAACAGTCCAGCCCAACTTAACAAATAAAACTTAATTCTCAATTAAACTACAGCCCACCTTCGGCTTAGAGACCCAGCTAACTCCCTGGCTCGGCCTGCTTAGGCCCAGCCCACACTCACTGATAACTAATAATTAAAACTTAAATTAATTCTACAACCAAACAGCCCAAACCTCTGGCCCGACTCTCAGCTTTCTGTTAAACTAAAAAAAAATAAACTTAACTTTAAAACGGATCAGCCCAAGCCCAATGACCCGTTGGCCTGAAAACCCGGCCCACTAGCTCAACATAAAAATCCCATTTCCTTCTCTCTCCTCAGCTCAGTTACACACAACCCAGAACCTTCCGAAGACTCGAGAGAGCTCCGGCGAGCGTCTCGTCTTCTCCGCTGCTCCGGCGAGAAGAACTCGCCTCCTCCGGCTACTCCGAGCAAACCCTAGCTCGAACACTTCTTCTTCTTCCTCTGGTCTTCTTCCTCTAGTTTAGGAAACCCTAGCTCGAACCCTAAATCCATCTTCTCGTCTTCTCCGGCGAACAGCCGTCTCCGGTCGACTAGCCTCCTAGCTCCCCATCCCGAAACCTAGGTCATCACCTCCCCATGGCCGCAACCCTAGCTTCTAGTTCGAAGGCCTAATCTCTTCGTCTTCTCCGGCGAGACAAACCAGAACCCCCCATGAGAAACCCTAGGTTCTACTTCTCAACTGTTTACAACCGGAACCCTAGGTCAGGAAAC
Organism: Iris pallida; assembly: GCA_029216955.1. Classification (NCBI taxonomy): domain Eukaryota; kingdom Viridiplantae; phylum Streptophyta; class Magnoliopsida; order Asparagales; family Iridaceae; genus Iris; species Iris pallida. Next base: position 4,807,943 of record JANAVB010034019.1, read on the forward strand.
CCTAATCCGTTCTCCACCTTCACTCTCCTTTCCAGCTTGCCTGAACCCTAAGTCGAACCCCAACCATCTTCTTCATCCCCACTTCCTTCTTCCTCCTCCAGACCGAAACCCTAACCCTAATATTCTTCTCCATGACCAGAACCCTAGATCTAAACTCTAGGTCTAAAAACACCCATCCCAGAATTCCTCTGTGAAACCCTAGCTCTAGGATCCTAGCAATCAAGAAAAGGGGAAGTAGATCGATGAAAAGATGCTCACCAGCCTGAAGAGGAAGTCGATCCTCGGTGCTGCAACGGTTCCTCAGCGACGGAGATCCGACCACGGCGGTGGTCTCACTGCTCACGAGGTCGGCGTTGTCTCTGGAACCGAAGGGTCGGCTCGATCTCCGAGGGCTCGCGGCTCAAGTGGCGCCCGAGGTGACGGCTCTGGCGGTGCACGCTGAACGAGGGGTCAGCGCGGAGCTCGATGATGGCGCTGCAGTCGAGATGGCACGGTCTACGGAGCTCCCTGCTCCGCACTAATGGCTTGGCGCGTGGATCGAGGTGACGGTGGCGCTCGTCCCGAAGTGGCAGCACAGATGGCGGTGGCGCAATCCTCGAGGCGGCAGCTCCGGCTTCGAGGCGGCGGCGATGATGGCGGTGCTCGGTGACGCTCCGACGACTGCGAGGCGGGGCACGGTGGCGCACTCCAGTGGCTTGGCCTCCTCCAGTGAGGAGAGAGAGAGGGCAGAGAGAGAGAGAGATGAGAGAGGTGAGGGTGACGTGTAGAGAGAGAGTGTACTGTGTGGTGTGTCAGAATTGTATTGGGAAACGTGTAAATATATAGTAAAATAATGCTGTGTGTGTGAGTGAGCAGAGTGGCAAAGATGTAATAAGTTACAGATCTGGGGGTAAATAACGTGATGGCAAATGCAGTAAATAAAATTAGATCTGGGGCAGGAATTAGGAGTAGTTGTAACAGCTTTTCAAAATTCAAAAAAATTAGTTATTCTCAAAACAACTTTCCAAACAATTTCAAAAATAGTTTTTAAACAAAATTTCAAAAATCAAATATTGCCTCCAACAGTTTTTCGAATGAGAACAGATTTAAACAGATATTTAAATGCTAACAGATTTTGAAATTCACAATTACTGATCCAAAAATCTAATTTTCAAATACTCTCTCTCCAGCTAACAGACTTATTAATTATAAAAAATTACCAACTCCTCCAAATAAATCATTAATTAATTCGAAAATGATATTAATCCCATAACATAATTAATAGTCACTAAATAATCCGAAAATAGGAATTGACACTATAACATAATTAGCAGCAGTTACTAATTTAATTATAAAATCAATTTTCTTAATACTCATTATACAATTCCGGAAATAACTAAGAATATTATTTAAAGACAATTACTATATTTAAGAAGTCAATAAATTCAATATTACGAAATTGAATACCTATACATAGATATTTATTTAGCTACAAAATTTGTTTAATTAAAACAATTCTTTTATGTCTTCCCATTAGAAAATTCCTACAATAAACTGAATCAATGATTTCAAAAATAATATCCAAAATACTTTTAAATTCAAGAAAATTAGAAAAATCCTCAAATTTACCAAATACGATTTTTGGAAGTTACAAATCTACCCCCCTTACAAAAATTTTGTCCTCGAAATTTCAAAGATTTTGCAATATACAAAAATTCAATCAAAATTTTATTAAAGGCAACCAGAGAACTAAATGATTTATTATGTAGTAAAATAATAAGGACTAACAAGTAGTCACTAGACAATAGAAAGACTGTAAATGCAAGAAACTCAGAGACAAGCCTCAAAATAGGCAATATAAAAATATACAACTACTACAAGCAAGTAAAAAGATAACGGTCCACTCGGCTGCGCTCCTGCAGCTACTACTGATCCTCATAAACTGGGTCCTCCTGCTGCTGCTCTGGTACTGGCCCCTGACGAGTGAAAGCCGCAGGACAATCCCTCACTTGATGAGTGGCAGATCCACAAATCAAGCATTGTCCTAACTTCTGGCGGCATTCCTTGACATGGTGTCCCGGTCGCTTGCAGTATGCGCAAGAAAAGGACACCGGGGTCTGGGTCTGGGTCTGTCTCTGCTGCCTCGGTGATGTCGGTGCTCGAACATGACGCTGATGCTGAGGTGGCCTCTGCTGAGTGTCGGTCCGCTTCGGTGGACCCTGGGAACTGCTGGCGCCAATATCTCGGTCCCGCTTGAGCTTCGGATCCATCTCCTTCTCCACTCCCTGAACAACTTTAAGGATGTTCGCATATGTAGTGGCCTGACTAATAGCTACTGCATGTCGCAGCTCTCTGGTGAGACCCTTCTTGAACATCCAAGCCCTGTCCTTCGGCGAGCTGACTAGGTTCTCTGCGAACCTGCTGAGTCGGGTGAACTCGGATGTATACTGGGCCACTGACATATTCCCTTGCTTCAATGCTTCAAATTGTATCCTAAGCTCGTCCCGCTCCACATCCGAGAAGAACTTTTCCTGGAAAAGCAGCTTGAAGTCCTTCCAGGAAACTCCGGGCTCTGCTAACTGGGGCTCCTTCCGGTACCAAGCCCTAGCGATGTCGAACAGTCGCATGCTTGCAACTTCGACTTGCAAATCTTCTGGGATCCTCGCCATCTTCAATGACCGTTCAGCATTCTCCAGCCATTCGTCTGCGTAGACTATTCCTTCATCGCCCCAGAAATCCATCGGGCAGAGGAACTGATATTCCTTGGCAGTTCCTGGCTTCGGCGCTGCTGGTGCCGGCGGTGCTGCTGGCTCTCTGGTCCTGAGTGCGTCGACGACTGTCGCTCTGAACTCTGCGGCCTGCTGACTCTGAGTCTCTCGGAACTGTGCAGCCTGTTGATTCTGGGCCTCCATGAATTGTTGGAACATGGCCATCACTTGCGTGCCATCGAACATCATCGTCGGTGGAATCGGCTGAGGCGGAGGCGGTGGAAGCTGCTCCTGTGCACTGGGTGCAGGCTGCTCACTGGTCCCAGCGCTCGTCGTGGCGACCGTCCTGCAAAAGAAATAGACTGTTGATTGCTATATCCTATAAAAATCATAAACTATCCTAAAATCATAAGTAAATCAAATTTTCAAAAATTTTCAAACATCAATAACCATAAACCATAAACCATTTTCAAAAACCATAAACCAGTTTCATAAACAGTAAACCATTTTCATAAACCATTTTTTTATAAACCATAAACCATTTATCATAAATCATAAACCATTTTCCCGCGGTTCCTATGCTGTGATGAGTTTTCCTTAGCTTTCGCTGGTCCCCCAATAACACTTATTTACCTAAGTGTCATTAGGATCGACCTGCATGGGCCACCACTAAAAATATGTCACGACCCGCTCCCGAATAATCGGATACGAGTCGGACACGCCCAGCCTTCGTCGTTGGACACGACGAAGTAAGCTGTACAATACTAAGGAAAACTCAAAGCCACAATGTAATGTAAACCAAATCACAGCTTTTTATAACGTTCCCAGAAATCACCAATATCCAGCAAGTGTTTTGAAATACAAATTCAGCCGGAGACAAATCCGGTCCAATGAAATAATATACAATAAATGAATCTCTAAGATACAATCTCCAGAAAAATAAACTGAAATAAAAACTGCAATATCCAAGCAATCACCAGCTCCATGTAATCTTCCACTCACCTGCAATGATCCTATCAGGAAAAGAGCAAAGTACAACCCTGACTAGACAATATACAATGTAATCTGTGATCCAGAGTACAAGGTGAAACAGGAATACCAGAAAAACTAGAACATGAAATGAAACTGAACTGTGGTACCAGAAATGAAATGTAAACTGCAGGTAAAGGATGACAATCAATATGCTAGACAATGAACACGGCTATCAATGTACAAGGCAATCAATCAATCAATCAATCAATATGCAATTGTGACAATTTTGAAATATTAAAACTAATGTGTGACCGGCTTAGGAGCAATCAATCAATCAATGATGTAATGAGTCAATGAGTCAATTCTACAAGGTCCGGCTTCATCGTACGTGACGTGTACGATTAGGCTATCTTCAATACCTATGTTGGGTGTGGTCACACAAAAGCTAATATTTCCCCTAATCCCACAATGAACAATGACGCACAAGCAATGAACAAGAGTACAAGACAATCGTGTGTAATTCGTGTCAGATATGAGAACATGGCACATGAAGGTAAGACAGAAAACAAGGTACAAGTCAAGTCAGTGTACTTGCCTCAGTTTTGTTGCACGAGAGTAGTACTGCATGGTTGTAATGAATCACCTGTTATATTTGTACAATTTATTTAGGGTTTTTAAATAATGACAAGTTAACTAACTAACTACATAAATCAACTATTTAACAGTATTTAGAAAATAATATTGTTTGAATCAATAAAAATACTAATAAACTATTTTAGAAATATTAAACATTTTGGTAGCAAATTTTATAACTATATAAACCTTTAAAATAGTTTAGTCACAAAAAACTTTTATAAGAAATATTAATTTAACTAATCATTAAACTAAAATTACTAATAATATTTAGAAAATATTATAGTTTTAATTCCCATAAACACTTAATGAAATATATTATATGATATTTTAATAAACAAGGTAGCAATTAATCGTTTTTGGAAACATAATATATAATAATAAAATGATAGCAAAATGAAACTTAATAATTTCTTGTAAAAATTATGCTAACAATATTTATTATAGGCATTTAACATTAATATAAAGTTTTTAAAGAATATTTAAAATTATAACAACTATGAATAATCAAAAGCCCAAAAATCCTGGCCCATACCCAATAGTCCAGCCCAACTTAACAAATAAAACTTAATTCTCAATTAAACTACAGCCCACCTTCGGCTTAGAGACCCAGCTAACTCCCTGGCTCGGCCTGCTTAGGTCCAGCCCACACTCACTGATAACTAATAATTAAAACTTAAATTAATTCTACAACCAAACAGCCCAAACCTCTGGCCCGACTCTCAGCTTTCTGTTAAACTAAAAAAAAATAAACTTAACTTTAAAACGGATCAGCCCAAGCCCAATGACCCGTTGGCCTGAAAACCCGGCCCACTAGCTCAACATAAAAATCCCATTTCCTTCTCTCTCCTCAGCTCAGTTACACACAACCCAGAACCTTCCGAAGACTCGAGAGAGCTCCGGCGAGCGTCTCGTCTTCTCCGCTGCTCCGGCGAGAAGAACTCGCCTCCTCCGGCTACTCCGAGCAAACCCTAGCTCGAACACTTCTTCTTCTTCCTCTGGTCTTCTTCCTCTAGTTTAGGAAACCCTAGCTCGAACCCTAAATCCATCTTCTCGTCTTCTCCGGCGAACAGCCGTCTCCGGTCGACTAGCCTCCTAGCTCCCCATCCCGAAACCTAGGTCATCACCTCCCCATGGCTGCAACCCTAGCTTCTAGTTCGAAGGCCTAATCTCTTCGTCTTCTCCGGCGAGACAAACCAGAACCCCCCATGAGAAACCCTAGGTTCTACTTCTCAACTGTTCACAACCGGAACCCTAGGTCAGGAAACCCTAATCCGTTCTCCACCTTCACTCTCCTTCCCAGCTTGCCTGAACCCTAAGTCGAACCCCAACCATCTTCTTCATCCCCACTTCCTTCTTCCTCCTCCAGACCGAAACCCTAACCCTAATATTCTTCTCCATGACCAGAACCCTAGATCTAAACTCTAGGTCTAAAAACACCCATCCCAGAATTCCTCTGTGAAACCCTAGCTCTAGGATCCTAGCAATCAAGAAAAGGGGAAGTAGATCGATGAAAAGATGCTCACCAGCCTGAAGAGGAAGTCGATCCTCGGTGCTGCAACGGTTCCTCAGCGACGGAGATCCGACCACGGCGGTGGTCTCACTGCTCACGAGGTCGGCGTTGTCTCTGGAACCGAAGGGTCGGCTCGATCTCCGAGGGCTCGCGGCTCAAGTGGCGCCCGAGGTGACGGCTCTGGCGGTGCACGCTGAACGAGGGGTCAGCGCGGAGCTCGATGATGGCGCTGCAGTCGAGATGGCACGGTCTACGGAGCTCCCTGCTCCGCACTAATGGCTTGGCGCGTGGATCGAGGTAACGGTGGCGCTCGTCCCGAAGTGGCAGCACAGATGGCGGTGGCGCAATCCTCGAGGCGGCAGCTCCGGCTTCGAGGCGGCGGCGATGATGGCGGTGCTCGGTGACGCTCCGGCGACTGCGAGGCGGGGCACGGTGGCGCACTCCAGTGGCTTGGCCTCCTCCAGTGAGGAGAGAGAGAGGGCAGAGAGAGAGAGAGAGAGATGAGAGAGGTGAGGGTGACGTGTAGAGAGAGAGTGTACTGTGTGGTGTGTCAGAATTGTATTGGGAAACGTGTAAATATATAGTAAAATAATGCTGTGTGTGTGAGTGAGCAGAGTGGCAAAGATGTAATAAGTTACAGATCTGGGGGTAAATAACGTGATGGCAAATGCAGTAAATAAAATTAGATCTGGGGCAGGAATTAGGAGTAGTTGTAACAGCTTTTCAAAATTCAAAAAAATTAGTTATTCTCAAAACAACTTTCCAAACAATTTCAAAAATAGTTTTTAAACAAAATTTCAAAAATCAAATATTGCCTCCAACAGTTTTTCGAATGAGAACAGATTTAAACAGATATTTAAATGCTAACAGATTTTGAAATTCACAATTACTGATCCAAAAATCTAATTTTCAAATACTCTCTCTCCAGCTAACAGACTTATTAATTATAAAAAATTACCAACTCCTCCAAATAAATCATTAATTAATTCGAAAATGATATTAATCCCATAACATAATTAATAGTCACTAAATAATCCGAAAATAGGAATTGACACTATAACATAATTAGCAGCAGTTACTAATTTAATTATAAAATCAATTTTCTTAATACTCATTATACAATTCCGGAAATAACTAAGAATATTATTTAAAGACAATTACTATATTTAAGAAGTCAATAAATTCAATATTACGAAATTGAATACCTATACATAGATATTTATTTAGCTACAAAATTTGTTTAATTAAAACAATTCTTTTATGTCTTTCCATTAGAAAATTCCTACAATAAGCTGAATCAATGATTTCAAAAATAATATCCAAAATACTTTTAAATTCAAGAAAATTAGAAAAATCCTCAAATTTACCAAATACGATTTTTGGAAGTTACATGGTGCATCTTCCAAAGGAGGCCAAGGGGCTCTATTTATAGAGTGGAGTGAGACTTCACCTCTTCTCCTATCCGATGTGGGACTAAAATACCAATACTCAAAAATAGAGTTTGATATTTTAGATCATCCCACAATCATCATAGAAATGTGCCAGTCCACGCCTACCCTCCGAACACTCCCGTGCATGCACGAGACATCCTGGAGTCCGTGTCCGAGTCCGCACAACAAAAATCAACTTACTTCTTTGGAATTAATCCTTTTTTCTTCTAGGAAAATACTCCCACATGGCACACACTTGTGCCCCACTACACCTCATGTGCACACCTCCACACAAGCAATGCATTATATTGAGATACTCATCATTTGGTGTAGCCGATGTGGGACTATCTTTCATAGTCCAAAGGCAAAAACACCAACATTTTGTGAGTTGATAAGCATAAAAAAACTGTCTAGGTGCGTCAAAAAATTGGAGGAGAGATAGTTGATGACCACATATGTTTTATGCATATGTTGATGACCACATATTTTGTACAATTTTATGTAAAATATAATAAGAATATTTTGGTAAGTATTATAGTTTTATTAATACACTTTGCACTCAAAATCTCCAATTCAAATAATAGTTATTAAACAGATCCCACTTATCTTTTCTTCCAATCCAAATAAGCAAGATTATATATATATTGATTCCAATCTGATCATATATCGACGGTGTCTCGCATATATAATTTTTTATTTATTGATTATTGATTATTATTATTATTATCATTAATTATTTAATTAATTAGTTAAGGGTTGTTCTGTCTAGTTGGCGTCAATAATTAGTTATCATTAATTTTATCAATCCATGATGAGAAAATTGAGTGCAATGACAAAATAGGATGACCGGTCTTTGTACATTTACTATTATTTTCAGTCAATTATTAGTTATCATTAATTTTATCAATCCACGGAGAATAGCCATTTTTCTTGTTAAATTGATAAAGAATAGCCATTTTTCGTGTTAAAATGACGGAAAATGACCATTCTCCGTCAATTTAATAAGGAGAATGGCCATTCTCCGTCATTTTATCACGAAGCCATTCTCCGTCATTTTAACACGGAGAATGGTCATTCTTCGTAGTTTTAACAGTCATTTTAACACGGAAAATGGCCATTCTCCGTCATTTTGACACGGAGAATGGCCATTCTCCATCATTTTGACATAGATAAGGCCATTCTTCGTGGTTTTAGCACGAAGAATGGTCATTCTCCATGATTTTAATACGGAGAATGGTCATTTTCCGTCATTTTAACATGGAGAATGGTCAGGAACAAAAATTCAAGAGTTTTCGTTCTTCTTTCAAAACGATGCTAACTCTTATGGAAAAGAAGAAGAAGATCTTCTCTCCACAATTGATCTAATCGTCGAAAAATTTCAAATCTCTCCACGATGATGATGATGATGATGAGCGATGATCGGAGTTCGACTGAAGAAAAGTACAGTGAACTACGAACGATCTTTGCGATCTCTGCTGAAGATGAGAGCAATGAAATTCAGATCTCTCATGAAGAAGAAGAAGACGAAAATCGCAATCCAAATCTGAGTTTGTGCGAAGAGTAGTTATGGTATTATAAAGATGACAATTTTGTAAATACAGAACATTTAAAGGGAATCTTAGAATATTTAACGTGAAAATATGTAATTCTGGACATTTCATAAAATCCATCATACGGATGAATTTTTCATACAAACCAACCCGAAATTGAATTTCTCAACAATTTCCATATATATATATATATATACAAAACTGACTTAATAATCAACAACATGATAATTTGTTGTTTGTTGGATATTAATTCTGTGCAGTGGATCTATTAAGTATTATCCTTTCCATGCCATCAAAAACTTTTTTTTTTTTTTAGCTCTATCCTGACTCCTGTAGTTGATGGCAAATCAAAACATATAAAATACTATTTATTATTCCACTGACTCCAGCTACAGCAGAGATATTTGTGACGCCAAAGCAACGTTCATTGGCCGAATGACTACATTTGTGAGGGCTAGGACGGGAAGACGGTTGGAGATACATATAACATAGTCGGTTGTTAGTGCAAGTTCCTTCGTTCCACCACCTCCAGCTGGGAAACGTGTCCGGAGTGGTCCTGGTCGAGTCGACGTAGTACATGTTTCGTCTGACCCGATGGCGATGGACACATGCATCTCCCGCCACGTATGGGCCGTCTAATGGATGGGCAGCAAGTGGTTGGCTGGGCTTGGGCCTAGCTAGTACACGTGTCCACTTTGCACGCTACTCCACCTCCTATTTAAACCCCCTCCCCAAACTCGCATGAAAATATCCCTTCATTCTTCATTCTTCTTCTTCATCAATCAATCCATCATTCCAACAGCTACTTAAGAATACTGTTCTGTTACAATAATGGAGGAGGGATCGGTAGTGGCTTCCGAATCAGCGAGGCTGCAGAGGCTCGAGAGGGAGACTTCGATCGAGAGCGAGCCGCAGACTCTCTCTCTCGAGCAGCTACGATCTGCAAGGGTCAGTCGGTCGGTCGGTCAGTCTTGATTTTCTTCGATATGTGCATGGAGTCTTCCTTCGTTCGGTTACGTTAGGGCTGCAACTGCAACAGAAGGCTCATGCATGCATGCATGCATACACCTTTTCCTCCCATCGACGTGTTCTTCCCACCGCTCGTGCATGCAGGCACGGTCATCCATATGTATATATGCGCACATATATGCAGAAAAGTCCGTAGAAGCAGGGGCGGATCCAGAAACTACATATAGGATGGGCTACCAAAAGATTGGCTGAACTGGAAGTAGATAAATCCATATAAAAAAATCAAAAAAAAATTATATGAAAAAAAATTGATTTTTCTTTTTAGGGTGGGCTCCAGCCCACCCCAAGGGGCACTTGGATCTGCCCCTGCGTAGAAGTATTAAGTAGAAGGACGGAACCAAAAATCTGAACTGGAGTAGGCTAGGTGCATTAGGATGGACTAGATATAACTTGACTCACAAAAATTTATAAAAAAAAAATTATATAATTTTGGGGGTGGACTGGAACCCACCACAGTCCGTCACATGGGTCCGCCCTAGAGTAGTCTAGAAGAAATTGGAAGCGTACGTGCTTATTGGTTGCATGGACTTATAAAAATTGTTCAGCAGGTTATATGGTAATTGGTAAGAGTTCAGAGTCGGTCCAGATATTTTCGGGACCGAGGACAAAATTTAAAATGGTGCCTCTTTTTATAAAAAAAAAATGAGATCATTAAAAAAATAATAATAAACAAAATGTTTGAACCCATGACCTTTATTGTAGGTACAAGTGAAAATCAACTACATTAAGTAAGTTATCATATTATTTTATGGTCATAATAATATTTATCGTAATACAAAAGACAAGTTTTTTTTTTAATTTTTTTATTGGACTCCTGGAACAAAACAAGAGATGAGATGCATAAGGTAAACCGACCTTTTTTAATGGTCTAATTTTAAAAATTAAGAACTCACGAGTATTTTTTGTCATGGCATATTATTAAAACCAACATAGCAAAGGGTTAATGTCAACAACTTGACATAAAATTAACTTTTGTTAGACGACGATGCTCTATATATATATATATATATATATATATATATATATATATATATATATATACATAAATTCCAATGGGAGCTAGAAGCTAATCCAAGATGATGGTGGTGGTGCTCCTGCTGCTGGCTGCATCAAGTTCAATTCACATATGTTGTTCCTTTCGGTTCATGTGTAGCTAAGCTAGTATGAAGTTTTGGTTGGGTTCTAAAGGTTGTATGCTGAATTTTTGTTTTCTTGATGACAGGAGGCAGCACTGTATGTGCTCAACACCAAAACCTGGGAAGAAGCAATAAACATTTTCACCAAGGTACGTACGTAGTACAAGTTTCTTGAGTTCGACTATAGAAACTCAAATAAGCTTGCAATATGAATGTGATACGTGAATTTTGCTAACATTAAAGGTGTACATATTTTTAACTTTAGTCTCTTAAAAAAAATCAATAAATAAGATGCACGTAATCCAACGGTTCTGTATGATCAAATTTTTTTTTTCTCAGTGTTTGGAGAAGACAAAAAAATTAGAAGAAAAAATAAATTCTCTATTGTGGGTGGAAAAGTGAATCCTTAGTTGGATGGGAGAACTACTTTTTTTTTTTCTTATTTTGCTTTGGAATCATTTTTCTTTACTCATACTTTCCTTTGACATCCAAATATAGGAATGAATCACTTTCCTTTCCAATCGCATGATTCCGTCAACCAAACGAGACAGAGAGAAATTTTCTATCCTACATTACCGCTACATATGAAATTGAGATAAGAATTACCATTGGGAGAAGCTTTTTCTAAGTTGAGTTTCTACCATAAAAATAGAAGAGAAATTTTCATTGGAGATGGTCTAAAAGCATATATTAATACATCAATAAATGCATAAAATATGAGTACTTCCACCAACATCTTTATTAATACACATTTTAAATTAAAGATGTATTGATAAACATGCAGATAGAAGGATCTATATAAATTACATATTTATCGATGCATTAACATGTAACTTAGCACATGTTAACAAAAATTCATATAGAACATACAAGATTTGCATGTGATCAAGGATATTCTAACAAATGTCATTCATACCAATATAGTCTAATTACCATGTATGATCGCTATGAATTTTACATTAACTAGATATAAAAGGTTAAATTTGAGACATAAAAGCCAACATTTTTTAATGTCATATATATATATATATATATATATATATATATATATATATATATATATATATATATAGCGGATCAAAAGCTTCCCTTAGAAAACTTCCTAAAAAATTTTCTTACTCTCAGCCGTTCATTTAATGTTAATATTAATATTAATATTAATGTTAATATTAATGTTAATGTTAATATTAATTTTTATTTTTATTTTTATATTAATGTTAATATTAATGTTAATGTTAATATTAATTTTAATGTTAGGTTTAATGTTAATTTTAGTATTTAATGTTAATATTAACATTAATATTAATATTAACATTAAATGGACGGCTGAGAGTGAGAAATTTTTTTAGGAGGTTTTCTAAGGGGAACTTTTGATCCGCTTCCATATATATATATATATATATATATATATATATATATATATATATATATATATGAGTCTGGGTCGAGAGCCCCCTAGCGGGAGCATCCCAAAAGCCCCCCTCTTACTGCACCGTTGAATCGAGGGGATGCGCCCGCGGGCTTCCATGCAGCCCGCTTGATCCAACGGTGCACTAGGGAGGGGACTTTTGGGAGACTCCCGCTGGAGGACTTTTGATCCGAATTATATATATATATATATATTTATTTATTTTATTTTATATATATATATATATATATATATATATATATATATATATATATATATATATATAAGCCAACATTTTTTTTTTTTTTTGAAATCACACGCACACACACAATTGGGGGGCTCGAACCTTGTCGGCCCCTCCGGATGTCCGTTCTAATACCACTAGGCTAGAGAGCTCGGATAAGCCAACATTTTTTACTTTAGGTTTTTTAAACATGAGCTTCTACCCTAGCATAGGTGGAACTATATGACTGATGTTCCATTCCAATCAAACATTTTTATTCTTTTTTTCATATATGTTTTGGTTTAATTTTTCACATAAGTCAATTCAAACCTAGTCCACTCAACCCATCCGAGATAAAATTTCTAATTCGGTCCTTACCTAAGAGGTTGGATCTTGTCAAGGGATCTTAATTCATAAGAGGATTAGGTTGGAATGGACATTCTGAATTGAAAATTCTCTAGTTTCTATCATGGCAAGCACACTCAAGTATATATTATGGATGTCGTTATTCGTACTCCTAAAATGTCATTTTTTATTCATTTTTAATTTTCTAACATTCAAATTTCAAATTTGTCCTTGTATTAACACTATTGACCAGTGTTCTAAATGGCGGCCGTCTAGCCCGTCTACGCGATGCCTAGACGGTAGGCGGTCTCTCTCCGCACCATTTTTTGGTAGGCGGTGGAGTAGGCAGCCAACGGAGGCTGACGGCATAGGCTGAGGTGAGACGGCGTAGGCGGGTGCCTATGATTCACTTTTACAAAACTAAAGCTTTATAAATCTTCCTTTTACAACTTAGTTATGCATGGAGCATCCTTAAAATATGCATATTATGCACACACACAAAAAACAGTGGTAAAATAGTAAAAAATGTTCAAAATGTATCGACCGTCTAGTTGGCGTCTATGCGGTGCCTAGGTTGTAGGCGGACTCTCTCTCTGTCGCACACCCGCCTACTGTCGTTTAGAACCTTGCTATTGATACTCCTAAAATGTCATTATGCTCTCTTCCCTCCATACATGTACAAATTAATGTCATATTTAATAAATGAGTATATTTGGAATTAGAATGATAGAAAAATTAAATATGAGTGTATGATGATATTTTAGGAGTGTTAATAATATCATCATATATTATATTGGTCAATTATTATATAGTAGGCAACGAACACGTTAGGAATTTATAGGGGAGTTCCTCCTAGGCTTCCACACATGCTTTGACGAAGCTGCAGACAAGGAAGAGATGGCTAATTAACCGGTTCCATATATATGCAACATATGCGATCGCACATGATCCAAAAAACTAGAGGATCCAAAAAATTTAACCTCCATATATGATATATATATTATACTAATGTATATATTTTTATTTTTATCTATTTTTATATTTAGACATTTCTATATTTTTTTAGAAACTGAAGGACCCTTACCTTTTTCTTTTTTTTTTTGAATAGTTAAAATAAATAAATCATTTATTAGTATTTATACATGATTCTTAAAATATCAGAAATAGTACTCTCTAGTGTGAGGAATCGTAGTCATATTAAATGAGAACGAACTAAATTAAGATACGGTGTCATAAGCCCTTGATGTACAGATGTAGAAGTGTCCGAGTTTTGTAACTGACAGATTTAGACAGATTTCTCGGTCTAGTTTGAATACATGAAAACAAGGTTATATATGTGTTGACTCTCCTTTCTTTCACTTTAACTTTCGTTCACTCAATTTCACTTGACTCTGCTTAATATTTTTTTATTTTCTTAATCAAAGCAGACCATCAGTGTTAGTGAAATTCACGTACAAGTTGTCATATATAATTACAAGTTTTTATTGTAGTAGGCTTGTTGTTCATATATATAATTATATACTACACCAAACGTATGCAATAACCGATCGAGTAATGAATGATGCAGGGTTTACAGCCAGTGCACGTCCGCGTGGTAGTGGTAAATGACATGGATGGTGAGCTCAAAGAACGTCGACGAGGTGGCTCGTCTTTGCTGGCGCGTTTGAGGGATATCGTCACCGCACCCTTCTAGTCCATGCAATGCAAGCGCATGCATGCATGCATGCACGCATATCTTTCAAGACCTCTGTAAAGATGGCCGGCCGGCGTCGGCGATGCATGGGTCGATACGTATGAACCAATTTTCGATCCTCGAGCCGTAGGACTCGTTACGGGAACGACTTGTTCGATCGGAATGTCGATTAGTCGGAGCCCATCGATCCGTCGAGGTCTCACTGGCAAGCATGCATGAAAATCCTGGCTTATATATATATATATATATATATATATATATATATATATATATATTGATGCATTAATTCTAGATCTGCTAATGTACATACTTCCAGAGTGAATTGGAGATCAAATGTGATCGCGAGAACAACTTTTGTGCAACGTCGAGAGAACTTGTAACAATTTGGTCCATTTGTGAGCTTCTTGGTGGCTCTCTGTTGCATGATTGTTCATGGAAGGGAAACGTACGTGTTGATATAATATAGTTCCTTCATATATATAGCGGTAGATATTGCAACTTCTTGTTCATCTTCAATTGGGGCGAGGACCGACTGTCTAGTTTGGTTTAATGTACAAAAAGGAAGAAAAAAATCACTGAGCCAAAACACTTGATCCTGCCAAAGGCCAGTAGTTCATCATCTAGCCTCGACTTTGTCGAAATGTCACCACACATTTATCAAGTCAGTGAAGGATAAAATACCAGAACCGGTAGCTTGTGGTAGATTTTGGTTGAGCATCATAAAATTAATGATTTAGATATATAGATGGGTTAACAGCTCGAATATACACGAGTTGATACTTACTATTCAAACCAAGTTAACTCACGATAACATCTGTGAATGTTATTTGATTTTTGACCAATAGATTCAATTGAATTAAACTTCAAATGTTGTATTATGTGAGTCATATTAAACTAAATTTGGATATTCTTACTTCTGAAGCTCCTCCAAAAAATCGTTAAATCTTCTATCGAACTAAACTATCGGCTGGGTTACTAGGGATATGTAGATTGGATTTGGTTATACAACTTACATAACCATCTAAGTCGATTCAGATCCAGTTCATAAGAGGAGTGCTAACAATATAATTTTAGGGTTTTGTCCGAGCCAGGTGCGGGTCCTCTTTCATATAGTACCTAAATCTTCGGTCCAGCTTGGTTCAGGTCAAGAATGTGCTTATAGACCGAACCAAAACAAAGGAAATACAGACATTTACATACATCAAAGGACCAGTTTGGATCTATAATTTGTCCAGCCAGTCCAAGAAGTAGCGACTAGCAATAGAAAATTCATGGAACCATCATGATACTCACTGGGTGAAACCATATACACCGATCAAAAAGAAGAAAACTAAAGTAGACAAGAAGTCAATGGTGAAGTGTGTCAAAGTTCAAGATAACCCACCAAAACAAGAGCAGCACCACCAAAAACTACCAATATAATTGAAATTACATCATATACAAACATTATCACAAAACTTATTACACATGGTATCCTCGTATCGATTTCGATCATTAGCCCTGATTCTAACAAACATCCAAACCCCTAGAAGAGAAGAAAGAAAAGAAAAGAACCTAATCACAAATATAGAGTAGAGGAATCATGCCGACAAAGCAGAAATGTCGATGAGTGCAGACTGGAAGAAACTAGAGCTTCAATCCCAGATCTCACTCCATTGCGCATTGCCAAGAATTGACTGTACAAATGTCTCTTTTACAGTTATCTCCAGACCTCAAAAAATTTTAACAAAGAAAACAATCTGATGACTGGAAAACAAGCACCACCAGGAATCTGTGTTGAGCTTAATGCTTACCCAACTTCTGTCCATCCCCAACAAATCTGCCTCTTCTGTACAGCCATCACTGCATATGCAATCTTTATATATTCATTCAGTTCTTATATTTAAACTCTAATATCCACAATACGGCCGCGTACGAGTACAGGCTCCGTGAAGGGAAGCAGCAACTTCAAACTTTGGTGATTAAGCTTGATAGCAATCTGCCGAGTTCGAGCATAAAATCATTCATCACACCCAGAAGTACGGCAGTTCTGTCCTCCCTTCAAACAGACAGTTTCAACCAGAGGTACGTCATCACATTTTACCACCTTCTCATGTTGGCTTGAACCCATTTTACAGAAGCAAAAACTTCCTAGTGTGCCTCAGGGGGAGACCAAATTGTTACACGTGAGAGCACCTTACAGAATTCCATTCAGTACCCGCTGGTAATAATCATACTGCCGAGTCCGCCATGCATCTAAGCTACTACTGATCAAGGACAGCACCAAAGAGACGCATTGCTGGTTGAAGCATCAGATAATGCAGTGAGAAACTACCATATACAACTGAAATTAAAAAAATTAATAAATAGGAAGGTTACTAGATAAGGAAACATACTTCTTCTGTAAGGCTCAAATGAAACCGTTTTCTCAAGTTCTGTATAGTCCGAGGACCACCTTTAAAACAAGGAAAGCCAGAATCCTGAAATGAAATAGTGATCAGTAAGTACAATCTTCTATTCGTATGTACCTTTTTGGGGGGTAAATTGCAATATTGGCATACTAGCACTTATGTGTTTCCGGACTTGCTCAAAAGCAAAACATGATTTAATAGAGTTATTTCGTTGGAAAATAGCATAGTAGTAAAGTTAGGGGCCAAACACCTCAAATTGTAAGGTTGATGGTCATCATCCAAAATGATATATAATAGTGTGTTCATCCGGTTGATCTTGTAATAATGTGTTTGTCAGTCAAACAAGGGACTGCGGACAGCTTGCATTTTGCCATTTTGTTTGCTCATTAAGGAACGATGTAAAACGATTTATACCAATCTTTGTTTCCTTATAGCTAATGATCTAAATCATTAAATCAAAATTCAATAAGTAAATTTGACAAAAGTAAGACAACTCATGCAACTGGAGAGAATAATATTCAGAAATCAAAGAAGTCTAACAGATGGATAATTAGTTACTTTACCTGCAACATTTCAACGAGAAGTATAATGTGCTCTGCATGCTTGCGGCAAGTAAGAAAACCTTGTATGCATAACACCTGGACAACAAAAAAGGATAGAAAAATTACCTAAAACTGCTAAAGGTTTCTGTCGTGAAGGAGAAAGAGGGGTGGAGGTGTACCTTAAAATAATCGAAGAATTCACTTGGGTTTCCTTCAGCATCAGAGTCCATTACCTAGAAATAAAACAAAGAGATCAAGTGAAAACTACGAGCATCCACCAACTGTCAGAACCATTTACACTCGAACTATATCTGACCTCAAGAAGCTCCCGTGTTAACTTGAATGGAGCACTCTCAAAATTCACACCACCAGGAGAATTGGATAGCATGAAACCGAAATCTATATGAATAATGTGCCCTTCTTCATCTATTAAGAGATTTCCATTGTGACGATCCTTAACCTAAGAAAAATCAATATGCTTTTGTTATCAATTAAGAACAATGGAAGGAGAACCCTCTTCATGGCAGCAGAGGCAAAGCTAAGAACATTATTAAAGTACAAAATAAAGCAGCAGATGACATTAAGTGGTAATATGAAGAGGCATGTGATCCGCAAAAAAGAATAATGTGCAAGATAAAACGAACACAAATGAGGTAGTAGACAAAAATATGATAGCAAATAAGATATTGTATCAGTAGACTTTTGACATGGTGAAATAATAAATAGATAATTATGAAATTACAAGTAAGATTATTGCAAAAATGAGGTGAAGTTGATGCTCTTATCATGAAGTGTGAAAAGGAAACACAATTATAGTAGACATGTGCACCATATCATGAAAGAGTGAGGTGAAGTTGATATTCATCATCAAGTGTGAAGAGGAAACACAATTATAGTAGACGTGTGTACCAAACCATGATTGACAACATCGGATCAAGAGAGAGATCCTCCTTCTAGGTGATTTAGGAGAGAAGAGAATCAATAAACCATCACGTACAACAGGAGAGAAGATAAGAGAGCAGAAGTGCCAAAGAAGTATCATACAGAGGTAAACGGATAATACTGGTGATATACAGTGCTTAAATCATAAGATATTTAATTTTCCTAAATTTTAACTTTTATGCAACTGCACGGAAGCAAAATGAACCAAGCGACAAAAAGGATCAGCAAGTTTGCTTTAACTTTTTGGCAAACTTGTTGATATGAGTTCCAATGCCCATAATCTCCCATTTCGGGGTAAAGAGTGTAAACCCTAAATCTTACTCAGCCTCCTAAACAACTTCACAAGATGCAACCCCTGGTTGAAGAGACTGTCCTCAAAGTCCAATTGAGTTACAATATCCCATTGACAGGGTTATTTTTGTATTTCCTCAACCATGATTAACTTTTCTAACCAGAGGTGGTTCACAAGAACATTGGTGAGGTAATTATGGCTTGGAAAGTCAGGGAGTTCTGCAAAATTTGCCCTAAAAATGTAGAAGGAAGATACTATAACTATATCTACAATGTAAGCTAGTATAAGTAAAGGATCTTATCCTAATTTATATCAAAGGAACACACATGTGGAATGAAAATCGAGGAAGCTATTCCTTCTTAGAGCAAAATTATTCTTCGTATCTACTCCTACCCCATAATAGTAATTATTATGTCTCTTTCTATTTCTTTATTAGTCATCTCTTTTAGTCCGAAAGATTGATGTAATGTGGGACCTCATCAACATCTCTCCCTCTCTTTATATATATATATATATATATATATATATATATATATATATATATATATATAATTTTTTGAAAGAAGATAATTGTGGCGAACGCTCCCACCGGGAATCGAACTCCTGACCACTCGGGCTGCATGCCTCACCACTACCTCTAGGCTAGAAGGTCATTGGCTATATGTGTGTGTGTGTGTGTGTGTGTGTGTGTGTGTGTGTGTGTATAATCACTATTAGTATCGTCATCATTATAGAAGTAGTCGTAAAGGTACTAGAAGACTTGCAATAGAAGATTCAAAAGAATTGGCATCAACAAATGCTCTCAAAGATGGTTTTATAATGGTATAATTGTAGCCAGCACGACAATGAAAGTGAAGTATAAGCACAAGCAATAGTTATACGTTCACCACACCTGTAAGAGGTAACATAAGATGGAATATCCAGCCATGCTCTCAACAAAATTTCTCTGCAAAGACCATTCACATCAATACCAAATAAAAAAACATTTTACAACATAAACAAGATAGCAATTCTGTATGCCTGGTTGAAGGAAGTATAAACTGGTGGTTGGATATACATAAAAAAGGGACCATTTCCAAACAGCAACTGCAGAATGTACAGCAGGATCACACAAGATCAGTAAAGGTTTATATGGAAGAAAAAAGGTACAGTTAGCTATAAACTAAAATAATTATGATCATATTATAATTCCTCAATACTAGGTTAAGGAAATTTAGTATATTTCATAAGAACGTCAGGAGGTATAAGAAATTGCAAATGAACATAAAGGTAGAAATGTGAAGGTCCACTGCTAAGTCATGCTCACCACTAGATGATAATTTTGACAAAACAATATTCACATATTGACCCGAAGCTTATTATGCATGAGTAGGTCTCATTACAAACTCATTCTGAAGCTTATTATGCAAGAATTAGATCCTATTAAGAACTCATTACTTAACAACAACGGTGACAACCTTTACCAGAAATTTAGGATTTGCTAATTCAGCTCTTCTATGGCCCATTTCTTCCATTAAATTCAAAACTGCCACATGAATATTTATTGCCTCAGTCCAGATTGATTTTGGTATATCCTGCTCTAGGAAACACAGACATGCCAAGTAAGAGACTCGCATGCCACATACAAACCTAAGAAAGAAATCTAAGATGGAGACACCAAAATATACATATATACCTACATGTATATATTTTTCAAGGTCTTTATCTGTCATTTCATGATGCCCGTTTTCTGTCATTGCACATTAGTTGTCTCTATAGCGTAGGTAATAGCTCCTTCAACTGTAAACTAACAGAAGTATCAGAACGATTTCCTCGTTTTATCCTTAATTGCTGCAATCTCTAACTTCCACCAAAGAACCCTTTCTTAAACTATTTTTTAGTGTGTAATCCCCCATCCATTTCAATGGTCACATGGATATTCACTGCACAATCTACTTATTTGTGAAACCTAATACACACCAGGACCACAATGTGAATATGTAATTGAAGCCACTACGACTTGTTCATATCCCAGATATAAATTTGAGCCACTTCAAAATTTGAATACAACCAACCTTTGTCACAAAACTTTGGGGTTTGTTAAGAACACATAATGATAAAAGTCAACTTTACCACCTGTGTACCGACATGCCAGCAACAACAAGCCACTTTTTCCCTCTTTCTTGATTTCCTAAGAGGGGATTTATGTAGCATAGACATGAGCCATAACTTAGTGTTTAAAGTGATGTACATGTTCTAAATTAATCATGTGCCATCTCCACCAGTAGCCTATGTTGCATCAGGAACAGTTGGGTATCAAACCCATCTCATGTTAGATAAATGTGCTACAACTGATAAGAGGCCATGCTTTAGTCCAGTATCCTTTAGCCTGGCTAGTACCACTGAGAGGGGAAAGAAATTATCCTAGCTGCAGACAAATGCATGATTTTAATTATTCCAATATGGTACGTTACTACCCTTAATAAAATAACCGTTATAACACTAGAAAGTTAAGTGTCATTAAAAATTTAAGATAATGGTTTTTGTTAGTGTTATAGCGGACATGGCCCTTAACAGAGCTGAATGGAAGAAAATGATTTAAACAATCGAACCAAAATTTTTGGATAAAGGCTTTGTTGTAGTTGTTGATTCAAGATGTTAAGCAAATCGAATTTGCTTTCTAGAATCAGTTCAAAATTTAAGTTTGAATTTATAAAGTTAGTTTGGACTTCATCTATTAGTCTTTTGGGATTAATCTTTATTCTTGGATGTAAGCTTATAAAACAGCAACAGTATTTGTAATTCTTGTGATGGAAAATTTATACAAAATTGTTTTTCTTTGGATGTGAAGTCCTCTTCAGCACCGGTGTGAAGTCATTGCTATCTTGTGGTGCAATGCCATCGGTTTTTCATTGTTGATTCAATGAGAATTTCATCCGGAACGATCATCCTCGATTGTTCCTTATCATTTGGTATCATGGGTAGTTACTTGGACATCAGCTCATTGCCATCCCCTCATGTGAGTTGTGTGAAGCTCTTGGAGGAGAACGAGCCCAGCCTCTCATTCCCATCCACCAGATTTGATGAGGATGCCAACTTCTAAGAGGAAAGATTTGACACAAGACAGAATGCAGAGTGAATTTATTTTTTAGGATTAGTTTAAAATCTGAATCTAGATTTAAAGCTTGGATAGGATTTAGCTTTATTAGTTAGTTTTGTTTTTATCATTAGTTGTTTTAGACATGACGGGTTAGTTTTGACTTCATCTTTTAGTTTTTGTAGACTTCATCTTCATTATTGGACGTAAGCCTACTAAATGATACTAAATCACATCAATATTTGTAACTCTTACGATGGAAATGAGAGTTTATCTTGGGATGTTAAGACATTTTCCTTGTCCTCAATGTGAAGCCGATTCAGTTCGGCAGTGTGACATCGGTCTGTCTCCATCATGGGATTTGACGGAAAATTTTATCCCCTGTGGTCATCCTTTCTTATAAGTTATCATTTAGGAGTATACAACGAAAATGTTATTCAGTTCATAATGGTTGTGTACATGACATGAAAGCAAATATGACAACTTAATGGTACACCCTTATCTTACGCATAACGCCTGATCAGAGCGATAACAACCATGAACTAATACAACATGTAATTAGCAAAGGGACACCAAATGCCACTGTATATTAGATATTTAAAATCTGCTAATTCTGGTGTTCTCTCTGCTAAGTATCTTATGTTTAACACCTATTTAGCTACTAAGAGAAGATCTTAAGAGGTAATAAGGGTCTGCTTTGACTTGCTGCAGATAATTTATTCATCATAGTTTTTGAGTTCTTTTCCCTCATGAATTGGAGAGACGGTCGCATAAGCAAATTCACTATGGAAAGATCAGGAAAGCTCACCAACACTCCAAATCCAAACCAGAATTCATGACCATCTTATAATGCATGATAGAAAATTGCTGTAGGATAAAATTTAAAAAACTTTGTTAGATAACAATAACTATACGTAATGACTCTGGCACAGAACAAATTTTCTCCTCAAGTCAATAGGCATATTCTTAAGCACATCTCAACACCTATGTTTCACAAATACTTCTCCGGAGGGCTATATACGACACGTATTGGTAGACGTATTGGACAAGATACCTCCTCGACACTAATCAGAAATATTGTTCGCCCATGTCTAGGCTCCAAAAGAACCCAAAGGGCCAATAGTTGCAATTGTTTGGTATGGACATGCCCGTGCCAAACATACTTGAGATGCGAGAATGTAATATTTCCTGGTAGCAAACTGTCAAGAACTTTTCGGAACCTACTTACTATCCAAAACACATAATTATAGATTATCATCAAGATCTAATGAATAAAATATGTATATGATATTTTCATGCGTATATATAACCAAAACCATGTTGTACCCACATCCTAATTTTGTTTTAAATACCATATTGAGAATCTGTATCATGTCCACATTCGGATCAGTTCTACGAAATCTACGCCAACACTAAAATCTAGAGGAAATAGCAACTATTCATTCAAAACAAAATTCCTCCCCACAAAAGCAGAATCTCCATATTTTTGAAAAGTTCAAGACAATACTCAAGATTTGATCTACTTAATGGAGCTTCACAAGAAGAAAAACCAAAAGTCAATTATCTTTTTTTTTTATATTCCAAGGGGAGGGAGGAGATTCTCATCATAGTTCTGATATTAATTTTCAACTCTCATCTTCATACAGAACTTGAACATTATTTGATGATTAGTAGTAAATGTAAATCAAATCCACTAAGCAATAGACAAAACTTCAAACCCTAATTCAGCATCCTGACAAACATGTCAATTGGGTAAATTTATTGTTTTCAACAAGAGATTAAAATGTAAAAAAGCAGAAACCCTTTTCTTCCATTTAATTCAACTTTTCCACTATTCCAGGATGCTGGAAAGTTCTCATGCTGTGTCAACATGACACAAAATATTCTTGCTATTTTGTGAACCAAATTCACTATCCATGTTGGATTAAAATTTTCAATAATGATATTGTTTTCATTAACAGGCAAAAGCTGGTTACAGAAAAAGGACAAACCATGCACAGAGGAAAGAACAATACATGGTCAAGGTTAACAACCGCCGAGAAAACAATAAAACCACGACAAGAGCTCCCTGCCCAACAAGAAAAACAAAGGTAACCTTTGACGAGAATAACCTATTCAAAGACCAAAATTTCATTGCATGCTGTATTGACAAACTATACTCCCATCTGTAATTTATAAGCAGGAAGAAATGCACCAACATTTATCATAACTCTGGCAGGCACCAATTTTGGTAATGGTAAGAGCTTCATCTCTACCTTCAAAGTTTAACTAACTGTTTCCAATGCAACATGCTCCAAGAGTACAAAAAACTTCAACAATATGGTAACTTGTTAGTCCAAGCTAAGCATTTAGCTTATAATGTCATGTGTCATCGGTTTTACAGAGTGCATTTCTCTAGAACTAAAATACAAACGACCAACGTGTAAGACAGACCTGTGGTCTTTAACCAAACACAGGGATTCACATATAAAATAATTCAACAACAGGAAATTCAACAAGCAACTCAAACTAAGATTTCAAACCATACTTTAATGATAGAACAAAGACATTACAGGAAACTAGCAAAGTATTGCGTACAATGATGAGCAAATTCCATATATAGACTGTGATGGGCAAATGAGTAGATTACCTGGGCAAGCTTGAAACTAGGAGAGTTCTCTTCATATTTCGCAATGAAATATTCACGCAAGCTTGAGATATTATAGTATCTACTCTTAATTGAATGAATTGAGGCCTAAGATTAAAAAAAACCAATGTGTTCAGATGATCAGAGACAATGTATCACAGTCGAGAAGTTGTCAGGCTAAAGAGGAGAAGTATGTCACCGTGTCAGGAATGGTTTCAATTAGGGCTGTATAAGAAGAAGTGAGGAGGACCTCATAAGGACGCAACCAAAGAGGGAGGCCAGCTTCTTGATATATATCTGTCATTAAATCCTTGGATGAGAAACATCATAATCATAAATCAAATGGAAATAGCAGATGCCATGATCGACTAAAATCAGTTGTGCACCATTCTGAAAATTAAACTTCTTCCTTTTTATCTTCTTAAATGAAAGAGATACATGTTGGATTCCGACTCAGCTTTCATGACCTGAAACTAAACAGATCAATCCGGATAATGGGGGTTGAGAAGCTACATAACTTAAACCAATTCAATATGGGGGTTGGATAATTGCACCCATTCTATGACCAACCCTAGCCCTGTTAACTTCATGTTGTGTTCAGATCAAGTTAAGATTGCCAGCCTTGCATACAAGCAATGGAGGCCAAAAGTGATCACACACTTTGATGAACTTGAAATGTAGACCAAGAATTTAACAACCGGGAGAATACCTAAACACCAAAGATGGGAGGCTCCAGAAAGGATCATGATGAACCATGGAAGGCGTCACAAGGAAAAGCTGATATTAAACTGAAAAAATCTTGTTTGTATGAATCTATGATGTGGCTAAAAGAAAAACAAGAAAAGAATTCAAGGGAGGAAGTCAGTTCGGAGTGTCAAGAGGCAAGAGGAGTATGCTGTGGATGGGGATGGTTTCTTTTTAACTCAGTCAGAAGTTAATTTTCCAGATGGAGAATTGATGACATAGAGGCCAATTTAAACTTTTTTAATGTTCAGGATATCCTCATCGAAGTTCAAAAATCAAGGGAGGGGGGGTGGGGTCCTAAAATTAACCTGATTCATCACAACATTGTGGCAATTAATGTGTACTTACTGATCTCTGAATTACTAAAATGTAAAAAGATAACATAAAAAGTATAATATCAAGTTATGACAATATTCTAATTTCCTAATTTTTCCTGCCACCAATATTTCATGTTCTGCCTTTTTCCAAATACCTAATAGTTACAAGTTCTCCAAATTGTTTATTCAAGCAAAACCTGTAATATCATCTTATCCATGTTAAGTTTGAACTTTACAACACAATTATTTTTAATTTGCACAGCATATGTTTCTTTCTGAATGAATAACTAATAATCAAAAAGCAATCTATTCTACACTGTATTTCTCAAAATCATGTTATGCTAGAAGTTAGTATTGCTGACAAGGTTTAAAATGGTATCGGGCTCTCTATGACGATTATATTGGTAGTTTTGATGGTTTTGGATTAGAATATCGAGTTTCAGCACTTCAACAAACAACAACCACCACCACCACCACAACAACAACAACAATAATAATAACAATAATAATATGTCATTGAGTCAAAATATATAAAGAAACGACATGCTATAACATAATTTTGTAAATTACTTATATATTTCATGTTGGTTACGCTAAATAATTGCATGATTTTAATAAAACTAGGAATTATATCTAATAGAAAATATATGGAAAAAACATGAAAGGAAAGTTAAACCCAAAAATTTGGATATTTAATTAAGTTTTACAAAGGGACAACTTGGTCAGGGTGTTTCCACCAATTCCAGAAAGAACCTTTAGGCCAGCTTTGGCTAATTTAAGCCAATTATGCTAGTTATGGGCCATAATGGACATGAAACTTACGCTATTAGCCAAATACTAAAGGTGACGGGCAATACCATTCTAACGTGCAGTGTAGGATCAATTCCTCTCAACTCGTTGGAACCGGTTTCTTTCACCACATTTAAAACATCTCTTTTCCTTCAGATCAATGTGTTAATATATATAACCATTTATACGATGTTAAGGGAGGCCCTCTTTGTGATATTAAAGGGGCAATGTCGACAGATCCTAATAAAATTCCAACATTAACACCAATACTAGTATAGCCAACACATTGGTGTTCGCTGAAATGAAACCCAACTATTGGTAACCAAAGGCATCAACAAACCAAAGGAGCAGCAACAACTTAGTACCATAGAAATGAGCAACCAGCTGCACGGCAAGATGCTCCTGTCTGCAATCATCACCACTCTTGACAATCATCTGTTGACAGCCAAAAAAAAGTTCATAGAGATGAAAGAATGAAAACAAGTTATCTACAAAACAGATTTCATTTGAATGAATCGTATAGAAAGAAAAGATAACTGCAACTGTAGAACATGTATCATCTCACCTAACAGATAGTGGATTTGAATGCATAATAAGAAAGAGAGATTATACTATATCAGAAACAAAATGAACTTTACATATGTTTTACCATAATTAATATTGAGACTTTTAACTTGCTCCCAAGACATGTGCTTGCTTATGCTTAATATCATCATCATCCAAACCTTCTCCAATGAGAATAGATCATAATAAACTCAATAGAGGATTTGACATAGGTTTTATGTGCTTTCTTAAGCTTAATATGTTTAACAAAATTAATATTGAGATTCTCTAGCATTACAAAAAAGCACCCCCCCACCCCCCCCCCCCCCCCCCCCCCCCCCCACCCCCTTCCTTAGCTTCCAAGGGCAGAAATGCTATAGAAGGTTGGCAGGCATTATAACTGGACACCTTCCTGGATTGCCTTCTTGTCTTTCCGGTTTAGCAGCCTAACCATTGTGATATAAAAAGGGGTTGGGTTTGGTCATGATGAAAGTTAGAAACAAGTGCAAAAAGCTCCATTGCACCTATTCAAACATAGGAGCACTTAAGAGTGTACAATTGGACAATTGCCAAATGGAAGTAGGTAAGTACTTGATAAAAAGACTAGATTAAATAGAAAAGTAAAATGTTTGCATTATATCTCCAATATTACCTACCTTAACAAGCAAAAGTGTTCACGTAAAATTTCTAGATGCAGACAGACCAAAAGAAGAAATATGGGTTTATGATTGCGCTATCTTACCAACCTTTTCCAGCCAAAAAAAAATTAGGGCGTGTGTGGTTACAAGTGACTTGAAGTGAAAAAAAGTGACTTCATAGGTGTCCATTTTTCTGAAGTGAGTTTGAAATATTTTGTTTGGTCAGTCTTTAATCCCCTTGGAAGTGCCAATTATGTCACTTTTCTGTTTGGTAGAGTGAAAGTGAAATGACTTGAAGTGTGAGTCTGTCCACATGTCAACCACTGAAAAGCTAATATTTTAATACAAAAATTTATCCATCCCATTTTTATGCCCCTTCAAGCTTGGAAGAGAGTATATGGGATCCAAATTTTTACGGGACAAGAATCACTTTATGTCATAAATAAAAGTGGAAATCAAGCTCACACTTGCTTGTAACCAAACGACAAAAGTGGTAAAAGTGCAACAAAAAGTGACACTTCCACTGCTTGTATTTCACTTGCTGCAACCAAACACAACATTACGTATGTGCACCTGACACATTTGTCCCAAATATTTCAACCACGTTCAAGCACCATTTAGCTACAACACCATACTATTCACAAGTAATGTCCTTTCTCACATTTGAAGATGGTGAAGTTGGACATCATTTCTTTCAGTCAACTCAGTCTGAAAACAGTTATCGTCACCCTAACCACATTTGGACCCTCATTTTTTTAGTTGCCTTTACCAACAATATTGGTTATATTGCTTATACTATTAAAGCAGGATAGATGAGTGTTTCGTGGATGCTGATCTGGCTTTTGGACCTAACCCGCATGCCTTCGTCTAACATTTTTTGTGTGCATCAATTATTTTCCAACCTTTCTTACGTTACTGATTCTAAATGTATCGATCAGCAAATCTGTGTCTATGTAGATGTGTCAAGACCTATAAGCCTCTCACGCTCTATGAGCCTCAACCTTTTACCTCTAAATTAACTATTTCAGTGGTAAACATTAAACAACATCACATAATTCAACAAATCCAGGAATTTAATATTTATATTAGGATATGTGTTTTCATGTCGGCATTATTCCATCAAGCCAATTGAATATGGATCATCATAACGTCATGATGATGACTATTATAAACAAATAAAGTTGAAAGTAGGAACATTACTTACAGAACGCAAGTCCCAACCAGGTAATTTTCCATATCCAGATGATTTTCGTATTCTATCTTTCTTAACCTCCCAAAGCTCACCAGATAAAGCATCACTAGGTTTAGGAATACCACCATTCATCACCTGCAAAGAGTAACAGTATCCCTTAGAATGAACTCCATTTGTAGGTGCTTCTGAGAATATGCAAAAGATCAAAAAGTATTCACCTTTTGGCGTTCATCTGATGAATTCTGTCCAGCTCCTTTTAAAGGAAGCCCAGGGGGGGCCTCTCCTTTCGCTGCTGCAGCCTAAAAAGGGATATTCAAATTCCTTAATAAGTATTGCCTCAAAGTTAATGGATAAGAAAAGCCCAGGCTTAAACAACTACGTAAGCATTATGGAGACAACCGCTTCAACAGGAATACATGAAAACTTTGTGGAGTTAAACTCAACTATCTACCAAGCCCATGTAGCACAAGAAAGGCTCTACATAAATGTATGCTAAGTTTTCTTTATATAAGCCGAGGGATAGTGCCAAAATGAACCATGTAACAAAAAAAAACTACAGTACCTAGAATTAAGGATCTTTAGCAAGAACTAGACAACAGTTATTATTAAGGCCCATCAAAAGTGCTTTAACTATAAAGACCAGGAAGAAGCTAGTAATAAGGATTACAAGCAAGTTTTACAAAAATAAGTACGGTCTGTCCATGTCTAACCTAAATGAGAGAGTTTGAGAATAGAAATGTCAGTTTGTTGGGTTAGTTCAATAAGCTAAATGATAACGGTTTCAGTTATTAGCAATAGCAAAACAATACATATATAACTTGACGAAACGAATAGCGGAGTAACTATGAAGCAAAAAGAAGATAACAATAAAGCAATACAGATATACTTCATATTTGCACACAAGAGCCCTATTTTTACTTACAGGCGCACCTTTACTTCCTCAATAGCAATTGTGCTTGGAACACGGCGATGCTCCTTCCGACGAGGTTCTTGTTCATCAACATCTTCCATGTTGACCCCAGGTACCGCTGACAAACTGACTCTCACCCACTCGGAACCATTTTCTACAGTTCTTAACTCATTGGATAAATCATGTCCATTCGCTAGAACATTCTTAGAAACAGGGTAATTCTGACTGCTACGTTCTACCTCAGGCTCTTTACTGAAGTTAGACGAGCCAACAAACAGTTTCTCGACAGATAAACTAACATGAACAAACTTTACTTTGGCCTCCCACAGTTGAGTCATTGCTTGGTCAATAGCCTGAGAAGTTGAGCTCAGCATTCTCTCTGTGTAATTGCGGTTGATGTCATGTTGGCTCCATAGAGGATATGCCCATGGAGGCGGCTTTGGCAACTGTGCATCTCCATTTGCTAGAGGAATGCCTCCTTTGGAGAGCTTCTGAGCTTCAGATGTTACTTTTGTATTACTGATGAAGAAAATAATGTGCACACATCAAAAGATGAACTAACATATTCTGAATATACATGCATTCTCTTTGATCTCAATAAAAAATTCAATCCCTAGAGATAAACAATTCAAAAGTAAACCATGTTTAAGATAAGATGAAGACAATTCTCTCCCAAACAATTATTGATAACAATAAAAACTTCGGTCTCTAATCTGACAAGTGACAATGATCAAATAAGAAAAGCCATTTAATTTGCAAAATTGAACATCCAAGATACCTGGGTGATTCACACTTTAAGACTTCAACACATATTAGGTAAGGTGCCTTCTCCCTAGAGTTCAGAAGAACAGCTTCATCCTCAGGTATATGAACCACTCGGTACATTCCTCTTCCCATTGGAAAGCACACACCTGGAATGCAGCATATAACTAAATAACATTAAAATCAAGTAAATGACTGAACATGAGATGAGAACTATAATCATCCGAAGCTGGATTCAGCACTTATATCAACTATCTCATTGGTTACAAAGATTCAGAAACATAAAAAAGATACAAGTGTCTAGAGGCATACGTGATAAATCAAGCCTTATTTCATCTTTGATGTAAGCATCAATATCTCCCTCCAATTCCTTGGAGAAACAAATGAACAAATACTTGTATTGTATTTCTCAACATGTCGAACATGTATCTATTGACGTATAGAAATAAATCTCAAGGGATCTAGATCATGGATCATTGTCATGCACTTAAAAAGAAGTTACTGAAACATAATAGGTAAAAGGTAATAAGCTATTTGTTGGAACATTTAGTACCTTAAATCCAATCACATATTGTAATTTGTAAAGACAGAAAATTAAGAACACTACAAATACCATCCTCAATCTAAGGTGTGAATTTCGGGAAACCCCGCAAAATAGGTCCCTGAACTAATACAGGATGTCCTAAAACAAAACAAAAATTGGAGTGAATTTGGAGTGAAGTTCTTAAACTTCAGCAGACTTGACTTAAAGAGGCAACTCTAGAGGTGGTAGAGCAGAAGAAAAGGAAATGGTGTTCAGATAGGAAGAGATCAGTCCCTGTTTAACTTTCCAAGATTTTTTAGGAAATATCCAATTTAAAGATTCAAAGAATATTTTGCCTTAAAAGGGACATGGTTAAACGAACAAGAATTTTGTTGCTGCAATATTGAGGTGAGCAAAATGGAGCGACATGATGCCCCATGAAGTCCTAAACAGGCCCCATTACAAATTATTATTTTCCCTGGAGAATGCTTTGGTACCGAGTAAGAGCACTCTATTAATATAATGTACATTTCAAATTGTTAGTTGTTGCCCGATAATGTTCAAATTTCAAAGCCTATATAGTGCAAGAAATTTTGGCTACGGCAGCAACAACAAAAAAGGCCAAGCTTTGAAATGTCGAAATAGTAGAACTGAGCACAAATGGATCATATGCAATTAGTATCTGCATAGCACAAGCCACATCGATGTAGTTTGGTTTCCTAATATTCAACTCTTTACATCAGTTTTTCTGCCATTTCGTAAGCAATTTTTATTTGAATATTTAAACTAGATTTAAGACTAATTTTAGCCTATCTGCAAGAAATATCAACAAATTTGCTCTTGTTTTGATCTCCGCCTTCTTTGACAACGACTTCAACTTCAGTTCTTTTAGAACAAAGTTCATACGAAGCCTATCATTGTTAGACTTAATATTTATTTGAATTTTTAAGAAGTTTACTGCTTTGACTAGGAACTCAATTTGAATTGATTTGAGTTTATTTGGCTGAATCCTGCTGTTATAAGGACTAGGTAAGTTCCTTTTTGGCCTGTGCTGAGTCTACTGCACCTATGATACTTGATTTATCTGGGATATGTTATCCAGCCAATTGAATGTATTTAGTTTGATGATCGGAACTAATTTTATTTCAAAGTCAGGTTTGTAAGGTAGGAAGCTAAAAGGTCTAAGAGAATGGAAGAAATAGTCAGCATCAGTAGGACAATTTGGAATACTAAAAGCTCTAAGACATCTGGAGGATCAAGCAAGGCCGTCCACGCCTACAAAAGAAGTGGATATGAGTTCTGTGAAGGGTTCGATGAATCCTTCATTTTCTTCCTTGTACCCTCAAGTATTCTTCCCCACTCCGCCAGTCTGACTTTCTATCAATCTTCTTTTGATAATATTATCATATCCTATCTCAATATTGCAAATAGAGGGCATCGCGTAGCATAAAGGTAAGGTTTGCTGCTTGCATCCTAGAGGATGGCAGGATGCAAGTTCGAGTCATGAAATTACCCTCTCCATATAAATGGGGGTGACCATATGCAGTTAAAAACGATTTTTTTCATGATAACGGTCCAGTAGAGTTATTGATATATCGGATTTATAACGGTAATGTCGGTTTGCATTTTTAACACAATTTTTATATATGAACAACACACTTAATAGTTTATTATAAAATATTCAAGAAGAATTTCTTAAAGCATTAAAACTAAAAGGTTCATACCCAAACCATTACAATATAAAAAGGGCTAATTTGTAACTTAATACCCTCAACTATCCATATTTGGCAACTTGATACCCTAAACTATTTTTATTACTAACTTGATACCCTCAAAAATATATATACCTAAACTACCCTTGCCCTCTCCCCCCCTCCATCAACCCTCCCTCACTCTCCAATGCCTCCCCGCAGCAGCCTCTCCTCCTCCCGTCGGCTGGCCTAACCCGTACCCCCTCCTCACATTGTTGCCTATTGCCGTCGTCGCCGTTGACACCGCCACCACCGCTCTGCCGGCGCCGCCATTGCTGCCTATGATGTTGATGTTGTTGTTGTCGCTGTTGCTGTCGGCAGGGTTAGGGGGGACGAGCGGCGGGAGGAAGGGGGCGGGCGTTGGGAAGAGGGGGGCTGGGGTGGGAGGAGGGGAGGCGGGCGCGGGGCTGCGGGGAGGCGCCTAAGAGGGGGGTGGGGGGAGGGGTAGTTTTGGTATATATTCTTTTGAGGGTATCAAGTTAGTAATAAAAATAGTTTAGGGTATCAAGCTGCCAAATGTGGATAATTGAGGGTATTAAGTTGCAAATTAGCCTATAAAAAGTACCACTTCAAAACAGTTCAACTAATATGAAAACAAAAAAGATCTCAATTCAACTTTCAAGTTTCAACATCTAATAATCTTCATTAGCCTCAACTTCAACTTCATTTTCTTCGTTTTCACCATCACTATCTTCTTCACCTTCTTTTCTAGTTTGTTCATCTTCTTCATCCTTCATATATTCATCATTGTGAACAAGTGAGGAGTGAATCTATAACACCTCGTGACCTTGTACTTTTCTCTCCCTGACTTTTGGTTTTAACACGATTTTTTTTCAAAACCGATATATACTGATATATCGGCTGCTAATATCGGTACCGATATTTTACCGAATTTTCCCACAAAAAAATCGGTGCTGAACCGATACCGTTATATATCGGTTATATAACCGATATATAAAGGTTTTTAACTACTTAGGGGTAACCCTCGCAAGATAATGCATAAGTGGGAGCCTCATGGCACTGGGACGCCCTATTTCTATCTCATTCTCTCTAATAATTTTAACCATCCACTTATAGATAAGTTCCATTTTGTTGTAACTTCTACTTTGCTTGCAATTTCGTAAAAGTTAATTTGCTTGGTACTGTTGTGGAATCATATAGCGCTGGAACTGATTATTTCTGCATGGAACTAATTTGGTGCTGGAGTTACTTTTCTATTGTTGGAAGCTGATTATTTATTGCCAAATGTTTTTCTTTTCTTTTGTTGGGAACTTTCTTCTGCTGGAGATAAAATTATATGCTGGAGTTTGATCCAGAAGTGTTGTTGAGCTGGAAATAGGGTTTTATTGCAATAAATTTGAATTGAACCTGAATTAGTCATGTCATAATGCACCGTCATGTTTCCTGCAACATGTGGTCTTATACCACTCTTTACTGCAGTATAGCAATGTACGATCCGATTCAAGTAATTACTTTCGTGTCAATTTTCTACAAATAACTGCTCCAGCCAGTGTTCTAAAAATCGGCCTAGGCGGCCGCCTAGGCGCTGCTCGGCCTCCCAACGCACCGAAAACCACCTAGTCGGCCGACTTAGGCGCCAGGTCGGCCCTGTTCGGTGCCTAGGCGGCCCTGTTCGGCTCTTGGCAGCGTGTTCGGCTAGGCGGGATTCTCAAATTTGAAATTTGAAATTTGAAATTTCAAAAGATCAAAAAAAAAAAAAAAAACAGATTTCAAAAAAAAAAAAGAATTCAAAGTCTTAAAAAAATCTGTGCGACCGCGTAGGCGGCCCTTCGCCGCACCGATTCCGCCTAGCGAAATCTATGACACTAGCTCCACCTACCATAATAAGGTAGGTTTCACACTAATTTCATGTCAATCCACTTTAGTATGTGACTCTACTTCAATTTTTCCACTTACATAATGTGATCAACTCAAAAGAACTTTTAAGTTGCTAGGATAAAGCTTGGTATTCAAATTGAGTATGCATCATGCATCGAGTTGCTTGATTACCCTATTGTGTATCGTAAGGTAAGGAAATTTGATGGAAAATTAATAAAAACTTACATAGATGGATAAATTGAACAAGTTGAGCAAGATAAGGAGTATCGTCAAGTAAATGTCAAGTTCACCATAAGGCGATTAGGAGCTAAAAATATAACATCAATATTACATGATGGTAGTAATCATTGGGTATATATCATTGCATCAATAAGAACTCGACTCTTAACAAAGATTGTGTTGACATTTAAGAAAAGAGACACAGATGATACAAAGAGAAGGTTCAAGGAACCCAAGAAAAAGACAGAATATTAAAAACAAAATATGAACATTACTATTTGGGGAAAATGAGTTGCCTGAGATATTAAAGTCCCCGGAGATGCTAGAAGCCATAGTCGAAGACGTTGCTGGAGATGTCAGAAGTCAATGAAGGACGCTAGAAAGAATATGCCCTTCCGAATAGTTTATTCGGAAGACAAAGTTGTTTGGAACAAAAATGTTTGAACGGTTTTAAAGGTTCATATGGGCATTTAGTTTGAGTTAGATTTCTAATGTTTCGTTATAAAAGTAATAGTTCTAAAGCAATTAAATGTTGGGTTTACCACATTTAAATTCAGGTTAACCCAAAAATTTTGTTAGATAACACACAGTCATATGTATCTTATTGTACAATAAAGAAGTGTGGATTCTTAGTTGTTCCCCCGTATCATCCAACAGATGATATAGTTTACAAGTTTTACTGTACCGTGTCTTCCGATGTCTTCTGATACGTATCTCGTGTATCGTAAGATAGTGACAACAGAGCAGAAAAGCTTGATACTAATTGTTCCTTTGGGGTTTATTTATCTTCTCAAACTCTTATAGTCTTATTACAGGCAAACAAAATTGGTTAACAGGTGAAGCATTATACGGAAGGGTGAATACTTATTGCTGAATATATAACTACTTTGAGAAACAAATTTCACAAATCCAACTATCCAAGCAAGCATTCTCACATTTTCTTTATTGCCCCTGATAGGAAAATTTTAGTCACTATGTATCCACTGTATAGCCAAACCTTTAGCCTCGTTCTCATGAAGATGTAAAATGCACTTTAAGTTCTCTCTTAGCCAATAGTGTAGTTAAGAAAATTTGATCACCTAGAAGATCCCAAATTTAACAACTTAGCATATGCATTTCAAAGTGACACACACCTCTACTTAATCCAATACAAAATATATGACTACCTTCAAGCCTAACGAAATAGTGCTCAGGGATTGTGGAAAATAGTATGTAAAATTATATCCTTTAGATATTTCTCAAACATCTTTAGATTCCTCCTTGGAACAATGTAGATATCCAGAACATCCTAACTTCTACGCCTTTTGACAATGATAAAAGGGGCATCCTCCTCCTTCACATAGATCTACAAGGAGACCCCTATGAAGTGATACAATCAAACACAACATTACAACACTAGAGAGCTAATGGCTAAATAACTGGTCATGCACATTGGAAGGCCTATAAACCAATTTGTAAATCAACTCAAAGAAAACTAGTTACAGAAAATTATTAAATTATCCGAGTTACAGTGTGCTAGTACAAATCAAAAGCCTATCAGCAGTCAGTATGCGACAATTCCATGCATTGCTCTCATGTTTATTTTCTTGCAATATGGGAGCTTTAACGTAACAAATCCAATGTAATATAATCTTGTGTTTGTGAAACAAAAACATCCTCCTAGCGATAACGGCAACAACTATAGATATTTACTCCATTGCTCCCAGTGATTGAATTCTTGCTCGGAAAGCTTTAGGCTTCTGCATCTCAGAATACACCAACATATTATAATTTATATCAGTTCTTATCAACCTTCCCTCACAGATACCTCATAGCTTCATGCCATTACCAACCCTTTTTTCTACATCTATAAATCCTTTGCTAGTAACTTACAAGCATAATAAAATGTTCACTATATTTCTTGCAATTTTCTTGGCCTTTGTGCTTTTTGCTAGCTTCATCCTGTCATGCATGTGGACCTTATATATTGACAAAATAATGTCAGCATTTTTAGAACATGCAAGACAAACTTGAAACATTCAAACAAACATACGTTAGAAAAGTAAATTTCTAACGTATTGTTTTAGTGTTGGTTTTAGCTATTCTATGACTCGACTGCAAATCTCCTAAGCAATATTTTATCATCTTATCCTTTAATATACCTATTTTCAGTCAAGGAGAATTCTGAGTCTGATCCTTGGTTGCATGAGTTTAAGCTGCTAATAAGGTATGTGTTCCCTACCTTCCAATCAGTCTACCAATCTTATGGCATGTCCTCTCGTAGATAGTTTCCTTGACCAGGAACTCAGACCAAGCCCTTCTCTTATCCATAATTGATGTGAAGTTGATATCCAGTTATTTAAGTTTGCTCAATTTTTCCATGGAGCCTTCCCGATGTAGAGTTCAGCACCATATCAGACATCATTTTGATAGGATAAGGCTTGTAAGATGATGATATGAATATCCCCATCATGATGGCCCATCATGATGGTCTTCTCTACATTAAGTAATAGAGGAGATATAATGATCTAACATGCCACAATATAATTCTAAAATTACACTCAAGTGACATTGATACATCATGCCCTTTCTCAAAATCCATAACTAAATGAAAAATGAAATAACGATCTGCATCAATAAGCTGGACAATTAGGCATTGCTGGAGAAGGATGATTATGTCAAACAATGAAGAGAACTCCTCATATAAGAAATGACATTATTGCAATGTTACAAGAAAAAGAGGATATATGGCAGAATTCTTTCATGGATATATGTGTTCTTGAGCCTCTGAAACTTATGTCAAGTTGTGAAATTCATTTGCGTTATCATCTTACATAAGTAAACCCACATTCTGCATGTGCTACTGTATACGACAGCACTAAGAAGCTTACTATAGAAAAGTAGAAGGTTGCACAAGCAAATACCACAAATGGAGAGTTGTATATAACAGACTATACAAAGAAAGAGATGTAAGAAAATACCTCCAGTTTTTTGAACATTGGCAAGAAGTGCATTCATCTCCAGAAGGGACTGAGAGAACAAAGAACCACAAGAGCACAATTTTAGAATTAGGATGCTAAGCATTTCCAATAAAGCTTAGTTAAGAAAATAACCTCCCGGAGTGCCATTTTGCGATCTTCAACAGGAAAGATATCAACCAAGCCATAAGATGTCTCACATAATGATTGCACAAATTCCAATGAAGCATGATATGTTCCTTTTCGACTTTGTGAAGTCACATTATTAGGCAAAGGTGGCTTTGCATTTAGTTTTTCATCATGTCGTCTTGGTGAACCAGGAGGCAACTGCAATGCTTGAAGTAATCAATAAACAAAATTGCAACAAAACAAAGAGATGCATAAAATAACCTGAGCAAGGGAGTGGTACATTTTGTTTAAAGAGCACAAAGATGGATACATTTTAAGCAAAAAATATAAAAGCGGTATGGGAGTCTGGGACCATGGTAGTCAAAGGTGCGACTCACAACAAGGCGCAATAGCTGCACCTCGCACCTCACTAGGCGAGGCATCTTTATCCAGGCACGCCCAACACGCAACCAAGAAAAAGCACGCCCAGGTGCACCTTATGTTTTTTTTTTTTTTAACAAAAAACTTTGAGGCAACAAGGAGATAGACCTTACCTCATACAAATGGGAGGGAGGTAGCCCTTTCCCCGGTTGCCAAAGTTGACTACAATTGTACTGAAAAAACTAAAATTTACTAAAAGCGTGGTAGGGAGAACACTAATTCTTGTTAGTTATCTTGACTACTACTGTTATTATGCTAGTTCACTTGGTTACGTTAAAAGCGTGGTAGGAAGAACACTAATTCTTGTTAGTTTTGTTGACTACTACTTTGTTCTGCTAGTTCACTTGGTTATGTTTTAACATATTTTTGTTGGTTTAATATGTTATTTGGTTTTATTTCTTACATTACTAATCATTTTTTTACGTATATTTTTATTACTTATTATTTTGCGCCTCGCTTTGCTCGGGCATATGTCGATGATATGGACGCTTTGCGCCTTGAATGCGCCTTGCGCCTTTGACTACCTTGTATGGGACAAATAAGAATTTGAACAAATCAATTCTAAGGAGCTAATTTTGATTGTAAACGTTCGAACAGACAATATTGAATAACATATTTCTCAAGCGCAAACAGATATATAATAGAAAATGGGGAAAGGCTGGCTAAGGGAACTTTCGGAAAATGGGCATTTTGAGCAAATGCCCATCCCCAAAACTGCAATCCA
This sequence comes from Iris pallida, assembly GCA_029216955.1. Lineage (NCBI taxonomy): Eukaryota > Viridiplantae > Streptophyta > Magnoliopsida > Asparagales > Iridaceae > Iris > Iris pallida. The sequence continues at coordinate 4,846,887 of JANAVB010034019.1, forward strand.
AACTTGCATAAATCTCTAGAACAAAATTCAAGGACTTCCATTTATTGGCATATAAACTGCCTACGTCCTTTTTGGCACCATACTTAAATGCCAAATCCTGGCCTCCATACTCAGCTCATGATAAAGAAGTACCAACCAATAACATCATTTCTTTCCACTTTTCCTGTATAAACCGAGATAAATGGAAAGCTGATGCACCCCCCAACTTTGCACCTTGAGCACATTCTCTGTTAACATATTCAGTAGCTGTCCCAAACTAGTTCATTGTCTCCAATATCAACATTAACTTTGCACCTTCAGCACATTCTCGGTTAAAATATTCAGTAGCTGTCCTAGATTAGTTCATCGTCTCCAATATCAACATTAAAACATCAGTGAGTGAAAACATCACAAAAAGTATACTTCTTTAGTTCAGACATCTCCATTATCCACGGACGAATAAAATATGACAGTTCATATAAAAGGATGTTTCTTAATTCCGGTAGCAGTAAATTTTCTAAAAGAGGATATAAAAACCAAGAAGGCCAAGCTCAATCACGAAATAAATGAAAGAAAGAAGAAAAAATCATCAAAGAGGTTTCATTTTGTTACATACACTGAACATTCTCCTACGCATAAGGAGATATTTCTAAGATGGAAGGGCTAATAGTTAACTTGCAATCTGTAACTAAAACCAAATGTTGAGAGGTTTCGAATTGGAAATGGGGGATGGAACTTAACCAAAACTTCAAAAGGAACAATATTCTTTGAAGATGACGTATTACTAGACTATATCACTTAGTACCTAGAACCCTTTCAAGATCCTCGTCAAGCACATGAGGATTATTGCCCATACGAGGTTGTGTGTTAAAACGTGTGTTCGCCATTCCATCATCTTGTTGTTATATTTATCTCACACACGTAGCAGAAACAAGCTGTGGTTTCTTTTTTCTCTAAATATGAAAAGGTAAAGAAGTGGCAGGAAACATCCAGTCATTATCTTTGCTTTTGAGAGTTGGGCAATAAAAAAGCATGTCCAAAAAAGTAAGTTCAATGAGAATATTAAGATGGACGAGTAGATATTATGCACAACGATTACTAAACTAGATGATGTGGACACAACATCATCTCAGCAATAGTTCAGCATGTCCTAGTGTATTTTAAACATGAAACAAACACGGTACCTATTTTGGGGTGTCCACCTTCCAAGATGGGCGGCAATATGACAAAAATACATTAAGACATGAGCTTTTCTCGGTTGGAGGTTAGAGGTAGCTTGAAAGAACAAGGATAAGATGCAAGAACATGTGCAACTAGATCGTCAGAATCATTGATTATAGAATTAGTAGTTGATAGCAAAACTAGTTGAGGAATACACCAAAAAGGACATGCATTCAACCTGTTGGAAAATACATGAAGAGTGCTAGTATAGCTGAGGAGTGGCCAAACAGTAAGGCCTCAAAGTTTTGGTATAGAAGGCTTTCTGTTGTTGTTCATTAATCTTTGAAGAAATACATGAAGAGTGCTAGTATAGCTGAGGAGTGGCCAAACAGTAAGGCCTCAAAGTTTTGGTATAGAAGGCTTTCTGTTGTTGTTCATTAATCTTTGAAGTCTAGATTAAAAGGTAGCTTATTCAACCATATTGGAGTTAAGCTCAAAATGAGCACTTGTCGTAGCAGAGTAGGAGTAAATGCTGAGAGATTGGATAGAGGAATCAGAGTTTTAGCTCATAATGATGACTTCTGAAGATATAGATTATATGGCATACAATTTGGAAGTGAATTCAGCAAGTAGTATATGGCTTATCAAGTACCATCTTGTTTCACAATTTAATGAAAATTCTCTCGCATTTTCTTGGGCATCCTTTTTCTCTTTTTCAGCATGTATTTCAAGAGTTGTGTGCATTGCCTATGGATGCTTAAGTGCTCAAGGCGCAAGGATAAGACATTATAGTTGCCTGGAAGATAAATTAGAACTCTAAATTGGTGCAATGTTGCATATAGTTGCACAGTGGTTTTCTAATACCTACAGTTAATTATGATACTGGGTAAAAAAACGAAGGCCAATAAATACGTAAACCAAATGCAGTGAGATGCCGCATTGTCAGCATTTCAAAGTGGTAAAGGTAGTAAAGCAATATGTGGAGTTCCTAGTAGGTCAGGAGCCTAGAAGTTGTAGCAACTGCTAGATAGAATGACCGCAGAAACAATAATACATTTAGAAAAGCTTCGAGAAGATACAAAGTAACACAAGAAATGGTATATTGGTTGCTAAGGTTTACCTCCTTGTGTTTTTTAGAACCAAACAGCTCAGAATCTTCTACAGATCGATCTCGATCTCGAAACAGCCTTCTGAAGAAATTCTCCGTCCCTGGAGAGCTATCAAGTGGACCATCAGAACTACCATTTGCAGCTGCATTCCTAGAATCTTCAGGATGCACTCTAAACAACCTACGGAATGACAGAAGTTCCGGCGTATCGTCTTCCTCAAAACTACCATTACACTTACCATGCTCCTCACTTCTATCATTCACTTCATCTTTCCTCTCCTGATCATGTTTGTCCTTAAAAAGCCTACGGAAGAATCCTTCCTTCTCGCCATCCTCAATAGACCCATTAGACCTATCCTCCTCACCCCTATCATGCGCAGAAAATCTTCTCTCATCAGTCTTGTCCTTGAAAAGCCTCCGGAAGAAACCCTCCTTCTCATCATCCTCGACGCTCCTTCTCTTGCCCCCCTTATCTTCCTCTTCATTATTTCTCTCGTCGTTCTTATCTTTGAAGATCCTACGGAAGAATCCCTCTTTCTCGTCTTCATCGATACTCCCATTGCACCTATCCTCCTGCTTTCTATCATGCCCACCATCCTTCTTATCTCCAATATTTTTGTCACTAAAAATCCTACGGAAAAAATTATCTTTCTCATCGTCGTCGACACTCCTACATACTCCACTATCTCCCTCCTCATTACTCCTATCATGCCCGCTGTCCCTCTTCTCCTCGTTAACTTTATCCTTAAAAATCCTCCGAAAGAAACCATCTTTCTCGTCCTCCTCCACCAATTTCCCCTCTTTATCCTTAAACAGTCTCTTAAGAAACCCATCCGAGCTCGAAGATGGTTCCTGTTCATCCTCATCTTTATCCTTATCCTTACTCTCTCTAAGAATCCTCTTCAAGAACCCGTCTCTGTCGACATCATCCTCCTCCTTCTCCTTACTATCTCTAAGAAGCCTCTTGAAGAACCCATCCTTGTCCCCTTCCTCCTCTTCCTTATCCTTACTTGCACTGAGGAGCCGCTTAAAGAAACCATCTTTATCGTTCTCCTCATCCTCCTTCTCGCCCGATTTCCTGAAAAAGAGCGCGTCCCTAACTTTCGGCCCCGGCATCAACTTCTTCAGCAGCTTGTTGTTCTCATCCTCCGATGACGCTGCCACAGTCGGCGTCGTTGGCGAAGACGCGAGAGAGAGGAGCTTCTGCTTCGACGACAGCAGCCGGTTGAGCACGGGGTTGCTCTTTGGGCTGGATGGTACCGAGGGGTTGGGGGAGCGGACGAGCGGGGGCCACTCGCCCATCAGGGTGGCGGCGATCTGGCACCTCTCCTGGATCCGGCTGATCCCTTCGCCGTCCTCCGAGTCCTCGAGCTCGGCGAGCAGGAACCAGTGGACCTTGAGCGCGATCCGCAGCGACTTGGAGCAGGTGTCGACGACGAACTTGTCGAGCGACGGCGAGGGCTTGTGGACGAGCATGTAGCAGATCTGGAACAGGTAGGACTCGATCCCGGAGAGCGGGAGCGTGTACATGCGGTTGCAGAGGTAGTCGCGGACGCCGGCATGGTCGTGCTTGTAGAGGTAGCTGACGGCGATCCACTCGCAGAAGAACGAGGAGTCAAAGAACCGGATCAGCCACCCGCTCTCGCCGGCGCTGCTCTCGCCGACTGCTCCGGCTCCGCCGGTGATCTCCCGCGGGGAGGGGTCGGATCCGAGCCTGGCTAGCCCCAGGAGCCTCACCATGACCGATCAAGCCTCCATCGACCGCCAATTCCGGGGGAAACCGGGGATCGAAACCCTAATTAGGGTTTGGGGGAGCTGACTAGGCTAGGGTTTCGTTGGAATGGGTTGTTGTCGGGAGGAAATTTGTCTGTACTCCCGGCGGAAGGAGGAGGAGAGGGAGAGAATAATTAACGGGTTAGCGGATCCGGGTTTTCAATTTACAAGGGTTTTTTTGTAGCACGTGGACTTCGGCAGTTGTGGGGATGTCTGAAGGACTGGAGTGGGGTGGGAGGCGGTGTTATAATATTGTGTTGACCATGTGGTCTGACGAGTCTATTTGCAAATTTTGGTTTTGTTGGGGGGTGGAAAGTGGAAATAGTTGAGTTTCGTTGGTGCAAAATGGAATTGCTTTTAAATTTTGTTCACTACTTTCTTTGTTTTTTCAACTCCCTCACCGACCTAAGATCCAACAACCGGGTGGAGGGATGTCGTTATTGGTTGTGACTTGTGAGATATGTTGCACCGAATTTGACACAAATAGAAGGAAAACGAACCGAGTGGGAACCGCGGATGTTAGATCGTGCTGACGCGACGGTCCTCATTGACTCAAATATTCTATTAGCACCGAATCTTACTTGAACCAATAAAATACCGTCACGTCAGTAATGTCTGACACGTACGATTCTTCCTCGGTTCGACAAGCAGCACTATAAATAGAACACCATAAGAATATAGCAAAAGTGTTTTTTTTAATATCTTAGTATATTTTAAAGTGTCTAAAATAGTCGCCAGTAATAATTTTGTAAGTTCGTGTGAGTATTGATTTGGATTTTGTGAACATAAAACTAGATTAATTTTAAATGGAGTTTTATTTTCTAATTTGATTACTAGTTCATATACACTTAGCTTAATGTTAACTGTTGGAAAGAATCCCAAGCGAACGAACACTCCAAATTAGGGCTGAAAATTGAATGAACAAGCTCGAACAAAGAGTATTCAAGCTTGGTTTGATTTTACTATCGAACGAATTTGATTCGAACCGAACTTGGACCGAACCGAATGTGAACGATTTGAATCGTTTTACAGCCCTAGTAGTGAATATTTATAGGACATGTTGTATAGACTATCACACTGTTTCTCTCAAGTTTTAAAAACTTTTTTTATTTAATAACTTATGTTTTTTACATCATAAATTTACCATCATATAAAGAACAAAAAAATGAGTAAAATTTCTAAGACAAAATGTATTTCTATCTTAAAAAGGCATAACATATAGAAAAAGTCATAATATGAGAAACCGAGTCGACCTCGATCCTGTTTGCGAACAAGATCGAGTCGAACAACCTATGGTCGAACTTGGTATCGATTAGTCCACGAACGGTTTGAATCATTTTACAGTCCTACTCCAAATTTTCAAAAAATGTAACGAAAGATAATTCTTGAAAAAGAAGAGGAACAAAGTAAAACACCATAATTAAATACAAATTATTAAATATCAAACATGCAAATTTTATGAACGGAATAATACAAGATGGTCAAGGTTAACTTTTATTGAAATTAACAACTAAATATCTTGAACTTTCTTGGTTTGCAACTTGCTACCCCAATAAATATTTAATAGAGGCAAAATTGACAGTATTGTTCCTATAACTGTCACAAGATTGCGATTGTAAATGTCTACTAATTAATTAATTAGAAAAACTTTAAATGACAATAGCTCAACTCTCAGCTTGTTGGAATTCTTTGTATCCATGGTGACATTAATGTAAGAGAGAAAATATGATTAAAGTTCACAAACACAGAAAATGTTAGCAGTAAACTGCAAGAATGTAGTGATCATCTGACAAACGTAAAAGAGACATTGATTTAACTTCTAAAACGGTTATAATGGTACAAGGTCTCTCATTGCCTCTTGTTTTCTTCAAACCTTCTTCGGTTTTTTACAGCAAGCCAGCAAGCCAGCATCTCCTGTTTTAAGAAAAAAGCTCGCTTTCAAAAAGAAATGAAAAGCCTGCTGAGGTTTATTTACACTAATTCTGTGATTTCTAAAGAATCGAGACAATGTCACAACATGATGAAGCATTTTTCTAATCTACAATGAATTAGTTGGATATTTCCTATGGATATGCAAAGACTAGAAGGCATGTCATCCTGGTGCAGCGATGTCGACTTTCAGAGCTGTAAGAGAATGGATCATCTGTTGGTTGCCAAGAAAAAAAAACAAAAAAAAACAAAGATAGCTCATTAGCAAGAAGAACCTCAAGATCGCGTGAAAACTAAAGAGACGTAAACTAATGGAACATAATCTTTTGGGAAGAAATGAAATTGATGGAACAAGAGGTTTTTACATGAGAATTCTCGCTAATGCTTAGGGAGTACTGGCTTCTCAACTGCTTCATACTGTACCACAAAATTTTCCTGCAAACCAGCAGCCGTACTTTCAGCAATAGAAAGGGCTAAAAACCCAATAATTGAAATGAAAAGAGGATGAATGGACAAACCTTCCGAACTGTTTCCCATGTGTTTGGATCAAAACAAAGATATACCCCCCTCTCGTATGAGCTTGTCTTAACGAGAGGCTCTGCAACTCTGGAAAACCACAACTGTTGTTCTTTGTGGTAAAACCATCCTCGTGAATATCTACGAAGTATTTAAATGGAATCTTAATGGGGCAGGAAAAAAAACCATATAGAAAGATTAACTATATGGGAAGATTTTTTTAATAAAGTAAAGAGTCATATGACAACTAGCACAAAGACGAAGCAAAGAAAACACTGAAAAATAAATAGCAAATATGGCAAAAAGAGATCCAAACACTAAAATGGTTCCAAAGAAAAAGAACTTTAAATCACCAAAAATGATAAAGGAGAAAGCAATGAAAAATCCAATTTAATGATTTTTTTAACAATGAGCATGCTGAAAGGAAAGTACAATGAAGTCAATAACATCTAACTAGCTTACCTAAGGTGAAATAAAAATGGAAAAATATTTAGTCTTGTCACAGGACTTCATCGATAAATCTACAACAGCTCTAGTAAATTGAGCGAGAGAGAGAGAGAGAGAGAGAGAGAGGAGTTACAATGCATGAGCAGCAAACAATTGAGCCTCGTCCCTTGGCATGCTACACAGAAATTCAAAGACAGGCCCACTTAGAAAATGAATTTAATGAGTGCATAAATCAAAGAACATGTGCCCTTAGAGAAACAAACCTGTAAAATATGTAAAACAAAGTTGATAGATGAAATCTCTCAAAATGCCCTTCCTACATTGACAAGATCAGATTTATTACAATCAAATTGAGGCAATTAAGAAAATTGTAGGACTTAAAACAAACTCACCTGTAGTCGAGGTGCTGGCCTGGCATAATAACAAGATGGAATATTGTACTCAGGTTCCCCTTTGGCAGGCTCATCAGACCATGGTGAACCAAATGTCTTATGGAGATTTTCCGTAGCATTCAAGTTCAGTCCTAGTGTTGTTAGATCAATCCCCAAAGCAAGAGATGTCAAATCTGGATCATTCATCCTTATAACACTTAACAAACCCAGCAAACCAAATCGGTCAGGAGTAGTTTGTGATCCCTGCAAAGACTTCAGATTTTGATCCCTGTACGACTGGCTGACAGCAGAAATCTGTTGCAAACGAAATTGTGACTGGTTCTGTGGGTGTTGATATTGCTGAATGAGCTGCTCATATGATCCCATGCCAGAAGGTGGATTTGGAGAATTTAATGGTCTCGATCCCATGCTAGGGGGTCCATTATTTTGAATCTAAGTAAGACAAAGGTGAGACCTTTATATAGAGGTTATGCAAATGGGCAATAAGATTCACACTATTTGAGAACTTTCCACTACCAAAGCATCAAGAACGTAATAAACCTGAGAGTGATAAGTCCCATGGGATGATGGAAAGAGATCGGAGCCACGCAAATGAATAAGATCTTGATTGTTTCCAGGGGTGAAGCTAACCCCCCCACTATTAACTGAGACACCATGCTGCTGCTGTTGGCGAGAAGATGTGTAAGTCCCACCTAAACTGAACCCACCAGATCGTGCCATCTGCATTGCAATTTCAGAACACCAACCTTCAGAAAATACATATGCAGATAATGTTAACTGTATCACAAAATATGGTTATGCTGCATAGCAGCTGGTACTCACAGGGAAATGTTGAGACTGCATCATAGAAACATTTTCATGAAGTTGTTCCTTCTGATGCATATCCATGGGAAAATCAGAGTTACCACCTGAAATAAGACAAAGAAATAAAAAAAGGCACTAAATTCAAATTTGAATTATTCATCCACATGCAAGCACAGAGATAAAATTTGATCTCGAATTATTTATCCGTTCATATACACCATTAGACAAATGCTCGTGTTTGTGCAATTAAAAGCTTTGAAGGACCACCCATGTAAAACAACTAAGTGGTTAAGAAAATATATTAATACATATGAACTGTTCTACTCGGAAACCAGTCTTGCATGGGTCTTGCCTAATGCACCTATATGTCCTAACTCCTAAGCAAGCCTCCAGGGTGTTTGAACCCATCTAAGTCGTATAAGAAAGAAGAGAAAAGAGGTGCAATAAATGGTGGGTTATACTTTCTACCGATAGGAAAAAAACTGAGTTACAGTCAACTTGTGAAAATAAAGAGAGGATATTCAAAACTTTAGCGATCCTACGTTCCAGAGCCTAGTTTAACGACTATAAAATTCAGAATGACTCACAAAAAACCAAACAACACGAGAAAAGTGATAGTAGAATGAACATACACAATGAAAGATGAATTTGGCATACACAAATTTCAAAAGATTTGCTTTCAGTAATATTACCTCATATCTGACAGGCCTATAAGTTCATAAAGCATGCTAATTGCCTATTACACCTCAAACACCGTATTAAGTTCAAATTTACGTTTTAAGGCAGTAAAAATTAAAGGTCCAAAATATCAAAGTTTAGGGTTTAGAGGAAAGCAAAAACTCGGATTGAGGCTGTAACTCTTGGATTGAGGCTGTAAATAAGGGCATGGTTTTTGCTACTGTTCAAGAGGACATTGCCCATAATGGAGCTGAATGGAAGAAAATGATTCACGCAGCCGACTTCAAAATCTTGAGATAAAGGCTTTGTGAGAAGGGCTCCACAATGTCCATGCTATACAAAGATACGGATATAAATACAGGATAAAAACGTTTTTAAAAAGAGAGGATACAAGTATGGCACGGATGTGGAATTCTAGGCCTCATAAACGGAAGCACTAGTAACTTAACGATCACGATGTTTGAAAATGTAGAGGCTCCAAGCAAATAGATGTGTGTAGCACAAACAAGAATCTTATGAAGTTAATATGGATGGTTAAGGTGCAGAATGAATACAGTTTAGTACTAGAAGTCCAGCAGTTGAGAGCAAGGCGCTCAGAAATGACTAAGATAACTAGGGTCTAAGTCAAAATGCTGGAGAAACATTAAGTGGAGATATGTGATTGAATTTGTATATGAGAGTCAAAAAGGGAAGAAACTAAGAATAACAATTAGAGGTTTACTGAGAACTGGGTTTGGAAAAGCTCAATGTGGCAAAGGATGGTATCACTAAAATGTTGGTATTGAAGAAAAATCCATAAGCCGTGACTATGATCGCATGTAGAAAAAACATGATGTTCCTGCTCATGGTTATATTAACAGGTTGAATGTGAAATCTATGTGGCAGTCAACATGATGATACTGCCAAATAATAATGTAGCATTATACATTCTTAAAGACCTCTAAACAAAAAAAAGCTATTACTAACAAAGTCACAAAACTTAATCCAAACTGTGCAATTGAAAAGTACATTTATCCTAAAATATGCATCTAGACTAAAAATATATGCATAATAAAACAGATTAGTATATAATAGCAATAAATTTTAGTTTCTGAACGATCTACTGACAGAAACAAGGCTCCCCAACAACAAAGAGCAATTATGTGAAATGAACAAAAAAAACCTGGCTGGTGCAGCGTTGAGTGAAAAAGCTAGATGACTAATATAAATGCACCTTTAAACCCCGGCAATGCTGGAAAATCTTCATTCTGAATACTGAACTCTTGACTTTGTTGGACAATTGAGCTAACTCCTTGCTTTCGTAATGAACCTGTAAATTAGAGATCAGTATTTCATTTGAAGAAAAAGTAAAATACAAAGGGTTAGTTCTTTATTTAATTACTTACCCAATTGCCCTTGAGATCCTCCAGCAGAACTTGGTCGCCCAGTCAATTGAGGAAAATCATTCAAGTCAAAAGGAGAATTATCATTATTGACATCATTTAGCATCCCCATAGAACTTAAAGAATTATTCCCTCCTTGTAATTGGCTCTGCGAGAGTGGTCCCCCAGATGTAGGATATGAACTTCCAAGCATTCCCAGCATTTGTGGAGCTGTTAATACAAATAATCAGTTATTTGCATGGTGTGCCTCTCATACAAGTAAGAATAAATGCATTCACACTAAAAAACTAAAATGTTAGATGACAATTAAAGGCCACCACATAGATGAATAAATGTATTCACACTAAACAAATTCAGAACTTCTTATTTATGAATAAGATTAAGCAATGACAATTGAAATAAGAGCATATAGATGAGGAATGGAAGAAAAATTACAAAAAAAGATAAGCAGCCAAGGTTTTGTTCACTAATGCCATGATGAATATTAGAGAGAAAAAGGAATGCACGTGCTTGATGTTATAACAACAAAGAAGATAAAACCAATTTTCAATAGCAGAGTATGCCCTAAAGGCCACCATAAACATCCTTTGTGAATCTCAAGCACAGTTATACATTCTGGAGTAAGAAGAGACTTAGGGTGTGTTTGGTAGGAGGGAAAAGTGGGAGGAAGGAAAATAGAGGAGGGAAAAGTGAAGGGAAAGATTCATTTTCTCTTGTTTGGTATGGAAGGAAAATAAGGAAGGAAAAGTGGAGGGATTACTTTTCCTTCATAACCTAAGAAATCCAATCCCCCCAAAAGTGGGAGGAAAAGTGGAAGGAAAAGTGAAAGCTTGTATTAATTAACAATTATACCCTCATATGAATATATTATTTAAAAATTATCTATGAAGTCAAATGGTAAATAAGTGTTTTTAGTTGAGGGTAGAATTGGTAAATCCTATATTTTTACTTTCTTTCCTTCCACTTTTTCTTTCATACCAAACAAAGGAAAATGCATCTCTTATCTTTTCCATCCTTGCTACCAAACACAAAGGAAGGAAATGATCTTTCCTTTCCATATGGAAGGAAAAATGAATCCTTTTATTTTTCCTTCCTTCCACTTTTCCATCCTTCCTACCAAACACACCCTTATCCAAAAAAAAGTAATAACAAAGAGCCTATCATTTGCTCACATTTATTTATCTATCCTTTTATTCATAGAAATAAGAAACCCAAAGGGTTACTGTAACAGCAGTTGGTGTTCTAAAAGAAGAAATAATTGGCAAAATAATCAACCGAGCAATCGGGCTCTTAATTGATCAATTAGGGGTCGGATTAATCAAAATTCCAAGTGGCCACATTATTGTAGTTTAGCAGCGAAATGCCGATTAATCCAACTAATTGGGAACCACCCATGGACCAAGCACATAATGAAAACAGCATAATATAACATTGATAACAGGTTCCCAAAACTATTGCATATCATTAATTGAAACACAAGTATTAGAAGGTCTCTATGAGTATCCTACCTATATCCCGCAAATAATCTTATACTTTTATAGAAAGCTAATTGCACAGGTACTATCAAGATAGAAAACATGTGTCAGCATTTGGGAAGAATATGACTGGGAATCTTAAACATTCATGTGATATAGACAATATCGCAAATAACAAAATTCCATCTTGAATAGAATCAATAACAGCTCCGGTCATAGTTGTTAACGGTGCGAGGCGCACACCTTTATGAATTAAGACGCACTTTTTGCAAAGAAAAATAATTTATTATACATTATACGTATCAAAATAATCAAACTGAATTAACATAGAACAATATAATTTCAAGTTCGACCATCAAAGACCCAGATAATCAAACAAACAAAAGATCCAATTTTGGCATGCCAATAGCACATCTAACCCCTCTAAATCAAAACCAACAACCCAAAACTCATAAATCACAAAATCTCAAGTTCAAAATATAAGAACACCCTAACAAGTATGAAGAACAATGACCCAGATGATCAAAAGACAGCAAGGATCCAACTTTTACTTGCCAACAACCCACCTAACCCCTATATCAAAAGCCCAGATCCCAAAACCCCAATTGTCCATTATTCACAAATATGTAAATAAACCAACAAAAATCCCAAGCTCGATAACCAAAAAAAATGGCTGGAAAAAATGGAAAAAAAAATGTATGACCCAGATGATCAAACAAAGAAAGATCAAGACGATAATAACTCATCTACCACTTCCATACTGATAACCCATTTCCCAAAAACCAAAAAGAAGGAGAAAAAAAAACAGAAATTATAAAAGAAAAAGAGTTTACAGCTGTGGAAAAATTAAATTAAAAATATTCAGAAATTCAAAGCATAATCAACAGCCGAAGAATTATGAAGAACGAACAAAAAGGGGGCATAAAGAACGAACAAAAGGAACTTACAATTGATTTCCAATCCAGACCCGCAGTACTTCAATCCAGATCCAGGTAATTCTTTACAAATTGTTCTCCAGCCCGTAACCCCTTTCTCCACCACCGCAACATGTTCTCGTGGAGGAACAGCACACTCGAGACCTCGAGGCCCTCGACCTTGCTCGTGGAGGAACATACCCTCGAGCCCTCGAGTATATTGGCGCGTCTGTGCTCATGGAGGAACATGAGAAGAGGAAATGGAGGCGGAGAGGGGATAGAGGGAAATGGAGGTGGAGACTCTTCTTTTATTTCAATTTAGTAGGTTAGAGTTTGAATTTGGGTCGTACTGTTAGCGTAGCACTAGGCACCCAACCCGGCCCAACTTCATTAAAAACTCAGAAGCTAAATGACGTGCCTTTTATGCGCCTTGCGCCTATACCAAACCCTACAGGCGTGTCCCATATGAGCGCATGTCGAAAATTGTCTCGTCGTAAGCATTTGAGGTGCTAGATATGCATCACGTCGCGCCTTGTGCCTACGCGCGCCTTTGACAACTATGGTTGAGGTTGACACTCGGTCATAAAAACGTCGTCAAGCTCTTTAGGAAGCTTTCTCATGCTCCATAGCAAACCCCTTTTTTATGGGAAAGGCTTGGATGCAAGGCAAGATAATGGTAAAATAACTCCATTACTCATTATAACAATTTAAACCCCTAGTCATACACCAAATTAACTTCTAATCTCTTAGTCACAAAGGTTTCGGAAACTGTGAGTACCTGACAGTTTGTAAGACAGACTCAGATGTGTAATATTCTTAAAACTTTAGCACACCTAAAAGAGGTTATTGAGAAGTACCTGGCAAGTATAAGGGTATCTGACAAGAACCTGATATTTACATGGTGGTACTTCACCTATGTGCTAGCATCTGTCCTTGTAATACAATACAGATACACTTAAGGAATAATTAGATATTATAAATTAAAATGAAAATATTCCATAAAGTTACACAAATATTCAAACTACAAGCGCTTAGCGAGAGATTGAATCAGAAGCAGAACTTGGAATTATGTAATGCTTAGCCTGTAGCAAAAAAGAATCATGTATTAACCTATCCCTTATGATATGCAAAGTGGTTAACAAAGCATATTGAGTTAGTCATTCCAGACCGGTATGAGCACACTCATGTGTAGAGGTTTTTACGCAGAAAACAAACAGAATAGCACAGGGGTGTGGAGTTGGTACAGGGATATTCTATTTTTGCGCCTCTTTTCCTTTTTTTTTTTCCTTTTTAGTGGATAGAAAGAAGGGGATGGGGGTGGATGGAGTCAGAGAACCAGAAGCATGAGCTTCCTTTGAAATCTAAATGTATTCATGTAAAACCCTCTGTTCATTTTGATTTGATGGCCTACTCAGCACTCGCTCGCTGGGAAAGGTATACGAAGAACTTGACAAATGCAAAAGCCTATTGTTACTTCACAATGCAGCATGTTTTTGCAAGTTTGACAGGCTGTATTATTTCACTTTGCCCTGCTCAATCCGTGGAACGTTGATCCCATGAACTATATTTAGGTTCATTTTTTTGAAATAATAAAACCACAACTCTGGAATTTTGGTGTTGTGGCAGGTTCCTTAACAACTTGAATCCCTAATTTCATATGAGAAATACTTATCTTTGAAACTGGCATAAACCAATTGCCAACTTAATTTTTTCCACGTGTAAGTAACACTAATGAAGATCAGAATACTCCTTCAGGTGTCACAGTAACAGTATAACTGAAAAAGCAACATCTCCCTTTCATGCTTGAGTACTCTAAGGGTCTGCTTGGATCGAGGGTTAAGAGAGTCAAGTGAGGGAATGTTAAGTGAGGGAAATAAAAATCATGCTTGGTTTGAGGGTGGGGGTTTAGGAGGGAGGTTATAGAGGGTTAAGTGAGGGTTTGTTTAACCTCCTTTTGTCTATTTTTCTAACCCCCCAAATCAGAGAGTTAACGAGAGGGGTTGAGGAATTTTGTTAAAAAGTCATAAATACCCCTTATTTGTCCTATAAAATATCATGACTTTTTTTCTATTTTTTCATGCTTTCAACATGCTGCTCTGTAGCTTTCTCATTTGTGAACATATTTTAACAAGTTCTAAATAAATTTCAATCAAAATTTAATTTCATGACATATGTAATAAGAGTATTTTGGTAACTATTATATTTTTATTAAACCTCCTCTCACTCAAACCTCCAATCCAAGCAAGAGTTATTAAACACACCTCACTTAACTCTCCCTACGATCCAAGCAAGCTTATATGTATTGACTACTCCCCCTCACTTAACTTCCCTTCACTTAACCCCACCTAACCCTGCTTATTTTTTCCCCTCAATCCAAGCAGACCCTAAGAATAAGAATAAATTGACAAATGACATGAGAAAAATATAAAGTGTCATTACAACAGATTACCCTTCATTTGATCTGAACAGTGATATCCTTCATAACAACATGAAAAGTGTATGCTATCCTTAACCAGAACAAGGGTAGTATTATACTGCATAAGTTGCCCACATGTGATGCACATCAGGACAAATCTTTGATGGCTTTTTAAGAGATGCATGATGTTAGAAACTATGAAGGTTATTCCCTATAAACATGATAGGATCATAGTGGCAGGAGTTGAGGCGGTAAAAAGAGAAACAATAATTGCAAATGTCACTGACACAGCCACTAAATGAGCTGAATGGAAAACCCAGCATTAGCACATAGCTCTGTTTTTAAAAAGTTATACCTGTTAGCAAAATAACGTTACAAAAAAAGAAACATATTGATGATGTTAATAGAATATGACTTTTGGCGATAACCTCAAACGCTGAGGGAAGATATGACATAGATCACAGCTATATCTTCAAGTACTAAATACTAAATAGGGGGAGCAAACTGTAAAGCGGACCAAAAGAGTGATATCAAATGCATCAAACAGACAGCGAGAGTTACAATACAACCACGGAATCAGTGGAGAGAGAGTAAATCAATCAATAGAATAATTAGTTCCACAAGAATGACTTGTTAGTCAGGTACTTTTATGAGATTAAGACCCATTACCTTGTTGAAGCATGCCACTCATCAACCTATTATGTCCTTGTAGATTTAGACTCCCTGATCCACTGTTACCAGCTAAATTTACACGGGATGCAAGACCAGGAACAGGTAATCCTCCAGAGGTTAAGCTTCTTCCAATGTTGCCTCCACCCACAATGTTCCCCATTGAATTTGTAATTCTAGACCCTACATTTCCTAAAAGAGGAGATGCCCCCAAACCAGGAACATTGCTACGGTTACCAGCAGAAAGGGAGTTTGATGAGAACCCGGGTAAAGACCCAACGCCATTCATGCTGCTACTAAAAGCAGGGTTTCCTACAACACTAATACCCCCTCTGTTTGTGACCCCGGAGTGTCCATGCGAGTTCCCATGCGCTATCTGCATGACAAACAAAATATAGCAGAAACTATGAGACTGGACATGGACAAGCGTATAAGAAAGATAAACTAAATATTTTTGAAGCGCACACACTTCACTGAAGGTAATACATTATGATTCTATACCACATTCATCACATTCATGATGAGACATGCAGCTTCTATATAACCTTTCACATATCCTGAAATATGTAAGATATCTTTCAGTCCAAGGCATCACATAGTAGACTAAAGTTTTTATTCGTCATTACAAACTGTGAATAAATCATTTGGGGTGGGGGGGAGGGGTGCAGAGTTTACATGCAACAAGTTCTATACATTTCATATATCCTGAAATATGTAACAGATCATTCGGTCCAAGGCAATACATAGTAAGTGGCACTGAAGTTTTCATTCATCATTATAAACTCAGAATAAATCATGGGGTACACGTTTTACTACAATTTGTGGATGTAAATTAATCATAACTCATCTTTTCCTTAATAGGTTAGTATTGCCCGCTTGACATTTTTATAATGTATGCATTATGTACCAATTGCCCACTTGACAGTTGATTTACACAATTTGAGAAGTAATATACATTTCTTCATCTTTTATAGAATTCTCCGTATATATCCAAACGCCCAATCTGGTGCCGACACTACTCCAACCATGTTTTGTACGCAAATAAGCATCCTGGCAGCCTTGATTCCGGGAATACACCCACTAAAGCGGCAACAAACAATATTTCGCTATAGCAGTCCAAAATGGTTGTCAGGCCCTTGTAATGTCCATGTCGGACACGTATTGAGCACAACGCATTCACTTCAAAATAAACTAGGACACGTAATATATACTAGGAAACGCCTTGCGTGATGTAAATTTTATCACGTGAACACGAGCATCCATCCGTAATACCTGCGACATCGCGACCGGGAGACTGTTCGACGCGAACCGGCCGCCCGAGAGACCGCCACCTGGCTGCTGCACGCTGCTCGACGGGACGCCGCCCAGGGCTGCCGCATTCCGCGAGAGCGAACCGGGCATGTTTGCGACGTTGAAGCTCTGGTGAATATTGTGCAGTCCTTGCATACCGCCTGCAAATCCCAAAAAAAACAACAATAATCGCATCAAGCTCGTCAAGATCGTAACTTTCTCAATCAATGGCGACAGTCCGCTCACCGGAGTGGTGGAATCCGGGAGCCGAAGCGGACTGGGATGAGAACGAGGTCGTGAACGGTCGGCCCACCGAAGAGTCCGGGAGATTCGACGTCGAAACCATCAATATCTGGCTGCGAAAAAAACGAGAACGAGAAGAAGGAAAATGATAAGTTTTTTAAATTTTGGAATTGTGAGATCTGGAGAAAGTAGGAAACCCTAATTTGACCTTAAATCCTCGGCTGCTGATGTTGGGATCTGAAGGATTAGGGTTTTTGAGGAGAGGTCGATTTGGGAGAAAAGCTAGAGTTTCGAGTTTGGGAAGAAATGAAAATGGGTGGTTTCGATAGGGTTTCTTCGATGTCGGAGGAGGAGTGGGAAAGAGAGTTCCGATTTTGGGTCAACTTCGAATACATTCGTGTCCGGTTCGGGTCGCTCTATGGGTCCACCACCAAACTATGGTGGATTTCCTTCTTGTTAAAAAATGTCAATATATAAAAGTGTGCAAATTGTGTATTCCTAGTTTATATGGATTCCTATTTCCTACACTCTCTAATCACATAAAATTGTTAATATTGTGTATTTATAAATGAAATTTGTCTATATAATAAAACACATTTGCCATTAGTGACAAAATACAAACGAATAAAAAAGTCCGTCGATAAGAATTTTTTTAGTAGAACACAGAGTGTCGAAATTAAAATTGAATAATCTTTTTCCGACAGAACGTCACAATAACAAGATTATAGGAATGGTATATATATATATATATATATATATATATATATATATATATACACTAGCATACGTGCACGTGCCATGCACGTATTTTAACATTCTTTTAATTAACTAATAAAAATTCTTTAGGAAGACCAAAGGGTAGTCTTCGTAATTACTAAATTGTCCTTATTAAAATTAATGAACCATTTTTAATTAGTATAGACATGTAAGGATATTTTTGGAATTTAAAAGTTTCACCATCCAAGTTTTCCTATTATATATATATATATATATATATATATATATATATATATATATATATATATATATATATGTGTGTGTGTGTGTGTGTGTGGCAAATGACCTCTAGCCTAGTGGTTAAGAGAGATGCATGCGGCCAAAGTGGTCGGGAGTTCGAGCCCCAGTGGAGGCGAGTTCGCCACAAGTACCCATTGTTTCAACAACAACAAAAAATGTGTTGTGTGTGTGTGTTTTGAAACTGGAAATATTTTATTGATCAGAATGTTGCAAAAGACTAACAATTCCTACAATCTCTTCCGCTGAGGTATGGAAAATGACCCCAAGCGGAGTGCTATAGGAGGCTGATTCCGAGCTATGGAGAGCATCCCTGGCTAGTAGGTGAGTCAGTTTATTTCCCGCTCTTCCCACAACCGTAAAGAAGGGAGGGTGATCTGTGTGTGTGTGTGTGTGTGTGTGTGTGTGTGTGTGTGTGTGTCTATATATATTTGGTGATCCGTGTGTGTGTGTCTCTCTCTCTATATATATATATATATATATATATATATATATATAGAGAGAGAGAGAGAGAGGTGGGATCGGATTTACCCCATATTTTGTCCACTCCATTATCATCCCTATCTAATCCGTATGATTAGATTTAAATAACAGCTCTGATTCACCCACTACAAAAAAAGAATAAGAGAGAAAAGGGAAAACTTTCGTACACAAGAGAGAGAAAGGGAGGGGAAAAAATGAGAAGCCAAACAAATACATTGCACTTTCTTCTTCGCCTCCGCTCCTCCTTCGGGCTCCGCCTCCCTCCTTCAGGAAAACAGATTCACCCACTAAAAAAAAAAATAGAAGCCAAACCAGAAAATTTGTTGTACAAATAATAAATTAATAAAAATTTGCTATAAGATAAGATGTTTTGGAAACTACCTAAAATGATACGTTCCGACAGACTGTTTGGCGAAAAATGAGTATGCTCAAATTTTGCCAAACGGTTTGTCAAAAATGAGCAGCATCTCAAATTCTGACATACCATATGGCTGAAAATGAGCGGGTCGGTTGGGTGGATTGGGTTATTGGGTTTTTTTGTTTCAGTTGGATTGGTTTTTTTGGTTTTATGTTTTAGTTGAGTGTGATGTTGGTTTTTTTTGTTGGTTTTTTTTTAGTTTGGTTTATGTTTGTTTGTTGGGTTGAGGTGGGCTATATTTTAACCAATTGTAAGATTCTTCAACGTTACAATTCTCGACATTACAATTCCAACGTTCCAATTCCAACGGCTATATTAGACCACATTGCTATGTATAAGTATCAAAGCAAGCAACCTCTTCTCTAAATTTTTTTCATTCCCTTCAAAATCTCTCTCATTCAGTAAGAAGCTCATCTTAAATTTTCTCATTCACTTCACAATATCTCTCATTCAGTAAGAAGCTCATCCAGTCTAGTTCGTTGAAAGCTGAAGCTCCTCTCGTCCTACCTCCATTTGAAATCTCAACTTGTTGTCACTATGGATCAAAATCTAACAATAGTATGCTCGCTTGGAGGTGTACCAAATGGGTTAGCTTATGAAGGAGGTTTAACTCAAATTCTTTTAGTTGATCGAAATATTTCATTTCTTAGTTTACATAATCTAATTATTGATCAATATTCTATTGATTACGAATTTATATTAATACATATTTTCGTATCTAATTGTATAAATATAAATAGTGAACAAGCATGAATTTTTTTCTTCAATTGAATGCACAATCACCGTATATTAATATCTATGTTACTCCACCCCCATCAAAAAATAATAATGTAAGTAATAGACCTACTTGTAATGTAAATTTTAACGTTGGTTCTAGTTCTTCTCACCAAGTTATTTCATTTATTGAAGAAGAACATATAGTAGATGATGGTAATAACGATGATAAAAATAGTGATAATCTAATTGAAAATTTAAATGATTCTATTGATAGTCTTAGCACTCCTGAATTATTTATTGGAAAATAATTTAAGAATCGTTCTAAATTTAGACGTTTTATTAGTGATATAGCAATTAAACGTAATTTTATTTTTTCAGCTACTTTAAATAATGCTACTGGGATTATATATAAATGTAATAGTTTAAATTGTCATTGGAGAGTATACGCTAAAGCCATTGGTGGAGGCGAAAGATTTTCTATTGCTATACTAGAAAATATTTATTCTTGTTTAGGTGGATTTACAACTGGTTGCCATCCATTAGCTACTACTGTATGGGTTAAAAATCAGATTATTGATAAAATTCGAGATAATCAGTCGTATAGTCCATCACATGTTGTAAAAGTTATATTTAGGGAACATCGAATACATATTAAATACTGTAATACAGCTAGAGAACTTGCTCTATCCGAAATAAATGATAGTTATATTGATGCATATAGTAGTCTCGAAGAGTATGGTCTTAAAATTATTGAGATAAATCCAGCTAGCAATATTTTATGAAGATTACAGAAAATAATAGGTTTGAAAGAATTTTTATTTATTTCAAGGCATGCATTGATGGATTTCTAAGGGAATGTTTACTTGTGATTAGTATCGATGCTACTTTTCTTTCCTCTAAATATAGAGGTATTTTATTTATTGCTTGTGCTCATGATCCTAACTATCAACTATATCCATTTGCTTATGCTGTTGTTGAGAGTGAAAACACTGATTCTTGGACTTGGTTTTTAAACGGTTTAAGAATATCTTTTGAAAGATTTTTTTGATGCGTGAAATACAATTTCTTTTATATCGGATAAAAAGAAAGGATTGATAAATATCATGCGTGCTATTTTTTCAGAATTGCCTCATTTTTTTTTGTATTCAACATTTTAAAGAAAATTTGAAATCGGTATGTAGATCAAAGCATTTTCAACGTAGCTTGGACTATCTTGCAAGATGTTATAATAAAACAGATGCAAATAATTGCTTGGAAATAATTAAAGCTAAAAACGTAGATGTTTACAATTGGCTCGTTGGAGTAAATGATGAAAATTGTTTTTTTTTCACACTGGATTACAGCTTATTCTCCTTGTCTAAGACTAGATATTAACACGTCAAATCTTGATGAATGTTTCAATAACTAGATTAAAAATCTTCGAGATAAACCAATAACAACACTACTTGATGGTATTCGAGCCAAGATTAAACAGTTCAAGATAAGAACAGACAACAAGCTAAAAATCTTGAAACAATTTTTTGTCCGAAGATGTTAAAAACGATGGCTCGTATCACAAAAGAAAACCATCAGCTGAAAATGTTACGTATAGTGGGTCATTTGTTTGAAATATTAGATCATAAAACAAATAGAACATATGTTATTCATTTAAATGAAAACTATTGTTCATGTTTAAAGTGGTATCATACTTTTCTTCCATGTGTACATGCATGTTATGCCTGTAATTGTTGCAATATCAGGATTGAGCATTATTATCCAACTACATTTTCAAAAGAAGCATTAAAAAGTGTCTATGAGCCGCACTTGGAACCAATTCCAGTCCCTTACAACATTCAAAGTGCATTGGTTAGAGGCGACATTGGAGTACCAGATGTACGATGCATGTTGGTGCTTTCTTTACATGGAGAGAGTTTGCTCTCAACATCCCTTGTAAAAGTTTAGTCCCACATCGGAAATGTACCATGAGTTATCTCAACATATATACTTGGTTGTGTTGTTGAGAGATGCACATGGGGTGGTGACCCTAAGGAGGGAACCATGTGGGTGATTTTACTAGGAGGTAAGAATAAGGCTCCAAGGATTAAGCATTAATACTTTTGTCATTCTCTTGGATTAATTCTATTTGGAGCTAAGCCCCAAAGGGGCTTAGCGACTCGGACTCGGGCTCATGGGCTCATGGACTCGCACCAGGCTGACTGTGCAGACTACAAGTCAGTTATGGAAAGACTGATTCAATGCGATTAATTCAGATCCACTTTTTGTGGAATTTAATTCAATCTTTCCATAAGATTTAAATTAATTTCGTTGTCATCTTTGTGGGATTTAATTCAATCTTTCCATAAGATTTGAATTAATTTCGTTGCTATCTTTGTGGGATTTGAATTAATTTCGTTGCCATCTTTGTGCGATTTGATTCAATCTTTCCATAAGATTTGAATTAATTTTGTTGCCATCTTTGTGGGACTTAATTCAATCTTTCCATAAGATTTGAATTAATTTTATTGCTATCTTTGTGGGATTTAATTCAATCTTTCATAACTGAAAAGACGGTTAGGGTTTCCACCCTCTCTCTATATATGTCACCCCCCAGTTTTTGAATTAGGGGTATTTTCATCATTTTTCAAGTTTTATAATTTTTAGGAATTTTATTTGATTTTATGTGATTTTTTGGGATTTATTTGGTTTGGTTTGGATTTTATCCAATTCGGACTCAAGTTGGAGACCGGGTAGCCTGGACCCTAGTGGGACCCACATACTAGCTGGACTTGGCCCACATACCATCCTAATTAGGTTAGAAACCATAAACCCAATTTTTCATGGCTTAATTTGTCATTTTAGAGCTTAATTAGAAACAAACCGAACCAAACCGAAACAAACCAAACCTAAACCAAGTCTAATGGGTGGAGGGTTATTGGATCCTACCCAAACCCAATAACCCCCCACCATGGCCGGCCACAAGAGGTAAGCCCTCCCCTTTTTCTTCTCCATTAAGCAATCTCTCTCTCTCTCTTTCAAAAATCTTTCTTTCCTCCAAGCTCTCTCTCTCTCCAAGAACCTTTAGGTATGAATTTAATTCTCCATTTAATTTCTCTACTCCATTTATTGCTTCACAATAAGTGTAGAGAAGAGGATTCTCTACACTTTGCCCACAAATTTTGTAGGTTTCCTAATAATCTAGGTTAAGGTTTTATTTGGGGGTTATTCATATATTAAGTGGTATATATATATATATATATATATATATATATATATATATATATATATATATATATATATATATATATATATATATATATATATATATATATATATATGTGGTATTTGTATATATGTATTTGTGTGTGTGTGTGTGTAGAGAATGGTGGTGGTGGTGTTTGTGTCATGAGAGTGGTGTGAGAGTGTGAGTGTGCTTGTGTGAGAGTGTGAGTGTGTGTTTGTGGGAGGGTGTGTGTGTATGTATTTATATATATATATGTGTGTGTGTGTGTTTATATATATATATATATATATATATATATATATATATATATATGTGTGTGTGTGTGTGTGTGTGTGTGTGTGTATATGTATATAGAGGAGTGTGTGTTTGTAGAGATAGATATATGGATTTAGATTATATATATGTATATATATATATATATATATATATATATATATATATATATATATATATATATATATATATATATATATATATATATATATTACAAACACACACTCCTCTATATACATATACACACACACACACACACACACACACACACACACACACACATATATATATATATATATATATATATATATATATATATATATATAGATATATACATATATATAGAGTAGAGGAAGAAGGGAAGGAAGAAGAAGAGAATGAAGAAGAATAGGGGCAGCAGCAGCATTGCCAGGAGCAGCAGCAGCAGTTAGCCTAGCAGCAGCAGCAGTTAGCACAAATCCCCTCCCCCCCCCCTTTAGCTCCATTTGCCCCTATTTAACCCCTTAAAACCCCCCTATATATAGTTATATATGTATATATATATATATATATATATATATATATATATATATATATATATATATATATATATATATAGATGGATAGGTATAGAAAGAATAAGAAGAAGAACATGAGAAGAAGATTTGAAGAAGTAGGAGAAGGAGAATAGGAAGAGATTAGAAGAAAAGAATGAAAAGAATAATAGAAGAAAGAATAGGAAGAAGAATTAGGAGAAAAGTTAGATAAGAGGAAGAATGAGAAGAAGAAGGATTAGAAGAGTTAAGAAGAGGAATTAGAATAGGAAATTAGTAGGAGAAGAGAATAAGAATTAGAAGAAGGGTATTGTATAGGAAGTGTAGGAAATCAATTTAGAAGAAATCGAGTTAGAGAGCGAATTTGAGCCCGGAGTATCGGATCGCGATGAAACTTGGCGTGGAGTTAGAATACGTGATTTAGATTTTGCGGGTAGGCTCCCGAGTGGAAATCGAAGTTGTAGGGCGCCGGTATCGCGCCGTACCATTGCGTATCTTGAAATATCCAAGATATCGCCAATGGGCCGTAAGGTGGACTAGATGTCCACGTTACCTAGGTATTTTGGTAGGTATTAAATGTATAGGCTAGTATCATACTACCCTGGGGAGATCGGGTCAAAATATCAAGCGTAGGTAGGCTAACTAGATAATCGCCGAAGGTAGAATTTTGTCCTTTTTAAGGGTAAAATAGGTAATTGGCCTATGGCCAAGATATGAGTATCGAAGTCCAAGATGGACTTGGATATGGGTTGTAGAGGTTGGTTATGGGTAGAAATAGTCGTCTAGACCTAGTCTTGACCTCGGTTGACCACGGTTGACTTTTTAGACCAAAAGTCAACTATGGATCAACACTTTACCCAATTTAGTCCCAAATTCTGTTAGACTTGTGCAGTTGACCAAAAATCAACTATTAGTCACCAGTGACCTAGAGTTGACCTAGAGTTGACCAGAGTTGACCAAAGTTGACCCGTTGACCAAAAGTCAACGGTAAGCCAATTTTCGACCTAGTTTGATTCGGATTAACTTCCAATGTTCTCCCATGACCAAGATTGACCCAACTAGACATGTCTTGACCTAGAATGACTTAATAGGATTTAAATTGTCTTGACTTTACTTCCTAAACAGAGTATTGATATGTCTTGTTCTATATAGGTCCTCGAGACGCTGTATTTGCTCCGGTTGACATATCATCCCATATTACAGGCGAGTACATTCTCTGACACTTTTTCAATTTATAATGATTGTTATGATTCATGTAATTAGTGTGGATATGCTTGTTCTCGACACATTGGTCACACAGATTGGTATTCATGGATCCCGACATGAGATGTTATTCCTCGTTATCTTGGTATATCTTGTGCAAGCTCCCTTATAGTTCTTGTGCAGTATATGGACACCGATTCTCGAGAAGACTTGCTCCCTTCTTGTAGAATCCCGTGTACTAACTGTCTTGCTTGGATCCACTCTACCAGTCGGGGACGGGGAGTACTAGTGTAGATGTGTGGTCATACCCGCCTTGTATATATTGTGAACCTTGTGAATGCCAATCCTACACCACACGTATGATTGGCTAGATCATAACCTTGTGCAGACCCAATCCGACCACATGTTGTAGCTAGTATTCACACACCTAGATATATGACTCTTGATTCTTGTACATGCCATGATCAGTTTACTTGCCTTGTTCTAGCTCTAGTTTTACAGCTTACCTTGCCATGATACTCACATGTACATTCCATGATTTTCTTGTATATACTCTCTATTTACTGTCTTATAGCTTTTGTCATATCTTGTGAACTGTTGTTAGTAGATTGTACTCGTTCCATCTTGACAGAATATGTTGAAAATATTACAGATGCAGATGAGGGAGATTACTGTACCTACTACGGTCCGGATGACGTAGTGGGCCTAGACCTGGAGACTTTGGTCCAGCAGGGCTTAGCTCCGTCTGGCGAGACCTTACCTATTGCTTAGTTAGAGTAGGTCTTTTATACTGGACTTTGTCTCCAGCTACTTTTGAGACTGCTATTATTATGGATTGTATTAGAGACTTGGACTTGTATATTATTTGGTGTTTGGACTTGACAGGTTATTATTTTATCGTCTTGTTGTCTTTATCTTTCAGTCTTTACTTTATCATCTTAGAGTTGTGATTGAGCACTCATATATATTCATTGCTTATCCTCCGTTCGGAGTTGACCATATTCTCGACAGGTTTTGATATATGTATATAAACTGTTTAGAGTAGAAAACCTACAGCGTTCCACGTCATTTTTACGGTGAGGGCTGGGCGTTGTCACGTGCACGTGCCCTTATAGCGGGTGCGGGTCGTGACATGTTTTAGTGGTGGCCCACGCAGGTCCTGAAGTCGCAATTAGTACGATGTCGTAGTGGCGCTCGACTTAGAGTGCTATTACGAGCCTGCGGTACGTATCTAGGATAGGCTATAGGCTAAGAGTACTCAATCACAGTAGGATCTTTCCTTGCTTATCTTGCTTACCGTCTTTGATATTGATTTAATGCATTCTAGCTGTCCTTCTTTGATAAAATCCTTCATGTGCCATATTGATATCTTCTTTTCAATCTGTCTCCAGGATAGTTATGACTCACTCTCCTGGCGAGGAGCACGGGGAGACGGAGAGGTCTGCCACCTCTGGCGGACAGGCTCCGGTCACTTCCCCTGCGGATGGGACATCAGTAGGAGCCCTAGGGGGTACTCCTCCAGCGCTTTCGATGACTGTCCCTGTGGTCATTACGGGTGCTCTTCTCGCAGTGCCAGGGGCCACGACGGGAGCTTTCGGTGGCATTCCTCCTCTTCTTCCTCAGCCGGGGACTCCTCAGATGGTGATGGGAGCTATTCCTCCGCCAGTTACAGACATACTTCCACCTCCACCTCCTCTGCCTACAGATATTGGGCAGATGCTTACTTTCCTTCAGCAGGTGCTGGAGACTCAGAGAGCCCAGGCCGAGGCTCAGCAGAGGCAGACAGACGCGATGCGTCAGGGCATGGAGGATGTCCATCAGTTGGCCCTTGCAGCCGTGGAGCAGAGGGCTCCTCATTCGGGGACGCGTACTAGGTACGGAGATATCTAGGACTTCAAGAAGCTCGGGCCCCGTGACTTCAGCGGGACCGAGGGTGTGGTCTATGCAGATGATTGGCTCGAGGATATCGATCGACAGATGAGGGCCTCCCGCCTGGCAGACGACCTGAAGGTCGAGACGGTAGGTTTGCAGTTGCTAGACATTGCGTGCACCTAGTTCAGAAACGAGCCAGCCCTAGCTGGAGAGGGCCATACTTGGGCAGAGTTCAAGCTCCTCTTCAAGAAGAAGTTCTTTTCCCCCACGGACAAGATTGACCTGGTGCGACAGTTCCAGGATCTGCAGCAGGACAGTCTATCTGTGGAGGAGTACGCAGCAGAGTTCGGCCGTCTGAGCCGATACGCAGAGTACATGGTTCGAGACCCGGAGATCAGGGCGAGCCATTTCAGGGAGGGGCTGACTTGGGATATCAAGATCCACATTCCCTCCTTCTATGAGACTTATACCCAGATCTACGCGGAGGCCCGCAAGGTTGAACGGGAGTGGGGCTTGAAGCCCAAGAGGGAGCGTGACCTTTTCTCGGGGGCTTCTAGCAGCGCGGGGGCTGCTATGCGCCCTCAGCTTCAGCATCGTTCTTTCCAGCATCACCAGCCACAGGTGCAGGCCAGAGCACCGGTTCAGTAGCAGGTGCAGCACACTCAGCAGAGACAGGCACAGCATGGGGCTCCTTGCAACTTCTGCAAGAAGCCCGGTCACATCTGGGAGGTCTGTCGGAAGAGGCTGGGCTTGTGCCTCTATTGCGGGGAGGCTGGACATCAGTTGAGAGATTGTCCTACGAACCATCGCCGTGCAGCTCAGGGGGCACAAGGTAGGCCACCTATGGCACCGCATCACGCCCTCCACCAGCAGCGGAATATACCCCGCCAGGACAGGGCTTTTGCGATGGCAGTTGAGGATCCTGCACGCATTGGACTAGGAGGTAGGGTCTTGCTCTTTCTTTTACCTGTTTCTTTCCATTCATTGATTGTTGATTGCTTTCTTAGTACCTTTAGTTGCATATGTGATGATCATGCTAGATTAAATAGAAACCCCAATGAAGGCTGCAATAACACGATACTGTAGAGATTTAAAACCATACATGTGTTCTAATTTCCTAGTTTACATGTTATATAACTTAGGATAAAATTTAGTAGACCTTGATTGTTGGGTGCTTGACCTAGAGAAGAGTACGACCGTTTGAATTTCGAGGACGAATTTTTTTTAAGGAGGATAGATTTGTCACCTCCAGTTTTCGAATTAGGGGTATTTTCGTCATTTTTCAAGTTTTATAATTTTTAGGAATTTTATTTGATTTTATGTGATTTTTTGGGATTTATTTGGTTTGGTTTGGATTTTATCCAATTCGGACTCAAGTTGGAGACCGGGTAGCTTGGACCCTAGTGGGACCCACATACTAGCTGGACTTGGCCCACATACCATCCTAATTAGGTTAGAAACCATAAACCCAATTTTTCATGGCTTAATTTGTCATTTTAGAGCTTAATTGGTTAATTAGAAACAAATCGAACCAAACCGAAACAAACCAAACCTAAACCAAGTATAATGGGTGGAGGGTTATTGGATCCTACCCAAACCCAATAACCCCCCACCATGGCCGGCCACAAGAGGTGAGCCCTCCCCTTTTTCTTCTCCATTAAGCAATCTCTCTCTCTCTCTTTCAAAAATCTTTCTTTCCTCCAAGCTCTCTCTCTCTCCAAGAACCTTTAGGTATGAATTTAATTCTCCATTTAATTTCTCTACTCCATTTATTGCTTCACAATAAGTGTAGAGAAGAGGATTCTCTATACTTTGCCCACAAATTTTGTAGGTTTCCTAATAATCTAGGTTAAGGTTTTATTTGGGGGTTATTCATATATTAAGTGGTATATATATATATATATATATATATATATATATATATATATATATATATATATATATATATATATATATATATATATATATATATATATATATATATATGGTATTTGTATATATGTATTCGTGTGTGTGTGTGTAGAGAATGGTGGTGGTGGTGTTTGTGTCATGAGAGTGGTGTGAGAGTGTGAGTGTGCTTGTGTGAGTGTGTGAGAGTGTGAGTGTGTGTTTGTGGGAGGGTGTGTGTGTATGTATTTATATATATATATATGTGTGTGTGTGTGTTTATATATATATATATATATATATGTGTGTGTGTGTGTGTGTGTATATATGTATATAGATGAGTGTGTGTTTGTAGAGATAGATATATGGATTTAGATTATATATATGTGTATATATATATATATATATATATATATATATATATATATATATATATATATATATATATATATATATATATAGAGTAGAGGAAGAAGGGAAGGAAGAAGAAGAGAATGAAGAAGAATAGGGGCAGCAGCAGCAGCTGCTTGCAACAGCAGTAGCAGCATTGCCAGGAGCAGCAGCAGCAGCTAGCCTAGCAGCAGCAGCAGTTAGCACAAATCCCCCCCCTTTAGCTCCATTTGCCCCTATTTAACCCCTTAAAACCCCCCTATATATAGTTCTATATATATATATATATATATATATATATATATATATATATATATGTATATATATATATATATATATATATATATAGATGGATAGGTATAGAAAGAATAAGAAGAAGAACATGAGAAGAAGATTTGAAGAAGTAGGAGAAGGAGAATAGGAAGAGATTAGAAGAAAAGAATGAAAAGAAGAATAGAAGAAAGAATAGGAAGAAGAATTAGGAGAAAAGTTAGATAAGAGGAAGAATGAGAAGAAGAAGGATTAGAAGAGTTAAGAAGAGGAATTAGAATAGGAAATTAGAAGGAGAAGAGAATAAGAATTAGAAGAAGGGTATTGTATAGGAAGTGTAGGAAATCAATTTAGAAGAAATCGAGTTAGAGAGCGAATTTGAGCCCGGAGTATCGGATCGCGATGAAACTTGGCGTGGAGTTAGAATACGTGATTTAGATTTTGCGGGTAGGCTCCCGAGTGGAAATCGGAGTTGTAAGGCGCCGGTATCGCGCCGTACCATTGCGTATATTGAAATATCCAAGATATCGCCAATGGGCCGTAAGGTGGACTAGATGTCCACGTTACCTAGGTATTTTGGTAGGTATTATATGTATAGGCTAGTATCATACTACCCTGGGGAGATCGGGTCAAAATATCAAGCGTAGGTAGGCTAACTAGATAATCGCCGAAGGTAGAATTTTGTCCTTTTTAAGGGTAAAATAGGTAATTGGCCTATGGCCAAGATATGAGTATCGAAGTCCAAGATGGACTTGGATATGGGTTGTAGAGGTTGGTTATGGGTAGAAATAGTCGTCTAGACCTAGTCTTGACCTCGATTGACCACGGTTGACTTTTTAGACCTAAAGTCAACTATGGGTCAACACTTTACCCAATTTAGTCCCAAATTCCGTTAGACTTGTGCAGTTGACCAAAAATCAACTATTAGTCACCAGTGACCTAGAGTTGACCAGAGTTGACCAAAGTTGACCCGTTGACCAAAAGTCAACGGTAAGCCAATTTTCGACCTAGTTTGATTCGGATTAACTTCCAATGTTCTCCCATGACCAAGATTGACCCAACTAGACATGTCTTGACCTAGAATGACTTAATAGGATTTAAATTATCTTGACTTTACTTCCTAAACAGAGTATTGATATGTCTTGTTCTCTATAGGTCCTCGAGACGCTGCATTTGCTCCGGTTGACATATCATACCATATTACAGGCGAGTACATTCTCTGACACTTTTCCAATTTATAATGATTGTTATGATTCATGTAATTAGTGTGGATATGCTTGTTCTCGACACATTGGTCACACGGATTGGTATTCATGGATCCCGACATGAGATGTTATTCCTCGTTATCTTGGTATATCTTGTGCAAGCTCCCTTGTAGTTCTTGTGCAGTATATGGACACCGATTCTCGAGGAGACTTGCTCCCTTCTCGTAGAATCCTGTGTCATAACGTGTCTTGCTTGGATCCACTCTACCAGTCGGGGACGGGGAGTACTAGTGTAGATGTGTGGTCATACCCGCCTTGTATATATTGTGAACCTTGTGAATGCCAATCCTACACCACACGTATGATTGGCTAGATCATAACATTGTGCAGACCCAATCCGGCCACATGTTGTAGCTAGTATTCACACACCTAGATATATGACTCTTGATTCTTGTACATGCCATGATCAGTTTACTTGCCTTATTCTAGCTCTAGTTTTACAGCTTACCTTGCCATGATACTCACATGTACATTCCATAATTTTCTTGTATATACTCTCTATTTACTGTCTTACAGCTTTTGTCGTATCTTGTGAACTGTTGTTAGTAGATTGTACTCGTTCCATCCTGACAGGATATGTTGAAAATATTACAGATGCAGATGAGGGAGATTACTGTACCTACTACGGTCCGGATGACGTAGTGGGCCTAGACCTGGAGACTTTGGTCCAGCAGGGCTTAGCTCCGCCTGGCGAGACCTTACCTATTGCTTAGTTAGAGTAGGTCTTTTATACTGGACTTTGTCTCCAGCTACTTTTGAGACTGCTATTATTATGGATTGTATTAGAGACTTGGACTTGTATATTATTTGGTGTTTGGACTTGACAGGTTATTATTTTATCGTCTTGTTGTCTTTATCTTTCAGTCTTTACTTTATCATCTTAGAGTTGTGATTGAGCACTCATATATATTCATTGCTTGTCCTCCGTTCGGAGTTGACCATATTCTCGACAGGTTTTAATATATGTATATAAACTGTTTAGAGTAGAAAACCTACAGCGTTCCACGTCGTTTTTACGGTGAGGGCTGGGCGTTATCACGTACACGTGCCCTTATAGCGGGTGCGGGTCGTGACAATATATACTCTCTTCTGGCCTCTTTTGTGGGAGACTACGAATTTTATAAGTCAGAAAAGAGAGAGAAAGAGAGGGAGTTGCTGCCGCCATTGTAAGTCCATCCGAGGAGTCAGAACAGAGGTGACTTCGAGCGTTCCACAAGTTCTTCAACTTGCTGGTTCCTGGAAGCAATTCGTGTGGGGCGAATCTTGCTTTGAGCAACGGTGTTTTGACACCCCAGCAACTTTTCTTTATCTCATCTTTTTCTACATTATTGTAACTCGTTCTGTCCCAATTACAATACGTTTGCAAGAAAGAACGAGAGATCTTCTCTTCTCTATTTTCCTCCTTCATATTGTAATCTGGCTATTTGGTTTTTTGCATCATCGTAGATCTTGAGTTTGATCACTGCAAAGTTTTTTGTGTGACATCTCAGATCTCGATTGCATCAGTTTTCCATCTTTGGTCAAGCCCCGGGACTAACAATTTCAAAGCAAGATCCTTGTAGATGGAAAACATTAATGCTTCGCTCGTCCAATCGGACTACTGCAAGTTGGAAAAGTTCGATGGAGAGCATTATCAAGTCTAGAAGAGGAAGGTTTATCTAACTCTTCAACTCAAAGACGTTGATCATGTACTGTTGGAGGAAGAACCTTCTGTTCCAGACACTGGGTCTACTGCCGCAATCAATAGGCTACCAAACTCCAGGCCAAATAGAGAAGGAAAAATAGCATCTGCAGGCTTCTCATCCTGAATGTTATGGAGGATTCCCTGGCAGAATCCTACTCGAAGAAGGAATTTGCCAGAGACATATGAGAGTCTGTAGAAAAACTGTATGAAGAAGACAGGAACAGGAGCAAGATGTTTGTGGTTGAAAAATATCATAAATTGCTCTTTGAGGACGAGAAGTCCATGCTGCCACAGGTGAAGGAATTTTTGAAGTTGCGTCAGAAACTGGAAGACGAAGAGATGCCCCTTTCCGACAAGTTTGTCGTTGGAGGGATCGTCTCAAAACTTCCTACTGGATAGAGTACCTTCTATGCAAGGATGCTCAGAAAGAAGCTAGACATTAGCTTGGGAGATCTACTTCAAGAGATCCATGTTGAGGACGAGATGCGTTCCCAACAGAAGATGGACACTCTGTCTAAACAGTTGGCTAAGGCCAATCTAGTACAGACGAGAGATCCCAAGGGGAAGCAGGCGGCTTCTCACAAGAAGAAGGACTTCACCAATCTAAAAGTGAAGGGTCCTTCATTCAAGCAACAGAAGTCCAAGTCCCAAGTGACTTGTTTCAATTGTGGCAAAAAAGGCCACTACAAGAGTGAATGCAGATCCAAGCCTAAACAATCAGAGAAAGGTGTGCCTAGTAAGGTTTTATTGGTGTCTAACATTGTTGCTATGATCGCACAGGTCACAACTGTGGGGGTTGACTCTGACTGGTGGATAGATACTGATGCGACTTGCCATATCTGTTCTGGCAAGGAATGGTTCGTCACGTCCAGCCGATATCTGAGAAGGTTGTCATGGCGAACCAGGCCCAAGCTAAAGTTCTGGGGATCAGGACTGTGGAGCTGAAACTCACTTCTGGGAATACTCTGACGCTTCAAGGTGTGAAGCATGTTTCGGTGATTGCCAAGAACCTGATCTCTGGGAGCCTGCTCTGCAACGCAGGCTTAAGGATGGACATCAATGCTGGTCAGATGGTGATGTCCAAGAAGGGAACATACTTCGGAAAGGCTTATCAAACCGAAGGAATGTTTAAAATTCAGCTTGTCAACCAGTTTGATGACATTAATGCAGTTGCATTTTCTGATTATTCTCTTGAGTTGTGGCATAATAGACTAGGACATGTTCATTGTAAAAGAATTAACAAAATATCTAGTCTAGGACTTATCTCCAAATATGGGGGTAAGGTGGAGAAGTGTGAAGTATGTGCTCAGACGAAGATCACAAGGAAACCCTTTCATCGGGTCAATCGAAGCACAGATCTTCTGGAGTTAGTACACTCCGATATCTGTGACTTCAAATATTTCTCCACGAAGGCCGGGATGAAGTATTTCACAACCTTCATCGACGACTTCTCAAAATACGCGTTCGTTTACTTGCTCAAGACTAAAGACGAAGCTTTCGAGAAGTTCAGAGAGTTCAGGGCCGAAGCTGAACGACAGACTGGACAACAACTCAAGAAGTTGAGAAGTGATCGAGGTGGGGAGTACAGGTCTCATGACTTTACATCGTTCTACAAAGAACATAAAATCATATACGAGACTACTGTTCCATATTCTTCTCAATCCAACGGAGTAGCAGAGAGGAAGAACCGAACATTAACAGAAATGATGAATTCAATGCTGCTTACTGCAGGTCTTCCAAAATGCTACTGGGGAGAAGCTGCATTAACGGCCACTTTCATTCTGAATAGAGTGCCATATGCAATTTCGGATGTAACTCCTCATGAACTCTGGTTCAAAGTCAGACCAAACTTAAATGTCATTCGAGTGTGGGGGTGTCTGGCGTATGTGAAGCTTCCAGGTCTGAAGATTCAGAAGCTGGGGACAAGGACTACGAAGGCGATCTTCTTGGGGTATGCCGAGAAGAGTGATGCTCGGAGATTTCTTGATATTGAGTCAAATCATATATCATCGAATATCGCGATGCTGAATACTTTGAAGACAAGTTTGCAAAAGATAAAAACATTGTTCTTTCAGACATTCCGAAAAATGATGTAGGTGCAAATGAGACTGAAATCTCATATGGGCCAGTAGTCCAAGAAGAAGCTGTTATTGATGAAACAACTCTTGTACCAGAACTCGCAGAGCCGTCAACAAAGCGAGCGAGGAGACCTAAAGACTTCAGAGATGACTTTGTCACCTATCATGTGGAAGCAGATCCGCTTACCTATGATAAGGCGATGAAGACCAGAGATGCTATCTTCTGGAAGGAGGCAGTGAATGACGAGTTTGACTCTATCACCTCCAATAACACATGGGTGTTGGTAGATCTACCTGAAGGAAAAAAGCCCATCAGATGTAAATGGATCTTCAAGAAGAAGATGAAGGCAGATGGAACTATTGACAAGTTCAAGGCCAGGCTGGTGGCCAAGGAATTTTCTCAGAAACAAGGGATAGACTACTTTGACACGTACGCTCCAGTAGCTCGGATGACCACCATCAGGATGTTAATCGCTCTAGCAGCCATACATAAGTTGGTGATACATCAGATGGATGTAAAGACAGCATTCCTGAATGGGGAGCTGACCGAAGAGATTTACATGCAACAGTCAGATGGATTTGTCGTCAAAGGTCTTGAAGACAAAGTCTGTAAGTTGGTGAAATCATTATAAGGTTTGAAGCAAGCTCCCAAGATGTGGCATGAGAAGTTTGACAAAGTTATTAGGTCAAACGGCTACAGAGTCAGCGAGACGGACAAATGTGTTTATACAAAGTTCGCTGATGGAAGAGGAGTCATCGTTTGTCTGTACGTGGACGACATGCTAATCCTAGGGACGGATATAGGCTGTGTCACGGAGACAAAGAAGTTCCTCTCAACCAAGTTCAGTATGAAGGACTTGGAGGATGCAGATGTCATCTTGGGCATAAAGATCATCCGGACAGACACTGGAGTAGCGCTGTCACAATCTCACTACATTGAGAAGATGCTCACATGCTATGGGTATAAGGATCTTCCAGGGATCGATACGCCATACAGGTGTGATCAGAAGCTGAAGCCAAACTCGAAGGAAAGCGTCAGGCAGCTGGAGTATTCTAGCATTATCGAAAGTTTAATGTACGCAACCACTGCCACAAGGCCTGACATAGCTTTCGCCGTGGGAATGCTGAGTCGGTTCACAAGCAACCCAGGGGTTGAGCACTGGAAAGCTGTGAAGCGGGTGATGAGATATCTCAAGAAGACTCAGACATATGCACTGCACTACAACGGGTATCCGACAGTAGTGGAAGGCTTCAGTGATGCTAGCTGGTGTCAAAGGTAGAAAATGAGAGATCCACAGGTGGATATGTCTTTTCCTTGGGTGGAGCTGCTATATCATGGAAGTCGAAGAAGCAGACTATACTCTCTCGTTCCTCCATGGAATCTGAATTCTATGCACTTGAAACTGCAGCAGATGAAGCAGAATGGCTTCGAGAGCTCATGTATGATCTTCTAGTGGTTGGGGCTCAGATACCGGCGATACCGATATACTGTAACAACCAGGCGACTGTGGCGGTGGCACCAAATGACCTTTTCAATGGAAAGAAGAGGACTGTGCGGTTGAAGCATAGGGCAGTACACGATCTTATCAAAAGAGGTATAATTGCAGTGATTGATGTTCGGAGTCAGGAGAACCTGACAGATCCGTTCACAAAGGGCCTCAAGCGCCAGTTGGTCGATGACACAGCTTGTAAAATGGGCTTGAAGGCATTCTGATAGTGTGTCTTTGTAATCCTACCATAAAGTTTTATGCTATTAGTTCAAAGAGAAATCTACTAAGCATCTAACTTTTGGTTCAAAGGAGGTTTACTGACTGGAAAACTATCAGGTAACAGTGGGTACTTGTTCTCTGGAACATGGAAGGGATACGGACCCATAACCACTGTTGTCTACTATGTATTTTCTGCGGAAAAAATAGATCCTGTGGAAGGTTGGCTTAAACGCCTTAATGAGTTCTCAGGCATAGTGAATGCCTGGTGTGCTTTACAGGAAGCACGGTAGAGTAGCACTACAAGGAGTGAAACTCCATGCTACAGTGGGGTGACTCCACCATGAGGTTCCCAGGTCTGGGGTAATGCCTCGGCTTTGCAAGCCAAGTCATAGCGGTGTAGCACCGCAAATAGGCAGGTAGCCTAATGCTGTATGACGTAATTAAAGAATTGTAGACAGCACTACAAAGGGGAGGATGGCCCCATGTTACAGTGGCATGACACCACGATGAGGTACCCAGATAGGGGTAAAGCCTCGGCCTTGTAAGCCATGTCGTTGCGGCGTAACACCGCAATGAAGCCTTAGGCTTCATGCTGAGTAGATTGGCACTACAAAGAGGCTGAGACCTCATGCTACAGTAGTATGACACTACGATGAGGTTCCCAGGTAGGGGTAATATCACGCCCCAGTACCGAAATACGGAGACGGACTAGGCCAACTACTCCATATGAGGTACGTAACGTCATACGGCGATCGTGGCTGTCGAGAGATTAGGGGGTACATGCTACAATCAAGTCTCCTATGGTCCCACAGAGTTCTATGTCTCAATCAATTAAGTCAAATCAGCAATTAAATGAACATTAAAGATAAAGCAGTAAGGCGTCCCTGACGCTTCACCAAAATGATCATGAGAGACTAGCTTTATAATTTAGCTATCTCAGAGAGAGTCAGGAGTACAAAATTATACACAACTGCAGTCTGTTTAATTACAATTATGTACTGACACAAAATATTAAGTAATCCGGCTAACAGGTGCCGGTGGCTAAATGTCGCAAAAGTATAAGCAGGAGTGGTGGAGAAGAAACCCACTCGAGTCCCCGAACCGCCATGCTCCTAGTATGCACCATGGATGTCAGGGAGGAAGATCGTGTCCTCTGGCTCTGCTACGAGATCTGGCCAAACAAAAACCAGCGGGGTCAGCCCCGAATAGCAAGTACCGCCAAAGGGACACAAGAGTTAAGATTAAAAACCCAGCTAATAGAATGACTGATAATAGTAATACTTATGCTACTATTATAGGGTAGCGCAACATCCTCGAACCCATATGGCACCCTTACAACCAAACAAGGACAAAAGGTGCCGCATGGAGTCGGGACGTGTCGTACTCTATAACTTTCACATAAGTTAAAAGGTATAAATAATAAAATCTCCTGATCGTGACTTCGGTCGATAGCCTATCGCAGCACAATAACCAACCCAACAATCAAACAAGAACATGGGTTGGATCATGTACCATGATGGACCATGTTTCTCAGTCATTCACAGAAGTAGCACTTCACAACCAGAATAAGTCTTCCGTTCATAACTTCGGTCCACAGCCTGTCATAGTACGATAACCAACCCAACAATCAAACAAGAACATGGGTTGGATCACGTACTACAACAGTCCGCTTCCCTCGGTTATTCGCGGAAGGTAATAGGATACAAGCAAGCACTACAACAAAAAACCCTTTTAATGACGCTCGACAAGGAGTTTTAATGACGGCTGATACATAAGCGTTATTAAGTTGAAAAATACCTTTTTTCTATGACGGTTTGGGCTAATTCTGGGCTTTTTATAACGTTTATAAAACAAAGCGTTATTAATAGTTTAGAGCGGTGGCAAACTTGTAATATTTGTTAAGTTCATTTTTTGACAAAATCCCGCGCTTCAATAAATTTTTTTCTCTCCCTCTGGTTCTGGTCTTCTCCTTCTCCGATCCTTTCTTCTTCCTCCTCTCCCCCAACTCCAAAATCCCATAGATCCAAAACCCTAACTCTAGTTTAGCAACACCCTCCTCTCCTTCTCTTCTTCTCCTTCCTTTCCTCCAACTCCAAAACCCTAACCCTAGATACAAAACCCTAAACCTAGTTAGAAAGGGAGAAGGAGATGGGGAGGGAGCTGGCGGCGCGGGTCGGCTCCGTGCACCCCTCCAGCTTCACTCTCGACAGCGTCCTCCGCGCCTGCCAGGACTCCGGACCCCACCGCTTACGCTTCGGAGCCCAACTCCACGGCCTCGTCTCGAAGACGCAGCACGCGTCCGACACCGTGGTGTGCAACGCGCTCGTGTCGATGTACACGAACGCCGATTCACGTCGGGTCTTCGAGAGCATGCCGAGCAGGACCCTGATCTCCTGGAACGCGATCGTTTCGGTGGAGTCTTGCTGAGGGGATGTCATTTTGCTAGGTTAGTTCTAATTTTGTTCATTCTGATGACATATTTGATCTTCACAGCTGTTACTTTTCAGTTCTTTAGCTGTTCACATGTTCATTTTAATTTTCTAGCGGAAGGCGTTGTTTGTTATTTATTTAATTTTTGATATGCAACTATCTTGTACAATCTAAAATTTATATTGAGAAGAGTGCTGTGTAGTATTAGTATATTAGTATTCTTTCTTGTACAAAATTAAGTGCAAGGAGTAGCCGCACTGCATGATATGGATTCATATGATCCTGAGTTGGTGAAGATATTGGGGGAGATGCTATATAACCTGCCTGCAAGATCAGATCACAGAAGCTTGAGGCAAATATGCGATACAGCACAGTGGTAAAGATCTTATTCTGTCCAAGATGTCCAGTTCTTTGACAATTTGAGCACATCTGATGATATACGGATCATTTTCGTGGTGGCGGAGGCTACCAGATAGATTTTTTTATCTCAACGTTGTCTAAAACATCATCTACAGTATGGTACGTATTTTTTTTTCCCTCAAAACCTTGCCATATTGGATATAGATTTCACGAGGTCTCATGCGCTTGCATGGAATGCAAATTTATATTAAATTAAATTATTTTTTTAGTGTTCTGGGGGGAGATACGTGGTTCTATTTTGTTCCTTGGTTTCTCTTCCCATTCTGTGTTGCATGTTACTTTTTCATGCCCTGATGCTGCAGGCTCTGCTATTACTGTCAAACTATGAGATGATCTGATGTAGCTGTGTCGAGATTGCTGGAGCCTTGGCATTTGCTGACTACGTCAACACACATTGCAAATTGTAAGATCTGGTTGGGTTCTATGGATGTTTTGATTCTTGATGCTGGATTTACGTCAATGACATCTATACTTCAAAGACGTAAACTCGTGCAATATGGTAAAAACTCTGACAAATCTTTCTTGTATAATTTTATTTCACCATTTATCTTATTATTGAACATTCATAAGATTTTAACGCAGTTTCATAATATTTTTACTTTTGTCTTGATTTAACTGTCTTGAAGGTGGTGTGTTACAACTTTTGATAATTTTAGTGTACGTCTAATGCCTAATAACTTGTATCAGTATATAATTTAATCGTTCATCACCTCTGCTATCATTACTTATTAAATCGGTTAAAATAACTGGTCATGCACGAATCTAGTGTTTATTTTTTCTCGTGTAGGCTGTTCTTGTGTTCAGATTGTGCATCGGCCGACCATGATATTGGTGATTGGAGGTTGCTGGGTTGAATGAGAGGGAGTCAAGAGGACCATGATGATCACCTAAGCTCAATTGTGGACTTAACAGTTGTGATACAGTGCAAGTTCATATAGAAACTGTATTTTGGCTTAATTTTGTCGTGTTTCCATTTATGCTTTTCTAGGTAGCATCAATTTAGGGTATTCTGGTTTTAAAACATTTTTTGCTTTGGATACCATTTTCTGTGGCTAATATTGCAACATAGCATCGCTTATTTGCAGAGAGAGCATCTTTAATGTTTCTCATTTGCATATTTCCTCCTTCTTTATCCTCCAGGCTGAACAGTTCCATGGATGTCTTTACATTATGGGATCTGTTAATGATTTGAAACAATGATGGGAAGTTCTGAAACCTTAGAAAGCAAGATTATGATAGTTTTGGGATCTGTTAATGATTTGAAACAAGTAAACATTAGAATTCAAGATTGAAGATTTGAGTAAGAAGTGAGTTGGCATCCCTAGTTAAAATATTTGAATCATCTGATTTTATAAATTTTTTTGTGAAAGTTGTGGAAGTCCTGTTCCAATCTGCTGTGAATGATCGATTGTCCAACATTTGAGTCCAAAAATTTGCTATATTCCTTTCCTCTAACCTTACCTTCTTGAGGACTTGTTATTATACCGTTTCTCATAGGGGTACTAAAAAAATGGAGAGAAATATTCGAAACTTGTTATTTCCTTGCCTTTTCTAAATTCATGGAGAGCAAGTAGGAGGCTTCTGTCGAAAGAAATGTTTGGTCAGAAACAAGGCAAAATACACACATCAAACGTTTGGCCTTGTGGCACTGGGACGCCCTGGTATAATCTGGTTATAGCAGAATGATCTATGAACAAGTGATTGAGCTATAGATTTTTAATTTTTTTTGCTTAAGTTGACCTTTAGTTTAATCCATTTCTGTTTTAGTGCTATCTGTGCATGCCTATTCCTGTCAAAAGCACTTAGCGAATGGTTTCCTTTTCAGGAAAGAAGGGAAAGTATGCTGGTCAATACCGAATTACCGATTCTGGTTCATTAACAACTGCAATGGAAGCAGCTGGAAGGGTACGTCTAACAATAGAGGCTAAGCTTTCTCCTGGACCTCTTATTTTAAATCTTTGTCAGCATGGTGATAACAGTCGGTGGCATGAACTAGGAGTCTCTGTTTCAAGTGGAAACTTCCTCTCAGCCAAGGTACACATACCATTTATTGTCAATTTTGATGCATGAACCATTGATATATCGTTTTTAATGCCTTAGTCATTGAAGTTTTTGAAGATTAGCTCATAGAGCTCTCTCTATTTTCAAATTTGTAAGTTGGTGTTATCTTAATGTGTTGATAATACTTGTTATAGATGCATGGTGGAATTGTAGCTAACTAGTATTAATTTTCTTTCTCAGGTGCACATGAAGATGCAACTATTATTACAGTGGTGGGATTTGCTACACGTGATGTTGACAGTTTTGATGTGCTCAAGTTGAAGCCAAAGTAGTTACTTGTTTTGAGGATTCATTTAAGTAGTAGTTATAAATATATGTATTTGGATACCCTATTTTGAGATAATGTAATGAAGATGGTGATATAACATTTCGATGTTTTCTTGTGAATATAGTTCAAAGTTGTTGTTTTAAAATTGAATTGAGAAGTTTTTGGAAAGTAATATATAATGTGCAGTATTGAGTGTTATAAATGTGATGAGTTCAGTAATATGAGTGTTATAAATGTGCTGCATTGAGCCTATACATATTATCTATTCATGACGTTTTAAAATTGTTCTGAATTGTGCACTATATATTAACTATTCATAACGCTTTTATAGAAACTATTCATGACGGTTATTTTATGACGCTTTTAAAAAACATTCATAACACCCGTTTTCATAACGGTTGCTGTGGAAAAAAAAGCGTCATGGTTCGTCATTAATGACGCTTTTTAGCCGTCATTAAAAGGGTTTTTTGTTGTAGTGAAGTCGTTTTCACGGCCAATCAAGTCTACGAGTTTCTAGTGGGACGAGGTTATCCTCGCGTCATGTTATTAGAAAAATCCTCAGATCGTATCTTTCCAGCAAGGCTAGCCAACCCAGGGGTTCGCGTAGACAGGTGTCATTGAGCACAGGTCCCTCGTGAGGCCACCTTTCCAAGACATGTAATATATAGCAGGAATTAATCGGATACAGTCATCCACTCGTTGCGGATGATACAATATCCGTGGAGACCAGCCGGCGCGTCAAGACAATATCTCAAGGCGGCTGGTGTAACACGATCTCGGGATTCTGCCCTCCCCATGCATCTAGTATATTTTGTTGCCTAGTTTAACCCTAGATGAAATCTTGGACTCTCATGCTGTGGCCTGCATGATTATCCCCCTAAAAGGTCGTACTATAGTACGAGTACCCTAAGTGAGGATCCATGTCAATCAGTATGTCAACATGTGCTACCCTCCTTAGTGTAATGCATCATTGCAAATACGCCACGTAGA
Source organism: Iris pallida (assembly GCA_029216955.1). NCBI lineage: Eukaryota > Viridiplantae > Streptophyta > Magnoliopsida > Asparagales > Iridaceae > Iris > Iris pallida. Next base: position 4,889,248 of record JANAVB010034019.1, read on the forward strand.
GTTACGAGTTATTTGTCGAGCATGAACAAGAACTGGGACATTCAGGTACATGTATCGGGTAGGAACACTTTGTTCTCCGGGGTCACATCAGCGCTCATATCATGCTCGGGACAAAAGGCGTAAGGATATAAAATGGGTATATAATATCTAATAAAATATCAAAAGCATACGCACAACAAGGCAGCGTGCGTGAAAAGTCACGCAAGCTTACACAAGGCAGCGTGCGTGAAAAGTCACGCAGGCTTACACAAGGCAGCGTGCGTGAAAAGTCACGCAGGCTTACACAAGGCAGCGTACATGAAAAGTCATGCAGGCTCAAGGAGAGAGCTGCGTGAAAAGTCACGCAGGCTCAAGGGAAAGAGCAGCGTGAAAAATCACGCAGACTCGAGGGAGAGTGCTGCGTGAAAAGTCACGCAGACTCAAGGGAGAGTGCTACGTGAAAAGTCACGCAGACTCAAGGGAAGAGCTGTGTGAAAAGTCACGCAAGCTCAAGGAGAGAGCAGCGTGAAAAGTCATGCAGGCTCAAGGAGAGAGCAGCGTAGGTGAAAAGTCACGCACGCTACGGGAGACACACTTCCAACAGGAAGCGTACCTAAGTCTGCGTACGCAGCGCTAAAGAGCGCGCGTAGCTCAGTGTGCGTGGGCTAAGAAGCTGTGCACACTGCTCACTGTCTTCTCCAAACAGCAAGAACACCATGGCAGAACCCAATACTTCAAAACAACATAACTTGGTCATCCGAACTCCAAATCCGGATTTCCAAAGTTCCAACTTGGGTGAAATGGAATTCTCTTCCACATGGAAGCATCAAAACCCACAAAACTTCAACAAAAATAGATCAAAACTAAGAAAATCCAAAAATGATTAAAAACTTAGACCTACAAAAATCAAAGCTTCAAAATGGAAATTTCCAAGTTCTAAACTAGTATAGATTGAGAAGAAGAACATATTTTGGCAAATAGTTTTATAAGAATCATTAACAAAATTATGGATCCTTCTCTTGAGCAAGTTGGTACTTGCCTTGGTTGGTGGAGGAAGTAAATAAGAAGAAGTAAATGAGAGGAGAGAGAAGGAGATGAGTTATTATATAGAATCTTGAACCCATGGGTTCATGATGAACCAAAGGGTTCATGATGAACCATGGGTGAACCAAGAATAGGTTACCCAAATGAGCCAAAATTGTAGGCCCAAATGCAGAAAATAAATTAAGAAATAATATTTTATCAAATATTTTTGGGAAATGCATGAAGAAATACTGCATAATAAATATCGTATAAATACAAAGTAAATCCAATTTATCGGTTTACATATTAAAATACGTATTCCAGGATTGGGGAGTGACATCTCTACCCTTCTTAGAAAAATTTCGTCCTCGGAATTCCAGCCAAGACAGGATAGTGAAATCAGGGCAAGCAAGGCACAATCATATATGAGTTAACTATCATAGCAGTTATTATCATACATCACAAAGTACAAAATAAGCAGGTGCAGAAAAGCATGGAATCGTGTCAATAAGGTGCATAAATATACCTTATTAGCCAAACAAATGCGGATACCGAGATCTGATCTCGTCCTCGCGCTTCCAGGTTGACTCTTCCGAAGAGTGATGGTTCCAAGAAACACGGACAAGGCTTATCGTTCGATTCTTGAGTACCTTCTCTCGCCGGTCCAAAATAGACACGGGTTGTTCCTCATAAGTTAGGTCGGTACCAACGACTAACTCTGAATGATCGAGGACATGACTCGGATTCGGGACATACCCACGTAATTGGGACACATGAAACACATCATGTATGCCAGTTAACGAAGGCGGAAGGGCAAGTCGATAAGCCACATCGCCTACCCGAGCGAGAATCTTGAAAGGACCAACGTATCTTGCACTAAGCTTTCCCCGGGTTCCAAATCTAATGATACCCCGAGTAGGCAAAATCCGCAGAAACACTTGGTCGCCAACTCTAAACTCTAGAGGCCTACGATGCTGATCTGTCCAATGACGATGTCGGTCCTGTGCAACTTGAAGGCGCTCTCTGACTAACTTAACTATCTCCACAGTCTGCGTGATCATCTCCGGCCCCAACAACTTTCGTTCTCCGACGTCGTCCCATGCCAAAGGGGACCTGCATTTCCTTCCATACAATGCTTCGAACGGGGCCATCTGAATGCTAGCCTGGTAGCTGTTGTTATAGGAGAACTCCATTAGATGAAGGTGATCCTCCCAAGATCTGCCAAAATCCAAGGTACACGCCCGTAGCATATCTTCTAATGTCTGAATGGTTCTTTCTGATTGTCCGTCGATTTGTGGATGATAAGTAGTACTGAATCTTAACTTGGTTCCCAAACTTTGGTGCAAGCTCCGCCAAAAATGGGAAGTAAACCGCGTATCCCGATCTGATACTATACTAACTGGAACACCGTGCTGTCTTACTATCTGCTTCATGTACATTTCTGCTAGCTGTTCAGTAGTCTGTCCAACTCGGAAGGGAAGGAAATGAGCAACCTTCGTGAGTCGATCTACTATTACCCAGACCGCATTCTTGCCAGCCGGGGATCTAGGTAAACTGGTCACAAAATCCATCGTGATGTGCTCCCATTTCCATTCTGGGATAGGAAGCGGCTGTAGCAATCCTGCTGGTCTCTGCTACTCGGCTTTCACCTGCTGACATACCAGACACTTGGATACAAATCTCGCTATCTCTCTTTTCATGCCATTCCACCAAAAGAACTGTCTGATATCTCGATACATCTTCGTTCCTCCTGGATGAATGGAGTAAATAGAACTATGAGCTTCGGACATAACTTCCTGCCGAAGGTCTCCACTCGGTACACGGAGTCTGTTTCCAAACCTGAGCGTACCATCTTCATGAATCACTAACTCCTTCCTACGGCCTGATTCACACTCCGATCGCAATTTCTGAATCTGTGGATCTCCTGCTTGTGCTGCCCTTATCCTCTCTACTAAGGTTGACTGAATCTGCATACTGGTCATTCTTCCTATATCCCTGGCAAGACTACTTCGATTCCCATACTCTGAAGGTCTTCTAGAATATGCTTCTGCAAGGTCAAGATAAAGGCACTGTCTCTCCTACTCAGTGCATCTGCAACTATATTCGCCTTGCCTGGATGATACTGAAGATCTAAGTCAAAATCCTTCAGCAGTTCTAACCATCTTCTTTGCCTCATGTTCAAATCTCGCTGCGTGAATACGTATTTCAAACTCTTATGATCAGTATAGATCTCTACCCGATCCCCGTATAAATAATGCCTCCACAACTTGAGTGAAAACACCACAGCTGCTAACTCCAAGTCGTGAGTCGGGTAATTCTTCTCATAGTCTCGAAGCTGTCGAGACGCATATGCTATCACTTTTCCATGCTGCATCAATACACATCCAAGACCCTTCCCTGATGCGTCACAATATACTGTAAAGCCTCCTGCTCCTACTGGAAGCGTCAAGATCGGGGCTGAGATCAATCTCTTCTTCAATTCTTCAAATGATGCCTGACAGCTAGCTGACCAAACAAACTCTACGTCCTTGTGCGTCAAACGCGTTAAGGGCGCAGAGATCCTGGCAAAGTCCGCCACGAACCTTCTGTAGTAACCAGCTAATCCTAAGAAACTTCGCACTTCTGCAACCGTTCTCGGGACTGGCCAATGCTCTACGGCCTCAATCTTCTTCGGATCCACTGACACTCCTTCCCCAGAAATTACATGCTCCAGGAACGAAATATGATCTAACCAGAATTCACACTTGTCGAGCTTCGCATAAAGTTGATGCTCCCTCAATATCTGTAAGACAGTCCTAAGATGTTTCTCATGCTCCTCTTCACTGCTGGAATAGACAAGAATGTCATCTATGAACACCACCACAAATTTATCCAAATACGACAAAAAGATGCGGTTCATTAAATCCATGAATACTGCGGGGGCGTTGGTTAGTCCAAAGGGCATTACTAAAAACTCATAATGCCCATATCTAGATCTAAATGCTGTCTTCGGTATGTCTTGCTCCCGGACTCTTACTTGATAGTATCCCGACCGAAGATCGATCTTGGAAAAGACGCTGGCCTTGCTCAACTGGTCAAACAGGTCATCAATCCTTGGTAGTGGGTACTTATTCTTCACTGTTACTGCATTCAGCTTGCGGTAGTCGATGCACATCCTCGTCGACCCATCCTTCTTGGAAACTAGAATCACTGGCGCTGCCCAGGGCGATTTACTGTCTCGGATGAATCCCTTAGACTTCAATTCTTCTTCATGTTGATACAACTTGTCCTGTTCTGACGGCGACATTCTGTAAACTCTGTCTGCAATAGGCCTCGTTCCAGGGTTCAACTCAATGCTAAATTCTACCTCTCTGACTGGGGGTATCCCTGGGAGCTCATCAGGGAAGACGTCGAGAAAATCTTCGACCACTCTCGGAATCTGTCCTGGCTCTGACACTGCTGCTGAGATGACGCCTCCGGTCTGATTCTTCAAGGTTCGAGTAAAGATGAACTGCTCCATCCCAGAAATGCTGAATATGACCCTACCTCCTCTATAATCAATTGTCGCATGACTATCTCTCAACCAGTCCATGCCAAGAACGACATCAAAATTCCCCATAGGGAATTCAATCAATGATGCGGGCAATAAATGCCCACACACCTCCATCGGACATGAAAAGCGCACTCTGCTAACTTCTACGAGCCCATTGCCGGTGAGTATATCCATCCTCTCCGACAATGCCTCAAACTCTAATCCAATCCGTGTAGCATATTGTGCAGAGATGAATGAATGAGTAGCGCCTGAATCAAATAATGCTACAGCAGGAAATGAGGTGACGAGAATTTTACCTGCCACCACGTCACTAGACGCTAGAGCCTCTCCCAAGGATAATATGAGAGCCTGGCCCCGCTGAGCTCCTTGTTGCGGCCTTCCTCGACCATGCTGTTGCTGCCTCTGAGGGCCTTCGGCTTCCTGTGCCTGGCGGAACATCTGAGCCTGCGTTGGTAGGCGCTGGGCTAGGGGCCTTACTGCTAATACTGGCCCTCCACTCGGGGTTGCCACTGGAGCTGGCAATGCTGGAAACTGCTGAGCTGGCCCTCATGGCCTCTGCATCACAGGACAAGTGGAAATACGGTGGTCTGTACGACCACACCTCAAACATAAGCCATTCGCTGTCCGACACACCTCCCTCGTGTGCCCTGCCTTCCCACAGAAGGTACAGCCCTGGGGTGCTCCCTGACGCTGCTGCTGGTTCCTCGGCTGCTGATGTCGAACTGGCGCTGTATTAGTTGACACGACCGTCCTCTGCGACGCTCCTGCATCATGAATACGTACACCGGGTGCTGGTGCCGACGTTCGCTGTACTGCTCCTCCTCCAACCTGGGAATGAGATCTCTTCTGACCTCCTGTCCTTGATGCTAACCTCTGCTGGGTAAGCTCGTGCCTCCGAGCGGCCGTCAAAACAGCGTCAAACGTTTGGTAGTCGTGTCCTTCCACAAGCTGTAATAGTTCCAAATGAAGTCCCTACTGGAACCTCATAGCCTTCTCTGGCTCCGTTGCCACCATTGCTGGTATGAAACGGCACAATCTGCAGAACTCTGCTGCATACCCATCTACGGTCTTGCCTGCTTGCTTGAGACTGATAAACTTCTGCTGGAGCTCATATCGAGCTACTACGCCAAAATACTTGGCCTTGAATCTGTCACTGAAGGTGGTCCAACGAACATGACGTCTTATACCAACTTCTTCTGATGCCCACCAGTCGCGGGCAAGATCCTGAAGTACTAATTTGACCTGATCAACCTTCTCATCATCTGGAACCTTGGCCGCCACAAGAATGGCTTCAATGTCTTGAATCCATGCATCCGCAGTGATGGCATCCTCCGTGCCATCAAAATACCTCGGGTTCAAGCGACGGAACCTTTCTGATGCTCCCGAGTCAACCCCGGCACTCCTCTCAAGAGCTAACTGAATCCCCTGGTTCAGCAACACGTTCTGCTCCCGTTGCCGAGTCTGTTGCTGTTGGTGAGTGACAAGAATCCCTCGGACGATCTCCAGGAGTGCTACGACATCTGGTACTGCCGTCGCTGCTGGTGCTGCAGGAGTTCCAATAACCTGCGGCTGTACTGCCTCTGGTCCCACTCCTGCTCGGGCCTGCACTGGAGAAGGTTCTCTCCCCTGTTGCTGCCCAGTCGAGCCATGCTCTTGCTGCTCTTCCTCATGGGCCTCACCCGCTACTGAGAATGAAGCACCCCTATAGAGAAAGGTATAAGATTATCAAGTCCGGACGAGGAAGATTTCGAGGATGTAAGTCAGGTTAGAGATCAAGGAAAGGACAGAGAATTCGAAACAGAATTTCAAGGGGAACAAGTTTTGATTGAGACTCCTAATAATTTCGCAATACCCCACAAGTCTGAAAATAAGACCTGCATGGGCCACCACTAAAACCTTGTCACGCCCCAGTACCAAAATACGGAGACGGACTAGGCCAGCTACTCCATATGAGGTACGTAACGTCATACGGCGATCGTGGCTGTCGAGAGACTAGGGGGTACATGCTACAATCAAGTCTCCTATGGTCCCACAGAGTTCTATGTCTCAATCAATTAAGTCAAATCAGCAATTAAATGAACATTAAAGATAAAGCAGTAAGGCGTCCCTGACGCTTCACCAAAATGATCATGAGAGACTAGCTTTATAATTTAGCTATCTCAGAGAGAGTCAGGAGTACAAAATTATACACAGCTGCAGTCTGTTTAATTACAATTATGTACTGACACAAAATATTAAGTAATCCGGCTAACAGGTGCCGGTGGCTAAACGCCGCAAAAGTATAAGCAGGAGTGGTGGAGAAGAAACCCACTCGAGTCCCCGAACCGCCATGCTCCTAGTATGCACCATGGATGTCAGGGAGGAAGATCGTGTCCTCTGGCTCTGCTACGAGATCTGGCCAAACAAAAACCAGCGGGGTCAGCCCCGAATAGCAAGTACCGCCAAAGGGGCACAAGAGTTAAGATTAAAAACCCAGCTAATAAAATGACTGATAATAGTAATACTTATGCTACTATTATAGGGTAGCGCAACATCCTCGAACCCATATGGCACCCTTACAACCAAACAAGGACAAAAGGTGCCGCATGGAGTCGGGACGTGTCATACTCTATAACTTTCACATAAGTTAAAAGGTATAAACAATAAAATCTCCTGATCGTGACTTCGGTCGATAGCCTATCGCAGCACAATAACCAACCCAACAATCAAATAAGAACATGGGTTGGATCATGTACCATGATGGACCATGTTCCTCAGTCATTCACAGAAGTAGCACTTCACAACCAGAATAAGTCTTCCGTTCATAACTTCGGTCCACAGCCTGTCATAGTACGATAACCAACCCAACAATCAAACAAGAACATGGGTTGGATCACGTACCACAACAGTCCGCTTCCCTCGGTTATTCGCGGAAGGTAATAGGATACAAGCAAGTCGTTTTCACGGCCAATCAAGTCTACGAGTTTCTAGTGGGACGAGGTTATCCTCGCGTCATGTTATTAGAAAAATCCTCAGATCGTATCTTTCCAGCAAGGCTAGCCAACCCAGGGGTTCGCGTAGACAGGTGTCATTGAGCACAGGTCCCTCGTGAGGCCACCTTGCCAAGACATGTAATATATAGCAGGAATTAATCGGATACAGTCATCCACTCGTTGCGAATGACACAGTATCCGTGGAGACCAGCCGGCGCGTCAAGATAATATCTCAAGGCGGCTGGTGTAACACGATCTCGGGATTCTGCCCTCCCCATGCATCTAGTATATTTAGTTGCCTAGTTTAACCCTAGGTGAAATCTTGGACTCTCATGATGTGGCCTGCATGATTATCCCCCTAAAAGGTCGTACTATAGTACGAGTACCCTAAGTGAGGATCTATGTCAATCAGTATGTCAACATGTGCTACCCTCCTTAGTGTAATGCATCATTGCAAATATGCCACGTAGAGTTACGAGTCATTTGTCAAGCATGAACAAGAACTGGGACATTCAGGTACATGTATCGGGTAGGAATACTTTGTTCTCCGGGGTCACATCAGTGCTCATATCATGCTCGGGACAAAAGGCATAAGGATATAAAATGGGCATATAATATCTAATAAAATATCAAAAGCATACGCACGACAAGGCAGCGTGCGTGAAAAGGCACGCAAGCTTACACAAGGCAGCGTGCGTGAAAAGTCACGCAGGCTTACACAAGGCAGCGTGCGTGAAAAGTCACGCAGGCTTCCACAAGGCAGCGTGCGTGAAAAGTCATGCAGGCTCAAGGAGAGAGCTGCGTGAAAAGTCATACAGGCTCAAGGGAAAGAGCAGCGTGAAAAATCACGCAGACTCGAGGAAGAGTGCTGCGTGAAAAGTCACGCAGACTCAAGGGAGAGTGCTGCGTGAAAAGTCACACAGACTCAAGGGAAGAGCTGTGTGAAAAGTCACGCAAGCTCAAGGAGAGAGCAGCGTGAAAAGTCACGCAGGCTCAAGGAGAGAGCAGCGTAGGTGAAAAGTCACGCACGCTACGGGAGACACACTTCCAACAGGAAGCGTACCTAAGTCTGCGTACGCAGCGCTAAAGAGCGCGCGTAGCTCAGTGTGCGTGGGCTAAGAAGCTCCGCACACTGCTCACTGTCTTCTCCAAACAGCAAGAACACCATTGCAGAACCCAAAACTTCAAAACAACATAACTTGGTCATCCGAACTCCAAATCCGGATTTCCAAAGTTCCAACTTGGGTGAAATGGAATTCTCTTCCACATGGAAGCATCAAAACCCACAAAACTTCAACGAAAATAGATCAAAACTAAGGAAATCCGAAAATGATTAAAAACTTAGATCTACAAAAATCAAAGCTTCAAAATAGAAATTTCCAAGTTCTAAACTAGTATAGATTGAGGAGAAGAACATGTTTTGGCAAATAGTTTTATAAGAATCATTAACAAAATTATGGATCCTTCTCTTGAGCAAGTTGGTACTTGCCTTGGTTGGTGGAGGAAGTAAATGAGAAGAAGTAAATGAGAGGAGAGAGAAGGAGATGAGTTATTATATAGAATCTTGAACCCATGGGTTCATGATGAACCAAAGGGTTCATGATGAACCATGGGTGAACCAAGAATAGGTTACCCAAATGAGCCAAAACTGTAGGCCCAAATGCAGAAAATAAATTAGGAAATAATATTTTGTCGAATATTTTTGGAAAATGCATGAAAAAATACTGCATAATAAATATCGTATAAATATAAAGTAAATACAATTTATCGGTTTACGTATTAAAATATGTATTCCAGGATTGGGGAGTGACAGGTAATGCCTCGGCTTCAGGCCATGTCATAGCGGCGTAGCACCGCAAGGAAGCACAAGGCTTCATGCCATGTCTTTTTAATAAAGAACTCACCTATAGTGTATGGAAAGAGATATCAGGCCGTCTCTTGAGGGTAAACTTGTAGACGCCTAAAATTATACACTGAAACCAGGCTGGCACAGGGCCTTTAATGTGCAGCCAGAAGCACACGTAACTACACTTTATGAGTGGAAAGAATTATAATTGTGGTGCAGAATTCAAGGCGTAGTCCATTCTTGTATCACATTGTTATTTAACCCATGCGGGAAGATTCAAGTTGTCAGCGACATCTATCCTAATGCAAAATGGATAGTTACTGTGGGGAACGCTCAACCCTGGACACATATATATGTTGTGATATGTGGAAGATTGTTGGTGCTTTCTTTATATGGAGAGAGCTTGCTCTCAACATGCCTTGTAAAAGTTTAGTCCCACATCGAAAATGCACCATGAGTTATCTCAACATATGTAACGCCCCAGAACCAGAATACTGGAGAGCGGGGGCGTACATAGCCAGCTACGTATATTGAAGTGCAACCCACCTCGCTATACGGTCACGGCTGTCTAGATACATGAGGGTTTAACTACAATCCATCAGTCTCCTATGGTCATGAACAAGTCTAGTGTCTCAATCACAAGCAAGTAGTAACAGTCACAAGATATTAGAACATCAAATATACAATAGTAAGGTGTCCCATACATTACATATTGGATGATCATGAAGCTAGTCGTACAAAATGTAAGGACTAACAAGAGTTTAGTCATACATGATCAACCCTAGGATTTTTCAATCATGTTATAGCCCGTAGGCAGACAGTAAATAAAGGTGCAACCGAGCTAACACGTGCTCGTCGGCTAAACGCCTTAAAAGAATAATTTACAATGAAGTGGGAGAACAAAAGAAGCCCACTCATTGCCAGGGTTACGCCTGGTGGCCACCATCTGGCTGGAAGGTAGGTAGAACCTCTGGAGCTGCTCCGATATCTGGCCACACAAAACCAGCTGGGTCAGACCCCAGAAAGAGCAAGTGCCACAAAGGAGGCTTCACTTAGGAACTAAAACCAGCATATTACAATAGAGTATTAAAGATAAATAATAAATAAAGAACTGATAATAATAGAGATAACAACAGTAAACTAAGTACGAAGAAACCATTCAAGTAGCCAGGTCACAACCCTTAAACCAAACAAGGACCGGGGTTGCAGCCCTTCACCTGAATAGAAATCCGTCTCAAATACTATTGGTAAGTAAAACATGATTAGTCTTGGCATAGGGTAAAATAAAACAATAAACGAAGAGAGGATAAGGAACTGCTCCGGAAGCCAGGTTACAACTCTTAAACCAAACAGGGACCGGAGTTGTAACCCTTCGCCTGAACAGAACCTTGCCCATGATCTTTATTGTCAAGGTAAGCATAAATAGTCATGGTATTAAGGTAAGGTAAAACATGACGAATCGTGGCATGAGGTTGCGATAAGACAATAAACGAAGAGAGGACACAGAACTGCTCCGGAAGCCAGGTTACAACCCTTAAACCAAACAAGGACCGAAGTTGTAACCTTTCGCCTGAACAGAACTGGACCCCCGATCGTTATTGTTAAGGCAAGCATAAATAATCCCGTCATGTAACAATCTTGCACAGGATCAGGGCAAGACTAAGCTGGGCTAAATTCTATCCAATTAATCACGGCCAAGCAATGAGTACGGCTTGATACTTTTAACTAACTAGGGTTATCACAAGCTTAGTTACTAGCAAGATGCAATGAGATTATCCTAACAGCCACAAGCCCTGCAGACCATCCGGTTATCCAGGTCGAATGTCCGTTTATGAAGAATGCAACACATGACTGTGTGCTAGAAATGTGCCCTACTCGTCGGTAGGCTACAAGTCTACTGAATGTGCCCAGATAACGTGATTGTCTGTAGCTGGGAATCTCTTCATGTCTACTGAATTATTCTAGTTAATTAGCCTTAGTCAATTTCAGTAGGTGTCCCTGACCGTGGTATTCAGGGGTCCCCGTCCTAGACATGATGCAAGACAGTACTTGTTTATTTGTACAAACACAATCGTCTACGGTGTCCAGGTCAATCATTCTTGTCAGGTCATGTCATGTCATGTTAGCCGTCGCAACAGCAATTTGAGATAATCATGTCAGATATACTTGTAATACCATGCCATGTTCAATTATCATTTCCAAACATATTAAATAAATTCGTGATTATCAAGTTCATGACAAAAGGCGTAAGGATATAAAATGGGCGTAAAAATATATATAAAAAAAGTAAAGGTGTACGCCATAGGAACTCAAGTTTCTACGCACGTACTACCGGTTACGCTAGTGAAACTTTACGCGTGAGCTTTACGCTAGCAAGCTCTACGCAAGCAAGGGAGCATACGGATGGGATTTACGCTAGCCAGGCTTTACGCTAGCGAGAGTGTACGCGCGTAAAATTTTATGCGCGCGAACCCTCGAGCAGACTTTTACGCGAGTAAAACTTTACGCGAGAAAAACTCGGGCAAACTTTATGCTCGTGGGAGCCGACTCGAGCTGGGGATTTCTTTTGCGCGAGCTCGATTTACGCGAGCGGGAGAGTCCCGAGCGTAAAATCGATGGCTCAGCGTAAAATAAAGTACGCTGGCACGCGATACGTGTGCGTAAAAGGGAACTACGCTAACACATTAAGACGTGAGCGTAAAAAGCTGAACACTATACTGGGACGTAAAACATGGGCGTAAGGGCTAAACACTACGCTAACACGTTAGAACGTGTGCGTGAAACTTCATCTTCTCCCCATGGCCAAAGCAAACATGCGTAAAAGCTCAGGAACTCCATCTCGACCAGGACTTGGTAAAATCTGGCCATCCCAAAACCAAACTTGTGCAAAATCATGCGACCTACTACATGGAACTCTTAGTTTTCGAAAACAAGCTATTTTAGTAGATCTAAACCAAGAAGATCGAAAATACTAGAAACTTAGATCTACATAGAATGGGCCATGGAATTTGAAAACACTAAGTACTAAAGAGGCTTAAGATCTTAAGGAGAAAAAAATGGAACAATAAAATGGGAGTTCCTTCGTGAAGCAAGTTACACTTGCCTACGGTGGGGGTTCGGTGAGGAAGAAGAAGAGGAAGAGCAGTAATAAGAAAATTGAATGAAGAGAGAGAAAGGTGGTTGGGGTTAATAAATGGAGATGGTGGTAGGTAGGGGTTCTCCACTTGGTTCATGATGAACCAAATAAGCAAACCCAAGCCTAGCCGAACCAATCCCAAGGTGAACCAAGCAATGAAAATGCCAAATAAACTAAGCAGGGAGATATGCAATACGAGTCAAAATACGTACACGTATACTAAGATACGTAATACGAACCACAGGTATTACAACTCTACCCACCTTAAAAGAATTCCGTCCTCAGAATTTAATCAAGAGGCTAGAGATGCAAGGACAAGCTATATTAATCATAGGCAAGCTATACTAGTCAAGCAATCAGGCAATCAATCATGCAAGCAAGGAATCGAAGCCATGAGGCATAAGGAAGATATTATACCTTACGAGTCAAATAGGTCGGGATATCGCGATCGGATATCATCCTCACGCTCCCACGTTGACTCACCCAAAGAGTGATGACCCCAAGCAACACGGACTAACTTGATAGTCTTGTTCTTGAGTATCTTCTCTCTTCGGTCCAATATGGATACGGGCCTCTCCTCATACGAAAGGTTGGTACCAACAACCAATTCTGAATGATCAAGGACATGACTCGGATCCGAGATATACCGTCGTAGTTGGGATACATGGAATACGTCATGTACCTCACTTAGCGACGGCAGAAAAGCGAGACAATAGGACACATCTCCTACTCGCTCCAGGATATCGAACGGCCCTATATACCTAGGACTAAGCTTTCCTCGTGCGCCAAAATGAATGACGCCACGGTTAGGCAAAATCCTCAGGAATACATGGTCGCCGACAGAAAACTCAAGAGGGCGCCGATGAGAATCAGCCCAATGACGCTGGCGACCTTGAGCAACGCGAAGATGATCCCGGACTCTCCTGACTACTTTGATTGCCTGGGTAATAAGTTCCGGACCGAGCATCTGCCTTTCTCCAATATCGTCCCATGCTAGCGGGGATCTGTACTTTCTGCCATACAGTGCCTCGAACGGAGCCATCTGGATACTGGCTTGGAAACTATTGTTGTACGAAAACTCTACCAGGTGCAGGTGATCTTCCCACGAACCACCAAAGTCGAGTGTACATGACCGCAATATATCTTCAAGGGTCTGGATCGTGCGCTCCGACTGACCATCTGTCTGCGGGTGATAAGCTAAACTGAACTGGAGGCGGGTTCCTAAACTTTCTTGCAAGCTACGCCAAAAGTGTGACATAAATCTTGAATCTCTGTCCGAAGTGATACTGACTGGTACACCGTGCAATCTGACAATCTGCCGGAGATACATCTCCGCTAGCTGAGCCGTTGACTGACCAACTCTGAATGGGAGAAAGTGAGCCACCTTCGTGAGCCGGTCGACTATAACCCAGATAGCATCTCTACCAGCGGGAGATCTAGGTAATCCAGTCACGAAATCCATGGTTATATGCTCCCATTTCTATTCTGGAATCGCCAAAGGCTGAAGAAGTCCAGCTGACCTCTGATGTTCAGCCTTGACTTGTTGGCAAACTAAACACAGAGAGACAAACCGGGCTATCTCTCGCTTCATGCCATTCCACCAAAAGTGCTAGTCGGATGTCACGGTACATCTTCGTACCACCAGGATAAATGGAATACTATGAACTGTGAGCTTCTGCCATGATTTCCTGTCTGATATCTCTGTTGGGTACACAAAGACGCTTACCATATCGAAGTGTACCATCATCATGAATGCATAACTCTGGTCTACGTCCCGCCTCACACTCTGCTCTGAGTCGCTGAAGCTTAGAATCTGTTGACTGTGCCATCCGGATCCTCTCGACTATAGTGGACTGAACTTGCATGCTGGCCATCAATGCCGTATTGGTAGGAAGGACAACTTCTATGCCCATCCTCTGAAGATCCGCTAATAACTCTGGTTGCGCTGTTAGAAGATAAACTCCGGCTCTCCTGCTCAATGCATCTGCTACGATATTGGCCTTTCCTGGATGATACTATAAATTGACATCATAATCCACAAGAAGCTCCAGCCATCTCCTCTGACGCATGTTAAGTTCCTTCTGAGTGAATACATACTTCAGGCTTTTGTGGTCGGTGAAAATCTCCACCCTATCTCTATAGAAGTAGTGCCTCCACAACTTAAGCGCAAACACTACTGCTGCCAACTCCAAGTCATGGATTGGGTAATTCCTTTCATGATCACGAAGTTGGCGTGACGCATAAGCTATTACCTTTCCATGCTGCATCAGAACACATCCTAAACCTCTGTCTGAAGCATCGTAATATACTGAGAATCTCCCGGTTCTATCTGGAAGCGTGAGAATGGGTGCCGTGATCAAGCCTCGCTTCAACTTCTCAAAAGAATCCTGGCACTCTGCTGTCCAAGCAAACTGCACATCCTTACGGGTCAACTGGGTCAATGGCGCTGAAATTCGAGCAAAGTCTGAAATAAATCGTCGGTAGTAGCCGGCCAATCCAAGAAAGCTACAAACTTCTACAACTGTGCTAGGTACTGGCTATGATTCTATAGCCACAATCTTCTGGGGATCCACTTCAACTCCTCCTCGGGTGACGATATGACCCAAGTACGAAATGCGATCGAGCCAGAACTCGTATTTACTAAACTTGGCATACAACTGGTGCTCTCTGAGAATCTGGAGGACAACTCGGAGATGCTGCTCATGCTCTGCCTTATTCTTGCTATAGACTAGGATGTCGTCTAGGAACACAATCACGAACTGATCCAAATAAGGCATGAAGATACGATTCATGAGGTCCATGAATACAGCCGACACATTGGTTGCTCCAAAGGACATGATAAGGAACTCCCAATGCCCATACCAGGATCTGAAAACTGTCTTCGGGATGTCCTGCTCTCTGACTCTGATCTGATGGTATCCTGATCGTAAGTCAATCTTCAAAAATACTGATGCCCCTTTGAGTTGATCAAACAAGTCATCTATCCTCGGGAGAGGGTATCTGTTCTTGATTGTCACTGAGTTCAAGGTACGATAGTCAACACATAATTTGGACGTACCATCCTTCTTTTTCACAAGAAGCATTGGGGCTCCCCAAGGCGATCCACTAGCACGAATGAATCCCTTGGTTCTGAGTTCTTCAATCATCTTGTATAATATCTCTAGCTCTGACGACGCCATCCTGTAGACTCTTTCTGACACAGGTGCGGTCCCGGAGATCAAGTCTATGGTGAACTCGATCTCTTGCTCTGGCGGCATTCCTGGAAGCTCTTCAGGGAAAACATCAGGAAACTCTTCGACGATCCGGGGTAACTGCACTGCTGCTACCGCCATCCGTAATACGGAAGAAGAAGGTTCAACTTCGCCTCGGGAGAAGGAAAACTCTGGCTCGCCTGGAATGCTAAAAACAACCCTGCCAAGATGGCAGTCTATCCTAGCATACTGGTCCCTCAACCAATCCATCCCTAAGACCACATCATAATCGGCCATCGGAAACTCTATCAATCTAGCAGGAAATTCTCTACCGCTAACTACGATCCGACACGAGGAAAATACTCTATCTACTCCTACAAGTCCGTTACCAGTAAGTATATTGAGCCTTACTGATAATGACTCGGGCTCTAGTCCTATACGTGTCGCGAATCGTGCAGACATAAATAAATGCGAGGTACCAGAATCAAATAATACTGAAGCTGGAAAGGTGTTGACGAGAATAGTACCTGCCACCACCTCACCTGGTGCCAATCCTTCCTCTCCTATGGTCAAAGCCAGCACTTGACCATGTCCTCTGGGTGCGGGATCCCTCTGCTGAAAATTTCTATGTCTGCTCTGGATCAGGGCTTGGGCTTGGGCATACTGTTGCGGTCTCTGCTGCTGGAATGCCTGGGCCTGCGTTGGCAATGGCCTCGAGAACGGGTATTGTAGCTGCTGCTGCTGCTGCTGAACTGGTGCTGGTCCTCTAACTGAAGGACTAGAGAAGGCCGATGAACTCCCCCTGTTCGGGCAATTCCCAACCCTGTGGTCTGGGGTACCATAAACCAAGCACAAACCCTGTGCTGTACGACACTCTGATACCACATGCCCTGGTTTCCCGCAGTATGAACATCCCACGGCGGAAGACTGCTTTTGCTTCTGCTGCTGAGGGTGCGTCGGGGTTGAATGCTGAACCGACGTCACTGAGGCCGTCCGCCTCGGAGCTCCAATGGTCAAGCCCCTGGCTGCAGGGGCTGGTGCTGATGACTGATTCATCTGGCTATGGGATCGCTTTCGACCTCCGGTCCTATCCTCGATCCTCTGGGAGGTATACTCGTGCCTCCGAGCTGCTCTCAAGACTGCATCAAAAGTCTGATGCTCAAACTGCTCTACTGCCAATAGAATCTCCAGATGAAGCCCCTGCTGGAACCGCTGGGCTCTATCGAACTCGGTTGCTACCAAGGTGGGAGCAAACCGACTAAGCCTGGAAAACTCGGCCGCATATCCATCGACCGTCCTGCCCATCTGCTTTAGATTGGTAAACCTCGTCTGTAGGTCGTACCGAGCTACAGCATCGAAATACTTGGTCTGGAATCTCTCCCTGAAGACTGCCCAGGCAATGGGTGCCACTAATCCGACGGCCTGCGATGCCCACCAACTGCGGGCAAGATCTAATAACTGCAGGCGCATCACGGCCACCTTTTCGTCTTCTGGAGTCCTGGCTGCTTCTAGAATCACCTTCGTGTCCTGAAGCCAAGCATCTGCAGTGATAGCATCTTCACTGCCGTCGAAGAAGGGAGGGTTCAAGCGCTTAAAGCTGTTGGCCGCGCTATTACCCTGATAACCTCCTCTGGTCAGAGCATCTGCCACTGCCTGGTGCAAGGCATCTCCTTGACGATCCTGTGAGGCTAATAGTGACCTGATGAGACCCACCAAAGTGCCATCATCAGAATCTGCAGGCTGGACGGGCTGAACTGGTGGCTCTCCTCCAATAGGCATGACTCTGGAGGCTACTCCTGAATGTTGGGCCTGATCTCCTGGTTGCTGCTGGTCCACAGGTGGTGCTCCGCCTTGCTGATCGGCAGGTCCAGGAACAATGTCGCTGAAGAAAACGACATAGAGAACAATAAGGAAGGACCAGGACAGATCAACGACATAAACATATGATCAGGTCAAGATTTCAGGGATTTAGAAGATACGAGCAGAGATCAAAGGCGAGTACTGATTGAGACATCTATTTGGTAAACCCTCACATATCTTGATTTACAAGACCTGCATGAGCCACCACTTAAATCATGTAATGCTCCAGAACCAGAATACTAGAAAGCGGGGGCGTACATAGCCAGCTACGTATATTGAAGTGCAACCCACCTCGCTATACGGTCACGGCTGTCTAGATACATGAGGGTTTAACTACAATTCATCAGTCTTCTATGGTCACGAACAAGCCTAGTGTCTCAATCACAAGTAAGTAGTAGCAGTCACAAGATATTAGAACATCAAATATACAATAGTAAGGCGTCCCATACATTACATATTGGATGATCATGAAGCTAGTCGTACAAAATGTGAGGACTAACAAGAGTTTAGTCATACATGATCAACCCTAGGATTTATCATGATCAACCCTAGGATTTGTCAATCATGTTATAGCTCGTAGGCAGACAGTAAATAAAGGTACAACCGAGCTAACACGTGCTCGTCAGCTAAATGCCTCAAAAGAATAATTTACAATGAAGTAGAAGAACAAAAAAAACCCACTCGTTGCCAGGGTTATGCCTGGTGGCCACCATCTGGCTGGAAGGTAGGTAGAACCTCTGGAGCTGCTCCGATATCTGGCCACACAAAACCAGCTGGGTCAGACCCCAGAAAGAGCAAGTACCACAAAGGAGGCTTCACTTAGGAACTAAAACCAGCATATCACAATAAAGTATTAAAGATAAATAATAAATAAAGAACTGATAATAATAGAGATAACAACAGTAAACTGAGTACGAAGAAACCATTCAAGTAGCCAGGTCACAACCCTTAAACCAAACAAGGACTGGGGTTACAGTCCTTCACCTGAATAGAAACCCGTTGGTAAGTAAAACATGATTAGTCTTGGCATAGGGTAAAATAAAACAATAAACGAAGAGAGGATAAGAAACTGCTCCGGAAGCCAGGTTACAACTCTTAAACCAAACAAGGACCGGAGTTGTAATCCTTCGCCTGAACAGAACCTTGCCCCTGATCTTTATTATCAAGGTAAGCATAAATAGTCATGGTATTAAGGTAAGGTAAAATATGATGAATCGTGGCATGAGATTACGATAAGACAATAAACGAAGAGAGGACACTGAACTGCTCCGGGAGCCAGGTTACAACCCTTAAACCAAACAAGGATCGGAGTTCTAACCTTTCGCCTGAACAGAACTGGACCCCCGATCGTTATTGTTAAGGCAAGCATAAATAATCCCGTCATGTAATAATCTTGCACAGGATCAGGGTAAGACTAAGCTGGGCTAAATTCCATCCAATCAATCACGGCCAAGTAATAAGTACCGCTTGATACTTTTAACTAACTAGGGTTATCACAAGCTTAGTTACTAGCAAGATGCAATGAGATTATCCTAACAGCCACAAGCCCTGCAGACCATCTGGTTATCCAGGTCGAATGTCCGTTTATGAAGAATGCAACACGTGACTGTGTGCTGGAAATGTGCCCTACTCGTCGGTAGGCTACAAGTCCACTGAATGCGCCCAGATAACGGGATTGCCTGTAGCTGGAAATCTCTTCATGTCTACTGAATTATTCTAGTTAATTAGCCTTAGTCAATTTCAGTAGGTACCCCTGACCGTGGTATTTAGGGGTCCCCGTTCTAGACATGATGCAAGACAGTACTTGTTTATTTGTACAAACACAATCGTCCACGGTGTCCAGGTTAATCATTCTTGTCAGGTCATGTCATGTCATATTAGCCGTCGCAACAGCAATTCGAGATAATCATGTCAGGTATACTTGTCATACCATGCCATGTTTAATTATCATTTCCAAACATATTAAATAAATTTGTGATTATCAAGTTTATGACAAAAGGCGTAAGGATATAAAATGGGCGTAAAAATATATATAAAAAAAGTAAAGGTGTACGCCATAGGAACTCAAGTTTCTACGTACGTACTACCGGTTACGCTAGTGAAACTTTACGCGTGAGCTTTACGCTAGCAAGCTCTATGCAAGCAAGGGAGCATACGGATGGGATTTACGCTAGCCAGGCTTTACGCTAGCGAGAGTGTACGCGCGTAAAATTTTACGCGCGCGAACCCTCGAGCAGACTTTTACGCGAGTAAAACTTTACGCGAGGAAAACTCGGGCAAACTTTACGCTCGTGGGAGCCGACTCGAGCTGGGGATTTCTTTTACGCGAGCTCGATTTTACGCGAGCGGGAGAGTCCCGAGCGTAAAATCGATGGCTCAGCGTAAAATGAAGTACGCTGGCACGCGATGTGTGTGCGTAAAAGGGAACTACGCTAACACGTTAAGACGTGAGCGTAAAAAGCTGAACACTACACTGGCACGTAAAACGTGGGCGTAAGGGCTAAACACTACGCTAACACGTTAGAACGTGTGCGTAAAACTTCATCTTCTCCCCATGGCCAAAGCAAACATGCGTAAAAGCTCAGGAACTCCATCTCGACCAGGACTTGGTAAAATCCGGCCATCCCAAAACCAAACTTGTGCAAAATCATGCGGCCTACTACATGGAACTCTTAGTTTTCGAAAACAAGCTATTTTAGTAGATCTAAACCAAGAAGATCGAAAATACTAGAAACTTAGATCTACATAGAATGAACCATGGAATTTGAAAACACTAAGTACTAAAGAGGCTTAAGATCTTGAGGAGAAGAAAATGGAACAACAAAATAGGAGTTCCTTCGTGAAGCAAGTTACACTTGCCTATGGTAGGGGTTCGGTAAGGAAGAAGAAAAGGAAGAGCAGTAATGAAAAAATTGAATGAAGAGAGAGAAAGGTAGTTGGGGTTAATAAATGGAGATGGTGGTAGGTAGGGGTTCTCCACTTGGTTCATGATGAACCAAATAAGCAAACCCAAGCCTAGCCGAACCAATCCCAAGGTGAACCAAGCAATGAAAATACCAAATAAACCAAGCAGGGAGACATGCAATACGAGTCAAAATACGTACACGTATACCAAGATACGTAATACGAACCACAGGTACTACAATATTGTTTGCAAAAACAAAAGTATGAACTTTATTTCAACAAACTTTGTAAAGAGATTACAAGAATTCTGGGAAATTACAACTGTAGGAGTCCAATCTAGATGACGATTGCTTTATCCCTTGGACGATGTAAACTTTGAAGACGTTAGCCTCGGAAGTTGAAGGCAAAAAGCCTCGAAAGAATGCAGCAGCACTTGGGCAAGAACTCCTGAACTCTCTGATATTTTTGAACTTTATGTCTGATCCCCTGGAATGAAGACTTGAAACTTTATTTATAGAGTTCTGGAAATAACTAACTTTTAGTTATTCTGAATGGCGCAAGTTGGATTGCGCATGTGTGAGCACCCTAAATTTTGGGTTGCTTTTTTTTCATTTTATTTTAATTTTCTGATTGGGGGTAATTTTGAAATTTTGTGTTTATAATTATTTTAATAATGATATTTAATTCATGATATGATTTTTGGTGATTTTAAATTATTTTAACATTATTTAAATCAATGACTTGTGGTTTTGACGTTTTGCTAGTGAAACCCTAGAGACTGTTTGACCTAGAGCCTAACCATGTGATTATAATATTTTAATATCATTTTTTGCCTAAGGATATTTTTGCATTTGACCTCTTTGAATTATTTTGATATTATTTTATTATTTATGATATTGTTTTGGGGTTATTTGAGTCGGGTTCGAATTTCAACTCAATCCGACTTGAAACGGGGACCCGGGGGTAGTTTGACTCTAGTGGGACCCACACACTAGTTAGGCATGGCCCACATGATATTAATTTTAGTCCACATGATAGAAATATTTTAGTTAGAGGTTAGACTAATTATTATGGATAAGGTTAGTGTGATTAGAGACTTTAGAATGACTAATTTAGCCCCAACTAATTAGCCCTTTCCTAATACTCATAGAATAGGTTAGTAGGAGCTTTTGGACTTTTCCTAATAGGACAAAACCACCTTTATGGCCAGCCACAATAAGGATAGGGTTGAGCCTTCCATTTGTCATTATCTATCTATTTTTCTCTCTCTTGTTCTTCCCCAAATTCCTAGAGAGCAATCCCTAGCAATTTCTCCACCAAATCCTTCCATTTTACCACCAAATCTTCTTCTTTCCTTCTCCATTATAGTCAAGGAGGAAGCTACCCAAGTTTAGGAGGATTCGGAGCTCGTTCGTGTCCTTTTGGAATCTCTATGTGTTGGTGTCGCTCCGGGAAGGTTTTTCTTCGATTCGATCTACCGGGAGGTATAAATCTCTTCTCCTTTTCATTTCTTCATGCATATAGGTCTATTTTGAACCCATAGGAATGACCCCCATGGTTGTATCTCTATTTGTGTCTATTTTGTGTCCATTTGGAGGTCATAGGAGTGTCCTTTGTGTTGTGGATGTGTTCATGTTACATATATATATATATATATATATATATATATTGTAATGAGAGTGTATCTATATTTATATATGTAATAAATGGTTCATGATGATTATATAATCAAGTTTGTGAGTGTGGTTCCTCATATTATTATTGCTATTATTGTTGTGGATAATTAGGATATATATTGTGTATTCTTTTAGCTCAAACTATCTAAATCCGTCATGATTTTTATCCACGTTTTTAATTTCAGCCCTAACTTCGAAATATCATACCTTCTAGCTCAAAGCTCGGTTTAATCTCCCATTTTTTTAAAAGAAACGTATTAAAGTTAGCTTTCCAAAAACATGTATTAATAGGCCTAATTCTTTCTGTAACTTTCTGGAGAATTATTTGAGTGTCAGTTGTACGAAAAACAAACGCGTTCTCGGTGTTTTCGCGATTCCGGGAGTTTCCGGAAACGAAAACGCGATCCGTTTAAAGTTTCAGAAAGCTAACACATAAATCTATAACATACTTTAATCATAGAGTTTATTTCATGCTGAGATGGTACAGTATTCATTATTAGTAGGAGTTACTATTCGGCATATGCATTTTGTGCACCCTTGTGTGTAATATAATGTTCTATTTGATTTTAACCCATGTTAATGTATATACATTATGTAACTAAATAGAGAATACAAGCATGAGTAAATGTTTAAATAAATGATGTATGAGGTGTAAGTATCCTATCTAATGTAAGCATGTATAAGTATGGCTTGTAATGAATATGTAGGTTCCATAGTATGTAATGTATGGTGCATATAGTAGTGCAAGAGAATAAATGAATGATGAATGAATGCAAGCATGAATGTAATGTAATAATAGATGTAATATATGCAATATACAAGTTAATGAGATGTAATGTTCTATGTTAACACAAATCCTATATTACCTCATGTACCCCCTTACACTATGTTGACACTATCACACTTGACACATTGTTCACTTACACTTTGACACTCTTTGATATGTATACACTATGTATGCCCATTTAACCCTCACTTGCCCCTTTGCCATGTTCACATACACACACATATCCTCTTAAATAAGTATTTATGAATATAGTTAACTTAGCTATGTATGTATATTATATATATGTTAGCATATTGTGTTGTAATATATAAGTTTATATAACCATTTGAAATGCCATGATTATAGACCTAATATTGAATACTAATATATGCATGTTTATATATGTGTAGACATATATAGCTTAAAGTAATAGATTACCTAGTGTATATCCAATGTGAATTCTTGCCTATTTGAGTATTGAATAATTGCATGCTATATAGAGTTGGGTGTATGTTGGCTTGTATAGCCTTGTATTGATATGTGCTTGCTAGGATAGTCTTGGTTAGGCCTAGTAAGACTTACTGGGTTAGGACATGACCTAATTTGACCTAGTTTGACTAGTGCAGTTGACCAGAGTTGACCAAGGGTTGACTTTGGCCTAGTTTGACCTAGATTCATGTAGAATGTATTATAGTGCTTTATATTACCCTTCTGGACATGTTGTGACTTATGCTGTTCTAATTAGGAGCCAGTCATCTCTCCTCGGACAGTATATTTACTTTGGACATTCAGACATCAGGCGAGTACATTCTCTGACCGTTTCATACTTGTATGGATTTACATTCTTGCTCTAGATTACTGTATTTGATGCTGACACGACTGTTATCACGGATTGGTACTATATGGATCTTCTTTGAGATGTTATCTCCTTGTATTCACTAAATACATATTGTGACGTGCGTTTTACTTCCATATTGTATTTATTGAATACCCATATCCTTGTATACTCATTGTGCATATTGTACTCTTATTATCACATGAGCCCTAGGGATAGACCATTGTACACTATTGTATAATATTGTACATCTATTGTATAACATTGTACACTATTGTATAAGATAACGTAACTGGAGTAGATCCTTGTGTATTGATTGGGGAGGGAGAGTAGAATTGGTTATGTACTCAAATCCTATTGTACAATATTGTATAACTATTGTATATGTCTATTGTACACCCACGTACAATGGAGTTACCATTGTATTTTCCTAGCCCGTTTACATAACCAGATTGTACTCTAAATCACATATTCCTTACAGTTCTTACTTATCATATTTAGATATTTCCTGTTATTAAATCTCTACTGTTTTCTATACATTTTTCTTTCAGCATTTCATGTACTTTACTCTATTGCATGCTTTATATTTCCTAACTCGATATGAACTGCGTGAGATGTTTTGTGCTCGCTCCCGTCCTGACTGGACCTGTTGATAAATTTTACAGATAGCCTGGAGGTGCCTGCTAGCCTAGAGGAGACACATTAGAGGTTGTTTAGGTAGTTATTTTATTTTGTCTGGAGTTGTATTTTACTTTGTGGATTACTGTATTGAGTTTTGAGATGTATTTATGGGTTTATGTATCATAGACACTTAGACTTCTATCTCCTGTATCTCTTTTGGATTTTATGTTTTATCTATCTTTATCATGCTCTACCTTAGATGTGATTGAGACTGTATCTGCTATGTCACCCCCATTCGGGGAGTATAAACTGTTTAGTCTTATACTGTTATATGCATTGAGACCTAGGACAGCGTTCTACAGCCGACACTGCGGCGTAGGCTGGGCGTTGTTACGTACTCGTACCCTCACGGTGGGTGCGGGTCGTGACACGTTTTTAGTGGTGGCCCATGCAGGTCGAGTTTATGTAGTGGTATTCGAACTAGAGTACCACTACAGCCTGCACTAGGAATAGGATATATTTTGAAGATACTCAATCACAGTTAGGAACCCTTGAGAGATTCCTGGGACGACCCTTGAGAATCTTGTTTAACTCCGATTTGAAAACTTTTTTCTTTTTTTCTTGATTTGATTTATCTTTACTTTCTGCTATTGAATTTGATTTTGATGGATATTATTGAATTTGAGTTTGTATTTATTGATTTTGATGAAGATTGTTGAAATTTGAATCTTGATGTTAGCTATAGCATCCGAGTTTGTAGTTATATGATTTGAAGGATTTTGTTCATTTCTGAATTTTGATGTTCGTTGATAAATTTGATTTTTTTTTGGTATTCATTGTTGATTTAATTTAATTTTTGACAAGATGAAATTATATGGGCTAGGTCATCTAAGTTATGGAAATCTTGTCTTCTATAGTCACATTAGCCAGCATGGTGAGGACATATAGTCTGATTTTGGATATATTTCTCGGGTGTGGAAATTTAAGGTTTTCGCAGCCAAGCTAGCGGCATCGCAAAAATGTTAAATACCATGATTCTAGAGGTATGTGCATAAGTCAAGAACTCTGTGATTATCGTAGCCTTGCTCACTAGTATGACGAGAATTTAGAGTACCATAATTTTGGATAGACGCATATGATTATCAGATTGTACCTTAAATGTTTTCGAACATGTTTTTGCTACTTTTGTTTCAGTCATTCAAAAAAAAGAGAGAAGGAATTATTGTTGTTTTGTTTTGTTTACTTAGGATGTAGCTTTAGCTATTTTTATAAATCTTGTGTAACTTCTTACAAAAATTTATTTCTTCTTAATACAATAAACCAATGATTTTGCTAGGCCTTATTTTGGATTTGGTATTATAATTCTTGTTTCAAAAAAAAATGGGTCCCTCTTTTAAATAGATAAGCAGAACAGATTCTATTATCATTCTTTTCCTGCCAATATTTTTACTACCATCATTCCTTGTCTTATATACCTGTCCTGATTATATCAATTTCCTGTCTCATATATAATTCTGTCAGCTATACCTTGAAAACTCTTGAATCTTTATATCATTTTTATCTGAGAAATGTTGAGGAAGTGATATAAATCATCTAGTTCGAAAATGATGTAATTGGTTATCATATGATGATTTTGTAGGAATCAGAGTGTTGGATGTCAAATATGAAAAATTTGAAATGGAGATATGGTAAAGGTTTAAAATAAAATCGAGGGATAAATGTTATCAATTTAGAAACAATCACAGAAAGTGGGTTATGAATAATTCATGGATGTATTTCAAAACTAATGAGGATGTTTAAGGTCAACCTAGTTTTGAGAACTTAAAAATCTTTGTTATTGATTCTTGGGAACTATTACAAGGCTATGTAGAAATTTAAAGATGGAAAGGAGAATTTAATCGAATAAAATGATTATGCGAAATTAAACTAGATATTGTAAGATGGTGACTAGAGACAGAGAGAACACAAGGATTTTACGTTATAAAAATTATTTTAGATGATTGGAAGAAAATTGTAGAATTCAAAAAAAAATATTTGAAGGTGAACGTTGAAGAAAATATGAAGGTTGATTTATAAAAAAAGAATAAATTTTGTGTGACATAGTGGTATTGGAGTTTAGTGAATACGAGACTCGATTTAAACAAGTCCAAGGATTCCATAAACTGGATTTAGAGGTTTTGGATCTAATTTAAAACGAGGTGAAGGAATTTGAAATTTTGATTAAATGAATAAGTGTTGACTCCTAAAAAGAGGGGTATGTTTTGTGGAAAATGTTTTGGAACTTAAAGATTTTGTCTATGGTGATTGTGGTAAAGGTTTAGATGACTGAAGGTTATAAAATTTCGATGATAGTTATATAGAGGTTGATTTTTATATTAGGACTTGTGAAAAAAAAAGAATATGGTTTAGCAAATGATAAACTGATAGTATTAGAGAGGGATGATTTGCTGACTTCGTATGAAATCTTTCCTGTTTTCTCTAAAAGGAGTTTTTCAATATCATTGAATCCTAATTTCCTTAATCCGACCAAATCGACTTCGATTACCTTTTCTTATCATATTTATATCTTGGGTTGTACTTAATTGAATTAAATTTGATTGTGACCTGAATCTCTATCCTTGTATGCTCGATCTCAGACTTTGTTGAACCTGTCCTCCATATTGCCTAAATCTTGATTTCCTCCAATTTGATCAACTTAGATCGTATCAAGACTAAATATTCTTAATACGTATTGTGATTGGAAATTTTCCATGGAATTGGCTTTCATTCCTTAACTTTGATTTTGATTTTCTTTTTTTTTTGAACCCTTTAAAGATAATGGGTAGTTACTTTTCTTCATTTTTATGATAAGTATCAGTTTTCATATAGGATGGTAGACTGCCTTACAGTTTTGATGGTTTGTTATTTTTGTAACTTTTGTTTAGCACCCTAGATTGCTTGTGTGTTTTGATACCCTATGACCATTTTGGTTTAGCATGACTAGAATATCTAGATGAGACTTTCACTACCACCGTATGCCATGACCCTGTATGTCGTCCTTTTGATGGTATGATTTATTTAAGTTCTGAGATTTGATTGTGGGGGTTTGACCTAGAAGGATTACGAACATTTTAATTTCGAGGACGAAATTTTTATAAGGTGGGTAGGATGTGAGCATCCTAAATTTTGGGTTAATTTTTTTTTTCATTTTATTTTAATTTTCTGATTGGGAGTAATTTTGAAATTTCGTGTTTATAATTATTTTAATAATGATATTTAATTCATGATATGATTTTTGGTGATTTTAAATTATTTTAACATTATTTAAATTAATGACTTGTGGTTTTGATGTTTTGCTAGTGAAACCCTAGAGATTGTTTGACCTAGAGCCTAACCATGTGATTATGATATTTTAACGTCATTTTTTGCCTAAGGATATTTTTGTATTTGACCTCTTTGAATTATTTAGATATTATTTTATTATTTATGATATTGTTTTGGGGTTATTTGAGTCGGGTTCGAATTTCAACTCAATCCGACTTGAAACGGGGACCCGGGGGTAGTTTGACTCTAGTGGGACCCACACACTAGTTAGGCATGGCCCACATGATATTAATTTTAGTCCACATGATAGAAATATTTTAGTTAGAGGTTTGACTAATTATTATGGATAAGGTTAGTGTGATTAGAGACTTTAGAATGACTAATTTAGCCCCAACCAATTAGCCCTTTCCTAATACTCATAGAATAGGTTAGTAGGGGCTTTTGGACTTTTCCTAATAGGACAAAACCACCTTTATGGCCAGCCACAATAAGGATAGGGTTGAGCCTCCCATTTGTCATTATCCATCTATTTTTCTCTCTCTTGTTCTTTCACAAATTCCTAGAGAGCAATCCCTAGCAATTTCTCCACCAAATCCTTCCATTCCACCACCAAATCTTCTTCTTTCCTTCTCCATTCTAGTCAAGGAGGAAGCTACCCAAGTTTGGGAGGATTTGGAGCTCGTTCGTGTCCTTTTGGAATCTCTACGTGTCGGTGTCGCTCCGAGAAGGTTTTTCTTCGATTCGATCTACCGGGAGGTATAAATCCCTTCTCCTTTTCATTTCCTCATGCATATAGGTCTATTTTGAACCCATAGGAATGACCCCCATGGTTGTATCTCCATTTGTGTCTATTTTATGTCCATTTGGAGGTCATAGGAGTGTCCTTTGTGTTGTGGATGTGTTCATGTTACATATATAGATTTATATATATATTGTAATGAGAGTGTATCTATATTTATATATGTAATAAATGGTTCATGATGCTTATATAATCAAGTTTGTGAGTGTGGTTCCTCATATTATTATTGCTATTATTGTTGTGGATAATTAGGATATATATTTCTTTTGGCTCAAACTATCTAAATCCGTCATAATTTTTATCCACGTTTTTAATTTCAGCCATAACTTCGAAATGTCATAACTTCTAGCTCAAAGCTCGGTTTAATCTCCCGTTTCTTTAAAATAAGCGTATTGAAGTTAGCTTTCCAAAAACATGTATTAATAGGCCTAATTCTTTCTGTAACTTTCTGGAGAATTATTTGAGTGTCAGCTGTACGAAAAACAAACGCGTTCTCGGTGTTTTCGCGATTCCGGGAGTTTTCGGAAACGAAAACGCGATCCGTTTAAAGTTTCGGAAAGCTAACACATAGATCTATAACATACTTTAATCATAGAGTTTAGTTCATGCTGAGATGGTACAATATTCATTATTAGTAGGAGTTACTATTCGGCATATGCATTTTGTGCACCCTTGTGTGTAATATAATGTTCTATTTGATTTTAACCCATGTTAATGTATATACATTATGTAACTAAATAGAGAATACAAGCATGAGTAAATGTTTAAATAAATGATGTATGAGGTGTAAGTATCCTATCTAATGTAAGCATGTATAAGTATGGCTTGTAATGAATATGTAGGTTCCATAGTATGTAATGTATGGTGCATATAGTAGTGCAAGAGAATAAATGAATGATGAATGAATGCAAGCATGAATGTAATATAATAATAGATGTAATGTATGCAATATACAAGTTAATGAGATGTAATGTTCTATGTTAACATAAATCCTATATTACCTCATGTACCCCCTTACACTATGTTGACACTATCACACTTGACACATTGTTCACTTACACTTTGACACTCTTTGATATGTATACACTATGTATGCCCATTTAACCCTCACTTGCCCCTTTGCCATGTTCACATACACACACATAGCCTCTTAAATAAGTATTTATGAATATAGTTAACTTAGCTATGTATGTATATTATATATATGTTAGCATATTGTGTTGTAATATATAAGTTTATATAACCATTGGAAATACCATGATTATAGACCTAATGTTGAATACTAATATATGCATGTTTATATATGTGTAGACATATATAGCTTAAAGTAATAGATTACCTAGTGTATATCCAATGTGAATTCTTGCCTATTTGAGTATTGAATAATTGCATGCTATATAGAGTTGGGTGTATGTTGGCTTGTATAGCCTTGTATTGATGTGTGCTTGCTAGGATAGTCTTGGTTAGGCCTAGTAAGACTTACTGGGTTAGGACATGACCTAGTTTGACTAGTGCAGTTGACCAGAGTTGACCAAGGGTTGACTTTGGCCTAGTTTGACCTAGATTCATGTAGAATGCATTATAGTGCTTTATATTACCCTTCTGGACATGTTGTGACTTGTGCTGTTCTAATTAGGAGCCATACACCTCTCCTCGGACAGTATATTTACTTTGGACATTCAGACATCAGGCGAGTACATTCTCTGACCGTTTCATACTTGTATGGATTTACATTCTTGCTCTAGATTACTGTACTTGATGCTGACACGACTGTTATCACGGATTGGTACTATATGGATCTTCTTTTGAGATGTTATCTCCTTGTATTCACTAAATACATATTGTGACGTGCGTTTCACTTCCATATTGTATTTATTGAATACCCATATCCTTGTATACTCATTGTGCATATTGTACTCTCATTATCACATGAGCCCCAGGGATAGACCATTATACACTATTGTATAACATTGTATATCTATTGTATAACATTGTACACTATTGTATAAGATAACGTAACTGGAGTAGATCCTTGTGTATTGATTGGGAAGGGAGAGTAGAATTGGTTATGTACTCAAATCCTATTGTACAATATTGTATAACTATTGTATATGTCTATTGTACACCCACGTACAATGGAGTTACCATTACATTTTCCTAGCCCGTTTACGTAACCAGATTGTACTCTAAATCACATGTTCCTTACAGTTCTTACTTATCATATTTAGATATTTCCTGTTATTAAATCTCTACTGTTTTCTATACATTCTTCTTTCAGCATTTCATGTACTTTACTCTATTGCATGCTTTATATTTCCTAACTCGATATGAACTGCATGAGATATTTTGTGCTCGCTCCCGTCCTGACTGGACCTGTTGATAAATTTTACAGATAGCCTGGAGGTGCCTGCTAGCCTAGAGGAGACACATTAGAGGTTGTTTAGGTAGTTATTTCATTTTGTCTGGAGTTGTATTTTACTTTATGGATTACTGTATTGAGTTTTGAGATGTATTTATGGGTTTATGTATCATAGACACTTAGACTTCTATCTCCTGTATCTTTTTTGGATTTCATGTTTTATCTATCTTTATCATGCTCTACCTTAGATATGATTGAGACTGTATCTGCTATGTCACCCCCATTCGGGGAGTATAAACTGTTTAGTCTTATACTGTTATATGCATTGAGACCTAGGACAGTGTTCTACCGTCGACATTGCGGCGTAGGCTGGGCGTTGTTACGTACTCGTACCCTCACGGTGGGTGCGGGTCGTGACAGCATGGACTGGCTTGCGCAGCATCAGACTGTGCTGGCAGTTGTTAGATCGTAGGCCAACTGTCTTGGACACATGGCATCTTTTGATTGAATTGTGCATGATCGTGTACAGACGGTTGCCACGTAGTGAGCTATTGATGGCATGAATGGCACGTGTACATTTGTCAGTTGTCATGATGAAGTGCGCCACCTGAATTGCGCTGACTTCATATTGTGCGAGATTGGACTGCGCAACAGAGTGCCTGGCCGATTGTGCTGCATGTACAGCTGTCCTCGAGCGCCGTGCTGCACAATAAACGAACAGTCTCCTCGTTCTTCGTGCTGTCAGTTGTCAGAAGATCTGATTATGTCAGATAATGATGACATTTGCCACGTCAGCTTGCGCACTTGAGAGTGTGCGCAGTCCAGTATGCGCAATCTGGATAGTGCGCAATCTGGATAGTGCGCAATCTGACTTCTACGCAGTTCATTTGAAAGATGTATTTCTTGATTTTTATGACTTTGTTGATGGGTGCAACTTAATTTTTTAGGACCTACAAGACCCCCTTCAAAGTTTTTGAAAGTTGAATTTACTCAAAGTTTCGAAATACTTTGAATTTTGAATTTTAAATCAAGTTGCGCATATGTTGAGCTGTCTGCGTAATCGGATGAATCAATCCTAATTATTCGGCACAATCTGAGGCGGCCGTTGCTCTTTAAAAAACTATAAATAGTTCCCTTCGTCCTTCATATTATTCTTTACTTGTGTTTATTGTGCTTGAGAGAGAGAAATCCCCGAGCTTACTCCGACTTCCTTCTCCGTCGATCTTCATGGCTCCCAAGCGCTCCTCCGTCGCCGACAAGGGCAAGGCCCCCGCCGAGTCTTCGGCTCGGGTTGCGCCGCGCCCTTCCCGACACGAAGCTGCGCACCCTGCTGTACGAGGTAGATAACCCGATCGAAAATCCTTTTTAGGGTTTTTTCGACATAACTGAACTTCGAACCCTATCACTTTTTAGAGATCCGGGCATACTGCGCCACCCTTTTTAGGGCTTAGTTTGCACGAACCCAATATTCTTCATTTTTATGAAGAATATCTTCTCGCACAATCGGTTGAATTGCGCTGACAAAAGTCAGCGCAATCGGCTGATTTGCACAAGATTATCATCGCAAACTGTTGTTTTGCGCCAGCTTTGTCAGCGCAATCAGATACTTGCGCAAGCTTTGTCAGCGCAATCTGACGCTTGCACAATCTGAAGTTTTGCACAATCTGATGACAGAATCTTCTGACTTGACTTGTACTAAATTTTGTTTTTATCTGTTTGATGCAGTTGATACCAGAGAGGATCCTGAATATGAAACCTTCATAGGAACTCTTGCAGAATCAGAATTTGAAGAGGACTTATCCTATGTGCTCTACCCACAATATGCCCTTTCATCTTCTCGCCAAGCTATCTTGATAGCATAGGACAATGAGACCTTGTTAAGTCTGATGAATGGACAACCTTTACAGTCTGCTGACGCCATCACCCACAAGAAACCTATGTTCCTATTTGGTGAAGCCATTGACAAAAGTTCTCAACCAAGACCCCGTATTGAGTAGAAAACTTTCCAAAGAAAAGAGAAATTGACCTTGTTGCCAGACATTGCTAGATGCCTCCCTCTAGCACGATATGCTCATGCAAGCCATCCCAGGAGGATGGATTGGGACATTACCCCTCTTCAACATGCACGGACAGGAAAGATCTGTGTCAAGAAAGGTCCGCACAATAAAGACATATTCTATAGCTCTTCTGAGCGACACAGTTCTTTACTTAGAGGGTTGAAGCCAGGGTGCATCCCTCCAGAGAACTCTTCTTTATTGCTGCCTGTGAGGACTCCAATCTTTGCAAAATGAGTATGCAAAGGCTGAGGGCAAATATCCGGATCAGGACATCCGGCTGACCGGTCTGGTGAACCCAGACATCAAGAGATGGAGCTCTATTGCCAACTGGATATTAGTCCAGTTTGAAGACAAACTCAAAGAGATCGAGCTTTATAATGCGGTACATGCTACCGTATATGGATTCCTCCCAAATCCTCATCTGTTTTTGGCTCTGGCAGAGAGGTATAACTACAGGACAGGAACGTTTATGACGCCCTGCGGGGAGATGGGATTGGCCCTCCACGAGATGAAGTACATCTCGTGTTTACCAATGGGAGATTTTCTTTACGAGGTGTACGTCCCAACCAACGATGAGTTAGATAGACTCTATCAAGAAAATTCAAAGATGGTAGCAGTCTTCGACGAACTACTGTGTCATTATAACATATGCTTTCTATACTACAAAAGCGGCTCCTCTGGCACATGCTATTCATCAAAATGGTTGACTTATCTTTTTCTTAACCATATTATTGAGAAAAAGACCAAAGATCATGATTCATGCAACCCAGATTTCTTCCAACCCCTCAGCAACAGCGAAGTAATCCGTCTGATGGAAGAAAATAAGAGAATGGATATCAAGGTTACTGATGAACATCAGTACCCTCCACTCAAGACTGGAGACTATGTTGAAAGCTTTATAAGAATGGGCTACAGGTCCATGTCTAAAGAAGCTCAGTTGGCAGGATTTTTGACATACTGGCTCCGACGATTTGTCGTGCCCGGAGCAAGCACTGTAGACCATTTCCATCGCGGTGTTCTTTTTGCTGCCGTCCGGTTAGTCTTCGGCTACCGGATGGATTTACTATCAGCGATGACTTGTAGAATAAATGCAGGTCTTCGTCTGTATGTTGATTCCATGCTCAAGTGTAAGGGTGATAAGGGGAACTTCCCTAGACTGGAGTTACCTTACACCTACTTATTCGGATGGTTGCTCCTACATCATCCAACATTGATGAACCCTGCCATGGGAGCAGTTGGTGGCAGTTTTCTGCGCAGATTCTCACAGGGCAAGTGGATATATACTAGCCTGAAGGACTGCAGACGTACCCTGAACCTTGGCAAAGGATGGAATTTTTATTGCTCTCCTCCTCCAACTGGTTATAATTTATGGCACCAAATCTGGTTGACCTTGGGAGGCAACCAATAGGTAGAGCAGCTTTTGAATAGTTGAAGACGATCAGACCGTCGTACTTGGTATACAGATTTGAAGAGGAGTGCTATCTTGAACCATATTTGCCGAGTCGTTTCGCTCGTCAATTTGGTTATGACCAGTTCCATGTGGGCAACGCTATCACTTGCCTGCAAGGAAATGGGTATCTGATCGATGGTGCCAGAGCGTGGGCCTATTACAATGCTCGAGACACAAAGACAGTGTTCTCGATGCCAAACAAGGATAATAATTGCCCTAGAATGCTCTATACATATTCATTATTTTATACTGCTGCAAATACTTTTGCTGAGAACTATAACCTTGTTGATAGTTTTGCATCAGCAAATCGTCTGAAGAAAGGAGCGACTGATATATTAGCTCCAAATAATGACGAAGAACATGAACCTGTGGATGATCCATTGGAAGCCTCCAGGGAAGCAAACTGCCCTGAGGAAGTCAACCAACCATTAAGAGTTTCTTTGAAGTTATCAAATCTCCGGCCAAGGAGAAGAGGAGAAGGAGAGAAGAACCTTCTTCTCCAGTTGCGAAAAAGAAATTGATCTTGGAACATTCTTCAAAGAAGATTACTACTAGATCGCAATCTCGGCAGCTGGCCGAGACAATCCAACAGGAAGAAGCAGCTACACCGACCTCTGTTCAGAAACAGGTCGAGGTAATAACTGTAGAGAGTCCTGAGAGGCCTCTGCATAGAAAGAAGAAGTTGGCCCACAGAAGAAGAAAAAGAACAGTCTCTCCTCCAAGGCAAGTCTTGTCTTCGATAGTGGTGAACACTGCAGCTGGAATTACTATGCCATCTCCTACTCCTGTTTCTGAGTCTGGGCATAAAACTCCTAATCCAGAATAGAGGGAGGAGATTGAGCAGAGGGAAGAGGTTGACCAGAGGAATGAGGCCGTAGAGTCCAGAGAAGATATTGCAAAGACAGAGCAAGAAGCTTTACGATCTCCTTTACCGGTGATGGAGACTACTCAACCTCCTGTCACACCAGGAACATTCCGCGAGGAGGAGGATCGTTTGATGATCGATGCTTTAAATGACTGCGACTTCGGCTTACAGGATTATGTTGATCAAACTGCTGCAACTGCCAGTGGGGAGGCACCGGAGGAAGATGAAAATGAGGAGAGTTCATCATTTGAGGACATTGAGGATACACAGGATCCTGAAGGGGATGATGAAGAGCATGTGTCTCCTAAAGCTGCTGATGACACCTTAGATCCTGAGAAGGATGTTGAGGTGCAGATATCTCCCGAAGCTGCTAATGATACCTTGGATCCTGAAAAGGATGTTGAGGTACATGCATCTCCAGAAAAGATAGCATATGAAGAAACGGCCCTGGAGGAAACTCCTGCTGTTGATCCCCAAGGTATAGAATGAAATTAACAATCTTCTTTTAATAGATTGATAGCTAACATCTTTATTCTTATCCATACAGAACTCGGATCTTCTCCAGCTCCTCCAGTGTGCATGGACATAATGCTTGCAACGACGATAGCTAGCAGCTGTCGTCACTTGTCATGTGGCTCTGAGGCAGGAAGTAGTCAGGCAGTAATGTCTGAGGCTACTTCTGCTCAGCTGGAATCTGTTCCAATAGATGACAGGCCTGTTGCCGGATTAATCCATGGTAAGACTGTTTTCATTTTTGATCTTCTTTGACAGTAGCAAATGACAGGCAAACTAACAATATTTAATTTTGTAGAAGAACAACCGGGAGGAGCAACCTGCTCCACTTTAGTTTCCTTATTCAAAGAGCCTTCCGTCCAAATACAAGAAACTGAACGACCTGCCGCTTCAACGTCAACAGGAGTAGCTGCTACTCCTGGTGCTTTGGCTACCAATCAGTTTGTCGTTAAGTCATTTACCAAGTTTTTCTTTGATTCATTGGGGCCTTTAATAAATAGAGTGATGGAGAAAGAAGAAGCTGATTTCTCCACGGTTAGAGGTCCAACCTCTTTCTTAGTTAATGCCATCCGTGAGCAAGGTGACGAGGATCAGGCGACTTTTCTCGATCACATATTAGATGAGCTGGAGACCTCAACAAAGAGCTACAAAGAGCTGAACAAAGGAGAGGTAGAACTTTTGATACAAGCCGAATTTGAACGGATGTCTCAGGAGGCTACAGTTGAGAGAGTCAATTTCCAAATTCTCTTGGATACTTTCACTGTTAAGTCTGCTGAGTACAATTCCAAGGTAGAAACAGTGACCTCTGTGGCTGAAAGAAAAGAAAAGAGAATTGCTGAATTGAAAGCGGAGATTGCTCGTCTTCAGGAAGAACTAGAAGATGAGGTCACCGAACATCAAACTGCAATTCAACAACTCGGTGCTCTAATCCAAGAAAGAGATGAATATGCTACTGCTCATAATGCTGAAATCACTCGCCGAATGGTAACTATGCCAACCTTCAATGAAAAATCTGGGATGGAAGAGGCCAGGAAGCGAGTGATGGAATCCCGTGAAGAGCGACTGTAGACTCTGAAACAACAGATAACCGGCTTGATGACACCACCAGTTTAATAGAAAGATTCTTGTATCTTATGATATGTAACATCTTTCATCTTTTTGATCAATAAAAGACATTTTTTGTGGTTTTATTATTTATTGCATATCTTGTTCAGATATAAATAATAGCGATAGAAAATATATTCAGAGGTACAGGACATGATATATTTCTTGATTTAGAAAATAATTATATTCATTATATCTGCTCAGAGGTAATGTGGACGTGGCAGAATATAATTTGTCGAATATTATTATTTCAATAGACAACTTAATCAAGAATGACAAGTTGCTGATGTGGATGATGAACGATAATGAATCATCAAAATGTGTGAACGAAATGAATCGTCAGGATAAACGGATGAACCGTCAAATGGGTGGAATGAACGGACAAACTGTCAGATGGATGGAATGAACGGACGAACCGTCGGATGATAATAATGAACGGATGAACCGTCGAATGATGGTAATGAACGGATGAACCGTCGAATGATGGTAATGAACAGATGAACTGTCGGATAAGGGTAATGAACGGATGAACCGTCGGATGAGGGAAATGAACGGATGAACCGTTGGATGAGGGTAATGAACGGGTGAACCGTTGGATGAATATGTTGCTTCGTTGTTTGGAGAATTTCTGCCTATAAATGTAGGTCCTAAAAAATCAAGTTGCATCAATCAACAAAGTCAAAAATTCAAGATATTCATCATTTTGATGAGTTGTGCAGACAACAGTTTGTGCAGACATCACTTTGCGCAGGCTGGTTTACGCATGTTCCCAACTGCGCAGGCTGACGTGGCAGAAGTCATCATTGACTGAATCAAATCAGATCTTTCTGACAGCTGACAACACGACTAACGAGGAGGCTGTTCATTTTTGACGCCGCACAGTGCTCGAGGGCGGCTGACAGGTGGCAGCGCAATCCATGTTTGCGCAAACCACTTATGCGCAATCCGTGTTTGCGCAAACCATTTCTGCGCAGTCCATTTTGCATATTCTACCAATATAACTGACCAATTACGTGGCATTCATGCCATCAATTGCTCATTACGTGACAACTGTCTATGCACGATCATGCGCATTTCAATCAAATGATGCCATGTGTCCCAGATAGTTGGCCCACGATCCAATAACTACTTGCGCAATCCAGTGCTGCGTAAACCAGTTGCTGCGCAAATCAGCTTGCGCAGTCCAAAATAACTAAAAGTTAGTTATTTTCAGAACTCTATAAATAGAGTTTCAAGTCTTCATTTCAGAGGGATCAAAGATCAGAGATCAGAAATCAGAGAGTTCAGGAGTTCTTGCCAAAGTGCTGCTGCATTCTTCCGAGACTTTTGTCTTCAACTTCAGAGGCTTTTGCCTTCAGTTTCCAGAGTTGTTTTCAATTTCAGAGGCTTCGTCTTCACAGTTCACATCGTCTAAAGGATAAAGCAATCGTTATCAAGATTGGATTCCTATAGTTGTAATTTTTCCAGAATTCTTGTAATCTTTATTACAGTTTGTATCAATAAAGTTTTATACTTTTGTTTTTGCAAACAAAATGGCGACTCTGCTGGAGACAACTTTCTCCTCCGACGAGGAAGTAGCAACTCAATGTGACGTAGCGTCTATCGGGAAGACGCAGAAGACGCTGGTTGTTAAGGTCAACCAGACAGCCTACGAGGCGATGCTCAACTCCAAGACCACTCCCCATACTGTAGCCACTTCTGCTAAGAGCAAAGTACGCTCAGTTTGGGTCTCCAAGTCGGCACAATCTGGCAGTTTTGCCACCAAGGATGCTGTACCAATTGCTGCACAATCTGCTAGTCAGACTGCTGCACAAACTGCTGTGCCAAGTGTTGCACAGTCTGTCTCAGTAACTGCTGCACAATCTGTTGCAGTCAAGGCTGCGCAATCTGTTGCAACTGTTGCACAGGCTACTTCATATGCTGCCTTGTCAAAACAGAAGACTCCTATGACTCTGGCGCAATTGGCAGTAGCTTTTCCTGCGCAAAATAGCACTCCAGTAACTAAAATGCATCCCAAGCACTCTAAGACAAGAACTCCTGATGTACTTCCTACCAAGCTTCTAATGCACAAATGACTAGTGCACCTTCCACCCATGCGCAAACCAAGTCTGCGCAATCCAAGAAAAACAGCCTTTTGGCTAAATTTCCTTCTTCTCATAATAAAAGAAGAGATTCTACTCCTCTTCCCAAACACCCTATTACCCCTGCGCAATCCATTGAGGGTAGTCCTTTGACTATTCCTCCTTCTCTTTAAAGCAAAGAAAAAGGTCCATTGATCTTTTCTCAAACTTCCTTGTCTCATGACTTGGAATATAACAGAGGGAAACGCTCTTTAGCTAACCCTTCATCTCAAAACAAAGGAAAAGGCCCTTTAGTCTTTTCTCAGTCTTCTTCAGTCTTTACTGAAGAAGATCCATCTCAACGTGTCTCGGCTCCAATCAATTCAAGAACTTTGGCAAACAAGGATTCTTCTTTCCTTTATAACAAGAGTACTTGTACTAATCAAAGAGGTATTCTGCCTACTCCGATAGCAGAATTCCAGGACCTCCCGACTCTCCAAATTTGTCGTTCCAGACAGGAAAAACTGTTAGTGTCTCAAACAGAAACTCCTGAGGGTGAATTTGCTGACCTTAGAACTTATCTTAATCGACCCACTTCGGTAAAACGCAAACAGCCAATGCCGAAGGTTAAACATCATCAGAAACAAATCTCCAAAGTCAGAAATCCCGACACTTATGCCAATAAAGTGAGTACTTCTCTGTATACTCAAGGGACTAAACATTTGAAGAATCGGAATCATGTTCCAAATGTTATTAAAGAACAGATCCCTCGAAATTTTCCTCGTCCTGTTGTAGATCTTCGAGAACAGCTAAGAAAAAAACAGGATAATGTCTCAATATCTCCATCTCAACCATCTGATCATCACTGTAATCATAAAGTCATCATCCAATGCTGTTGTCAAACGACAAAACGATATGTCTTCGATCGTTTAACTTTTGCTAAATCTGAACCTATGTCAGAAGAAGACGAAGTTTTGTATGCTTCTGTTAACATGACTTCCCGAGACACTGGGGGTAAAAGATGCTTTAAGCATGGTAGACTCCGTAAGCCAAGCCAACGGTATTTGGAATTACTTCAAGAAACTTCTGAAGGAGTATTTCAACATACCCGTTCCCGAAGCCGAGATACAATCGGTCAAAGAAATCTTCCTCAAAATCCTTCAAGTCATCTCCCTGTTTTCCAGTCAGGAGATGATTCGTTTTCTGATTATGATGCATACAGTAAAAGTTCTAAATAAACAGTATCTTCCACTGTGCCAAGAGAAGTGACGGCTTATGTTGTCACCGATGATCCAGATGCTTCAACCTCCGCAAATCAGGAACAACGAATTGCTGCACTCGAAGACAAATTAAAAACTATGGCTGAGATGGTTGCTAGTATGCATTCCATCATTGTAGCACAGCATGTTACACCACCAACTGCACCTATTACTAGTCCAGAGATCATAGCGTCTTCAATACCTGCCAATACTGGACTGGGGGTAGTGCCTCCTCAAATACCTCCTGTACAAGTGCAAGTTCAAACTACGCCCAGTCATTCAGGAGCTGGGGGTAGTGCTTACAACGCTGTTCCTCCTCCTACCACTACAACTCAACCTGCTCCTTCTTCTTTATCAGAAGACGCCAATGAAGCTGTCAAACTCTTACGAACCCAG
This sequence comes from Iris pallida, assembly GCA_029216955.1. Taxonomy (NCBI): domain Eukaryota; kingdom Viridiplantae; phylum Streptophyta; class Magnoliopsida; order Asparagales; family Iridaceae; genus Iris; species Iris pallida. The sequence continues at coordinate 4,929,754 of JANAVB010034019.1, forward strand.
TTTGAAGCATTTAAAGAGAAAGACAATCTACAAAGGTTGGGGATTAAACAACCCTATCCGGTTGAATGGAAGGACGTCCCGTTTCCCCTAAAGTACAAAATCCCTACAATCTCTCTGTTTGATGGCAGTACTTCCCCAAGTCAATTCATCAATCATTTTGAGGTAATGACTGTTCAACTTCAGCCAAATGACGCTCTTCTTACCAGAATGTTTGTCGGTTGTTTAGCCGGCGTAGCATACGACTGGTACATAAGTTTGTCCGATGGTTGTATCACATCCTTTTCAGGTCTCAAACAAATCTTTCTGGAACGGTTCTATGAAGGATTTAATGATATGACTATGTCAGCTCTCAACAAAATCAAACAAAAATATAATGAAACGGCTGAGAGCTTTATTGAACGGTTCCGCCGTGAAGCCTTGAAAATGCCTCCAGGGACTCCCGCTGCTGTCACTATTAATACTTGTAAGGCAAATCTTTTACCTATTATCAGTATGTGGACGGGATCAACCCAATTCCAAGATTGGCCCTCATTCATCGTCAATGCCAAAGCTGCTGAAGTAAGTGCCGACAAGTTCAAACAATTGGGGGTACAAATGTCTAATCCTGATCGCGATGAGCATCAGAATTCAGGTGGTGGCAATCGCCAGAACAATCGCAAAACGAAAGAGACTTTAAACATTAACTTGAACAAAAATAAAGAATCTTTGGCTGTCAATGTGGCCTCACCTACATCTACTCCTACTCCTTCTGTACCTCCACCGAGGGAACCTCGTCCAAAGGTAGAATATTCCTTTGACGAAAATGACACGGCAAGTATCTTTGAGTGTTTACTCAAAAGCAATAAAATTCAACTCCCTGATCCAAAGAAACCTGATGAAGTCAATAAGACTGATCATCCCAAATATTGTGTCTATCACCGATTCATTGGACATCCTACTCGAGCATGCTATGTGCTCAAAGGTAAGATTCAAGAGCTTGTCAATGCAGGTGTAGTCACTTTGCAACAAGATGAGAAGACTGTTACGGCAAATATGGTTTCAGTCCAATTTGGAGATTTCCCTCCGCAGATAATACAGCATGGTGTCATTCCGATTCCTAAAGCAACTCTTGAGATTGAGAATCTCCCGCTTCCATCCAATGAAGGTCTTATTCCCTTGTCTCTTTGCAATGGTGAAATTATGTGGATCCATCCTGATCTTGCTCCAGAATTTGAGATATCTTCCAAGAAGAAAACTCGTTCTAAAGGCAAAACCAAAATCTGCAACATGGTATCTTTTGATCCCATTGTTGACGAAGAGATTCTGTTAGGCACCAGATCAGGAAAAGCTTATTTGAAAGATCATTCTGAAGGTCAAAGGGATCCTGCTTCTTCTTCCGAACCTACTCCGGCACAACTTGCATCTGCTGAAGAGGTCCCTTCTACATCTTCACCAGTTGTAGTGTCAATTTCTCCTAAGCCAACAACGGCTGACAAAGGCAAGCAACAAGTTCGATTTGACAAACCTCTAAAGAAGTCATCTCCTACTGGGCTTGAGAAGCCTTACAATTTTGATATATTGGCTCAATTAGCCAATACACCAGCCAGGTTGTCAATCTTTGAACTCTTGCGTCTTTCCAAAGAGACACGAGAAACTCTAAGTGAAGCTCTGATGCAGGCTGAAACTTGCTTAACTCTTCTCAATAAGCCAGAATCAGAATCAGTCTCTTGTCATCACAGTCATAATGTCTTGGAACTGATCCCAAATATTACCTTCACTCAGGATGATATGCTAATGGAAGATAATAGACATGATCGTCCTCTTTATTATACAGGATATGTAGATTCAATGAAGGTTGATCGTATCCTGATAGATCCAGGGTCTGCACTTAGTATTATGCCAAAGACAATGCTAGATGCATTGAAGATACCAGTGCATAGTCTTTCAACCACGATCACTACTATTCTGGGATTTAATCAAGGAAAGAGTGAACCTTTGGGCAAGATCCGTCTAAAACTCCAAATAGGCAATCTTCGCACAAAGGTGACCTTTTATATCATTGACAATCATGGTTGTTCTTATAATGCTCTCCTGGGAAGGCCATTCCTCCATGAACACAATGTCGTTCCATCAACTCTTCATCAATGCTTTAAATACGTTGATGACAAAGGACAAGTTCATAAGGAAGTTGCGGACCTTTATCCTTTCAAGGGTGTTGAAGCTTATTGCAACGATGCTCGTATGTACAAGGATGAATTTATGAAGGTAGTATTGGCTATGGATACTGAAGAAGATCAAAAAGCAGTACCTCAAGACACTCTTATTATACCTGTTAAGGGGCGAGTTTCTCATCCTCAATCTTCCAAGCCACTGGTTATTCACTTACCAGTTCAAAAGAAATCAGTTGATGCTGATGAAAATCAAAGGGAGCTCACCTCTTCTGAGCCACTTGTTATCAACTTACATCGTAACAAAGACAAAAAGCAGCTCATTCCTTCTGAGCCACTTGTTGTTGATCTAAATTACAACAAGGAAAAAAGGGAGCTTACCTCTTCTGAGCCACTTGTTATCGACCTCCGTCGTAACAAGCCTCCTCCACGTTCTTCTTCTCCCCCTCTTGTAATCAATTTGACCAAATCTGCTAAGGTTAAAGGTCCTGTTGTAAATACTGATGTACAAATCAATGAGAAAGCACCTACTTTCCAGTATATTGATGTTATTTATTATACTAAAAGTTATTTGGATATGTTAGATAGCTTCCAATCAATTACACTGGGAGTCGTACAATCTCTTCAGACAGAAGTCTCGCTTGAAGATCCAGATGATTCTTACCGTATTCATCCTTCTTTAAAGAAAGGTGAAAGTTCAGCATTTTTATATAAAAGACCAGAAACAAAGATTAACTATACGGATGATAGCAAAGTTAACGATACGGGACGTCTTCAGTTTCATCGTTATAGTCAACAATCAAAAGACATCCTCCGAAAGATGGGTTACGACTTTAAGAGCGGCCTTAACTATGGTAAAGGTAGACGAACTCCCATTCGTACAACAGTTCCAAACGGAAAATCACAAATGTATTATGACAGGACCAAGAAAGGTCTCGGATATACTTCTCCTCCACTGTTATCCCCAGCAGCTTCTGAATCAGATAGTGAAGAACGTTCTAACTCTTCTGATTCCAGATCATGGGATTCCGATACCAGCATCGATGAAGTCCATCGTATAATCGTATCTTCTAACATGGTCTCTATTGAATTACCAGAAGGCTGTGATGAAGATGTTGAAGAAAGTCCGGAAACAGATCCTTGGGCTCAACATATGGATAACCAATGGGTACTTCGTTTTGAACAACGTGAACCTCCTACTGAAGATCAACTAATTCAAATTGATGTAGGAGAAAGAGATTCACCTCGGCCAATTTTTATTAGCAAAAATCTTCCAGAAGCAGACAAACAAGAGTTGATTCTTCTTATTAAAGAATATATCGACATCTTTGCCTGGAGTTATGAAGACATGCCAGGTTTAGATTTTAAGATTGCTACTCACAAATTGAACATTCTTCCTAATGCTAAACCAGTCAAACAGCAACAAAGGCGATTTAAGCCTGAAATGATGGACGCAATTGATGATGAAGTCAAGAAGCTCATCGCTTGTGGCTTTATTCGAGAAGAGCAGCATCCTGATTGGGTAGCCAATGTCGTCCCAGTTCTGAAGAAAACTGGAAAAGTTCGAGTCTGCATCGACTTCCGAGATCTCAATGAAGCATATCCAAAAGATGAATTTCCTCTTCCTATCACAGACGTCATGATTGACAATACTTGTGGGTTCGAAAGGATATCTTTTATGGATGGATTTTCCGGGTATAATCAGATCAAAATGCATCCTGAAGATGAAAAGCATACATCTTTCCGCACTCCTCGAGGAGTTTATTGTTATACAGCGATGCCATTTGGTCTCAAGAATGCGGGTGCAACCTACCAACGGGCTATGAGTACCATTTTCAGAGAACATCTTCGTAAAATAGTCGAATATTACGTGGACGATATTGCTGTTAAAAGTCGTCTAAAAGAAGATCACATCCAAGATTTGAGAACAATATTTAATCTCATGCGTCAACATCAGCTCAAGATGAATCCCACCAAGTCATTTTTGGGTGTCTCTGGTGGCAAATTTCTCGGCTTCGTCATTACCTCTAAGGGTATACACGTGGATCCCGAGAAGATCAAAGCCATCCAAGAGATGCGTCCTCCACGCAACCTAAAAGAGCTACGAGGATTCCAAGGCCGACTTGCGTACATCAGGCGATTCATTTCGAACTTGTCTGGACGCTACAGACCATTCACTCAACTAATGAAGAAGGGTGTATCTTTTGTTTGGACTGAAGAATGTCAACGAACATTCGACGATATCAAACAATATCTTATGAACCTACCAGTTTTGGTGCCACCTATCTCTGGCATTCCATTCTTGATGTATGTCCGTGCTATGGACCATTCATTGGGTGCCTTACTTGCCCAAAAGAACAAAGAAGGCCATGAACAAGCTATCTACTATCTTAGCCGAACTATGATTGGTGCTGAACACCGTTATAGTCCTGTCGAGAAAGAATGCTTGGCTCTCATGTTTGCTGTGCAAAAGATGAGGCATTATATCATTGGTCAAACTATTCATGTTATATCTCGAGTTAACCCTCTCCGGGTACTCATGAAGAAACCAAGTACACTTAATTCTCGGTTGGCTACATGGGCAATCCTGCTAGCTCAATATGACATGGTATATGTTCCACAAAAGTCTGTCAAAGGTCAAGCGCTGGCGGACTTCTTAGCAGCTCATCCTGTACCTGAAACATCTAAACTCTATGACGAAATTCCTGACGAGACGTTAGAAGTCAACATGATCTCCGAAGAGTTTCCAACCTGGCGTTTATTCTTTGATGGTGCATCAAGAATTGGACCAAATGGTGCTATAGTGGCAGGTGTTGGAGTTGTTCTCGTTTCTCCAGACGGATTAACTATCCAAAGAGCCTACTCTTTAGATGAACCTTGCTCCAACAATGTGGCAGAGTACAATGCCTTACTTGTCGGCCTTCAGCTAGCTAAACAACTGAATGTTGAATATCTGGAAGTCTATGGTGATTCTAAATTGGTTGTAAACCAGGTTAGAGGAACCTATGAAGTCCGTCATCAAGACCTGGTGCCTTATCATGAAGCGGCAATCAATATAGCTACATCATTCAAAGCCTTCTTCATTGACTATGTTCGACGAGCTTGCAATACTGAAGCCGATGCTTTGGCCAATCTTGCAGCTGTCTTAGCCATCCCTGTCAAAAGGCATCAGGTGGTGGTTATTTCTAACCGAGAACTGTTCTGTATTGAGAACAATCGTAATATTGAATTTAGCAACCTTGCTAAAGTCGAAGTTATTGATGATGATTGGAGAACTCCTTTTATCGATTTCGTATTACATGACATACTCCCTGAAGATCCTAAGGAGGCTACAAGCGTTCGACGTCGATCTCTACGATTTTACTACAATCAAACCACCAAAGCACTCTATCGGCGAACTTATGATGGTCTTCTTCTACGCTGTTTAGCTGGTGATGAAGCCAAACAAGTGTTGCGTGAAGCTCATAATGGCATCTGTGGAGCACATCAACCTGGTCCTAAATTACAGGATCGCATTAGACGTATGGGTTATTATTGGCCCTCTATGGTATCAGATGCCATTGAATATGCAAGGAAATGTCGTGCTTGTCAAATCCATGCAGACTTTATTCATCAACCCTCGAAATTCTTACACCCGACTGCTGCTTCATGGCCTTTTGAAGCTTGGGGTATGGACATCATAGGTCCTATTAATCCTCCTTCTTCTAGAGGACATCGGTTCATATTGGCGATAACCGATTACTTCTCCAAGTGGGCCGAAGCTATACCTCTGGCTGAAGTCAAGACTAGCAGTGTCATCAATTTCGTTAAACACCATGTCATCTATAGATTCGGTGTACCTCGCAGAATCATTCATGACAATGACCTCAATTCATTAGTCAGAAGTTTACTAGATTCTGCGATGATCATCGGATTAACAATGTTGCTTCGACGGCGTACAATCCTGCCGCTAATGGTTTAGCTGAAGCCTTTAACAAAACCATTATTAAGCTCCTTAAGAAGTTTGTATCCACTAACAAACGGAATTGGAGCGAGAAACTTGGCGAATGTCTTTGGGCCTATCGAACTACAGTCCGCAATCCCACAGGCTTTACACCTTTCTCTTTGGTGTATGGCTGTGAAGCTGTCCTTCCTTTGGAGTTATAAATTCCTTCTTTAAGGATTGCTATTGCCAATGAGCTTACCACAGAAAATAATGACCTTCTTCGACTCCAAGAGTTGGAAGCATTGGATGAAAAGCGGTTAATGGCTCAACAGCATATTGAGTTATACCAAGCCCGCATCTCAAAGACATTTAATCGTAAAGTGAAGGTCAGAGCCTTTCAGCAAGGAGAACTTGTTCTAACGGTCAGACGTCCTATGACTATGACTCATATGAGCAAAGGGAAATTCGATGCGAAATGGGAAGGTCCCTATGTTGTGAGCAAAGTCTTCTCAAACGGAGCTTATCAACTTTCAGAACTTGATGGTCGAATTGCTATGATGCCTATCAATGGCAAATTCTTAAAGAAGTATTATGTATAAATATAAATATTTGTAAATTATCAGACAGAATCAAGTTCATGAATAAAATTTAAATTTTATTATATGATAGTACATATTAAAGGTCACTATCATCTTTTTCTACATTTGGACGAAGGCCACTGCCGTCCTTCTCAAAAATACGGTCAGCAAAAGAGTCGAGAACCTCCTTGTTGGATCCCACAAGAAACTTGCAGGCGGCCATCCTCATGGCTTCTTCTTCTTTAGTCTTTCCAGGTTCAAGCAGGAAGTCCAGAATGTCTCGTGGTGGCTGAGGTGCAGACGGACCTTCGCCCGCTTTTGCCTCCTTCGGCTGGATTGAATCGGCAGGGCGTTCTTCAGTGCCCTTCTTAACCTTCGAGGCGATTTCGGCCTTCTTAGATGTTTTTTCGGACGACATTTTTATGTTGAAGAGCAGAAGTGTTTATTCCTGTCAGATTTCTGCTATATTTATAGACAGAAGTTCCTCAAATAATGAAACGACGGTTCATCCGTTCATTTATCACATTCATCCGACGGTTCATCCGTTCATTACTACCCGACGGTTCATCCGTTCATTCATCATCACCTGATGGGTTATCCATTCATTTCCATTTAACGGTTCATCCATTCATTAATCACCACTTGACGGTTCACCCGTTCATTGTCATCTATTATTTGACGGTCTTCCCGTTCATTCATCTCACAAACATTGACGATTCGTCATCGTTCATTATTTACATCAGCAACTTGTCGTTTTTGATTAAGTTGTCAAATCGAAATAATTATACTCAATATATTCTGCCATGTCCATATTACCTCTGAGTAGATATAATGAATATAATTATTTTCTATAAAATCATCAAGAAATATATCATGTCTTGTACCTCTGAATATATTTTAAATAATGGAATCACAACAAAATGTCTTTTATTTAATCAGAATATAAGACAGTACAAAAATGCTTCCACAGCAACAAAAACAAAGATACAAAAAAGTTTCAATTAAGAGGGAGGAACAATCAAATTGTTGATCTGTTGCTTCAAGGTCTGCAACTCTTCTTCGTGACTAGTTGTTACTCTTATTCTTGCTTCTTCCATCCCTTTTTCTTCATCAAAAATAGGCATATCTATTGTCCTGCGGGTAATTTCAGCACTATGAGTCTCTTCATACTCATTTTTCTCCTGAATTAGGGCATTGAGTTGTTCAATCATAAGTCGTTGATTGGCAGTTTCTTCTTCAAATTCCTTCTGAAGGCAAATAATTTTTGCTTTCAATCCAGTAAGCCTCTGTCCTTTGTTCTCAGCTGCCAAAGTAACTGATTCTATCTTTGAGTTGAATTCAGCTGACTTTGCAGAATGAGCTTCTAAAAGGTTCTGAAGGTTTATCCTTTCAATATCAGCTTCTTGGGCTAGTCGCTCATATTCGGCTTGCACCAGAGAGTCTATATTCTTCTTCTTGAGCTCCTTATATTTCTTTATGGATACTTCCAACTCATCCAATATATGTTTAAGAAGAATGGCTTGAGCCTCATCTCCTTGATCCCTTATGGCTCTTATTAAAAAAGAAGTTGGCTTCCTAACCATAATAAAGTCAGCTCCTTCCTTCTCTGTCATCTTATGAGCAAGAGATCCCAACGATTCAAAAAAGCATTTGGTAAATGATTGTACAACTTGCTGATTGATGGCTATAGTTCCAGGAGTCGAAGCTACCCCTGTTGAGGATGGGGTAGTCGGTTGCTCAATCCTTTGCTGCTGAATGATGGGCTCTTTAAACAAAGGAGCCAGAGTAGAGCTAGCTGCTCCTCCTGTTTGTTCTTCTGCAAAAAGTAAAATTATTATTTTACTAATTTGCCAATAAATAAAAAGATCAAATAAAAACAGTCTTACCTTGATTTGATCTAACAACAACTGCATCTCCTGCTGGACTAGACTTCCGTTGAACGGAAGTAGCTTCAATTGCGACAGCTTGGCTGCTACCCGCTTCAGAACCGCAAGATAAGTGATGGCTACTATTAACAACCACCGTCGGAATAGGCACCATAGCCAGGTCCATCGGAGGTGTTGGTAGAGTATCAAGATCTGCAAGAACTACAAATGAAGATATTAGATATCAATCTATTTTAAAGAAAGAAGATTGTTAAATCTCGTTTTATACCTTGGGGTTCGGTGGCGGGATTCTCTTGTTGAACATCTTCACCAGCCGCTTCTTCAGGAGATATTTCTATCTCGACGTCTTCATCAGGGTTAACAACCTTTTCTACGGACGCCTCTACTTCAATATCCATTTTAGGATCCGAAGCATCATCGGCGGTATCAAGAGATATGTGTTCTTCGTTGTCCCCTTCAAGATTCTGTATATACTCATCAACATTTCCAGATGAAGAGCTTTCTTCATCCTTATCTTCTTCTTCTTCTTGGGCTGCGTTCCCACTGTCAGTTGCGGTTTGATCCTCCTGCAGGCTATAACAATTTTCTAAAGCTGCGATCATTTCACGCTCTTCTTCTTCACGAAGAGTCTTAGGAGTAGGAGGAAGCTGAGTCGTCTCCGCGACAGGTGAAAGAGGTCGTGTAATATTTAGCTCCTCCTCAATGATGTTTTCTCTGAGTGTTTCAACTTCAATTCTTGGGGCAAAATCTTCCCTCTGTTCATTCTCCTCGAGAGTTTTGCTCCCTGATTCAGAAGCAGGTGTGGGGGATGCCATTAAAAGTCCTGCAGCAGCATCTACTGAAGTCAGGAGTTGTATAGAAGAAGACTCTTCCAAGACTCTTCTGGTAACTACTCTTTTCTTTCTGTGTAGAGGCCTAACAGGACTCTCTACATTTTCTGGCTCTGTTCGCTTTTGCACGGAAGTTGGTGTACTGGCAATTTCTTGATGAGTCTCGGCCAATTGCCGGGATTGAGATCTGGTAGTCACCTTTTCAGAAGAAACATCAAGAATCAATTTCTTCTTTGCTACAGGAGCAGGAGGCTCCTCTCTTCTTCTCTTCTTCGCAGGAGATTTACCCACCTTCAGTGAAATACGAAGTGGTGCATTCACTTCTTGGGGGAATATAATATCCCTTGTAGTCTCCAGAGGTGCATCTGCCGGTTCCTGCGCCTCCTCATTTATAGGGATTGATGGAGCAATTCTCCCTCTTCTCAATCTTGTTGCAGTGGCGAAACTATCTACGAGATGGAAATTCTCGGCAAAAGTATTCGCTGATGTGTAAAATACGGAGTATGTAAAAAGCATTCGAGGACCCTGAGGAGTAGTCCTTGCTGGCATGGAGAAAGTAGCTTTTGTATCACGGGCATTGTAATAAGCCCAAGCCCTAGCTCCGTCTATCAGATAACCCTTGCCTTGGAGGCAGGTAATTGCGTTCCCTACGTGGAACTGATCATACCCAAACTGTCTAGCAAAACGGCTTGGGAGGTATGGTTCTAAGTAGCACTCTTCTTCGAATCGGTAGACCAAATGAGATGGTCGAATTGTCTTCAACCATTCAAAAGCGACACGAGTTAGAGGCTGCAGTTTCGAATCCACCATATTCGTGGGCATCTGATCATACCCAGCAGGGAAAGGAGCGCAGCAGAAGTTCCAGCCTCTGTTCAGATTCAACATAAATCTACATTCAGATAAGGAAGTATATTTCCATTTTCCATCGGAATACCTTCGAAGAAAACTGCCGTCAACTGGTCCCATGCCAGGATCCATTAGAGTTGGATAGTGAAGAAGCAACCATCCAAACAAATATGTATATGGCAGTTCTAAGCGAGGAAATTCTCTCTCTCCTTTCGCTTTCAACATCAAGTCAACATATAAACGGAGACTGGCGTTCAGCTTACAGGTCATTGCTGATAGTAAGTCCATTTTATAGCCAAAGACCAATTTAACAGCTGCAAACAAGACGCCACGGTAAAAACGATCCACTACACTGGATCCGGGAACCACGAACCTTCGCAGCCAGTATGTCAAGAAACCCGCCAATTGTGCTTCTTCTGACATGGGCCTATAGCCCATTCTCAAGTAACTTTCCAAATTATCTCCTCTCTTCAAAGGAGGATATTCATGGTCATCCATCACTTCTTTATCAAAATGACCACTCTGTTCCATTAATTTTCTGACCTCTGTATGGCTCAAAGGTTTGAAGAAGGTTGGGTAACATTTATCGTTCTCCTTGGTTTTCTTCTCCTCTATATGATTAAGAAACAGATATGGTAGCCACTTTGAAGAATAACAAGTATTGGCAGTGGCACTCTTGTAAAATAAAGAGCAGATCTTGTAATGGCACAATAGTTCTTCGAACACTGTCACCATCCCTGGATTCTCTTTTCTGAGCTTGTTCAACTCATCATTTGTTGGTACATACTCCTCATACGGAGCATCTGCCATGGGTAAGAACGAGATATACTTCATCTCGTGGAGCACAAAGCCCATCTCTCCCCCTGGGGTCATGAAAGTTCCAGTCCTGTAGTTGTATCTCTCAGCTAAGGCTAAGAACATATGAGGATTGGGAGCAAATCCATATACAGTCGCATGCACTGCTTCATACAGGTTGATTTGTTGGAGTCTGTTTTGGAATTTTCCCAGAACCCAATTCGCGATATAACTCCATCGCTTGTAGTCCGGATTCACCAGTCCAGTCATTCTTATATCTTGCTCCGGATATTTTCCTTCAACCTTCGCAAACTCATTTGCGAATATTGGTGTCCTAACAGGCATTAGCATGGAGGAGTTCTCTGGTGGAATGCAGCCAGGTCTTAAGCCTCTCAGTAGGATACTATATCTGTCAGAAGAACTATAAAACATGTCCTTATGATGTGGCCCCTTCTTTACGAAGATTTTTCCTGCCCGAGCATCCTGAAATAGAGTGATATTCCATTCCATCTTCCTTGGGTAGCTCGCATGAGCGTACCGTGACAAAGGAAGGCATCGAGCAATGTCGGGTATAAAAAAGGATCTATATTGCTGGTGAACTACTCTATCTTCCATCCTTGGCCTGGGCTGAGAGGCTCTCTCAAAGGCATCACCGAATAGGAATAAAGGTTTCTTGTGAATTATAGCATCAGCTGATTCTAAAGGCTGTCCGTTCATCAAACACATCAAAGTTTCATTGTCCTGTGAAATCAATATAGCCTGACGGGAGGCCGGCAGATCATATTGAGGGTAATGGACATGAGACAGATCCTCTTTGTATTCAGACTCTGTGAGGGTTCCCACAAAATGTTCGTAATCTGGATCTTCATTGACTTCAACTGCATTAACAAACAGATGAAAATTAGTCCAAGACAAAGTTTTTGTTTTTAAACATAAAATATGATTTGCGCAACATTAGACTGCGCTGACATGATTTGCGCAATTTCAGATTGCGCTGACATGACTTGCGCAACATCAGTTTGTGCAACATAAAAGTTGTGCAAAGCAATGGTTTGCGCTGATATCTGCGCAACTTAATCGTTTGCGCTGACTTCCTGTCAGCACAAATCAACAAATTGTGCAAGAATGCAGCCTTCATAAAAATGAAGAACTGATAGTTCATGCAACCGAAACCCTAAAAAGGGTGGCGCAATATGAACTTATCTCTAAAAAGAGATGAGTTTCAAGGGAGTCGAATCACCCTAAGAAGGGGTTTTCGATCGGTTCAACTACCTCGCAGAGCAGGATGTGCGGATTCGTGTCGGGAAGCTCGCCGTGCAACTCTGTCAGAAGACTCGGCCGGAGCTTTTCCCTTCGCGGCGGCAGTAGCGGCAGCATTTGATCGTCGTGGAGCCATGACAAATCGTCGGAGAAGAAAGGAAGAAAGAGTTCAGAAATTCTCTCTCAATTGCACGAAGACAGCAAGTAAAGAATACTTTGAAGTATAAGGAGGATTATTTATAGTTTTCAAAAAAAATGAAACGGCCGCCTCGGATTGCGCCTAAACTTGTGGTCTATTCGCTTTGCGCAGACAGCTCATCATATTGCGCAAAATGATTCAACATTCAAAAATTCAAAGTATTTCGAAATTTTGAATACAATCAACTTTCGAAAAACTTTGAAGGGGGTCTTGTAGGTCCTAAAAAATCAAGTTGCATCAATCAATAAAGTCAAAAATTCAAGATATTCATCATTTTGATGAGTTGTGCAGACAACAGTTTGCGCAGACATCACTTTGCGCAGGCTGGTTTGCGCATGTTCCCAACTGCGCAGGCTGACGTGGCAGAAGTCATCATTGACTGAATCAAATCAGATCTTCCTGACAGCTGACAACACGACTAACGAGGAGGCTGTTCGTTTTTGACGCCGCACAGTGCTCGAGGGCGGCTGACAGGTGGCAGCACAATCCGTGTTTGCACAAACCACTTATGCGCAATCCGTGTTTGCACAAACCATTTCTGCGCAGTCCATTTTGCATATTCTACCAATATAACTGACCAATTACGTGGCATTCATGCCATCAATTGCTCATTACGTGGCAACTGTCTATGCACGATCATGCGTATTTCAATCAAATGATGCCATGTGTCCCAGATAGTTGGCCCACGATCCAATAACTGCTTGCGCAATCCAGTGCTGCGCAAACCAGTTGCTGCGCAAATCAGCTTGCGCAGTCCAAAATAACTAAAAGTTAGTTATTTTCAGAACTCTATAAATAGAGTTTCAAGTCTTCATTTCAGAGGGATCAAAGATCAGAGATCAGAAATCAGAGAGTTCAGGAGTTCTTGCCAAAGTGCTGCTGCATTCTTCCGAGACTTTTGTCTTCAACTTCAGAGGCTTTTGCCTTCAGTTTCTAGAGTTGTTTTCAATTTCAGAGGCTTCGTCTTCACAGTTCACATCGTCTAAGGGATAAAGCAATCGTTATCAAGATTGGATTCCTATAGTTGTAATTTTCCCAGAATTCTTGTAATCTTTATTACAGTTTGTATCAATAAAGTTTTATACTTTTGTTTTTGCAAACAATAAATAGAACAGAAATTTGGCAAAAATAATTACTTCCACTTCTTCAACATAAAGATGTCGTCTGGAAATGCATCCAAGAAGGCTGAACTCGCCCCGAAGGCTGAAGCAGGCACTGAAGAACGTCCTGCCGAACCAGTACAGCCAAAGCAGACAGAAGCAGACGAAGGTTCGTCTGTACCCAAACCACCGCGAGATATCCTGGATTTCCTGCTTGAACCAGGAAAGACTGAAGAGGAAGAGGCCATAAGAATGGCTGCTTGCAAGTTCCTGGTGGGTTGCAGCAAGGATGTTCTCGACTCTTTTGCTGATTATGTCTTTGATAAGGACGGCAGTAGTCCGCGTCCCAATGTTGAGAAGGATGATAGTGACCTTCCTTGATATTATGTAACATCGTTTATAATGAAATAAAAATTAAACTTTATTTATGAATTATCTGATCATATTTACATAAAATCTCTGTTACATTTATACATAGTACTTTTTGAGGAATTTGCCATTGATAGGCATCATATCGACTCGACCGTCTAACTCTGAAAGTTGATAGGCTCTATTTGAAAAGACTTTGCTGACAATGTAAGGCCCTTCCCACTTCGCGTCGAACTTGCCTTTGCTCATATGAGTCATAGTCATAGGACGTCTGACTGTTAGAACGAGTTCTCCTTGCTGAAAGGCTCTGACTTTAACTTTGCGATTAAAAGTCTTCGAAATACGGGCTTGATATAACTCAATATGTTGTTGAGCCAATAGCCGCTTTTCGTCGAGTGCTTCTAATTCTTGAAGTCGAAGAAGATCGTTGTTCTCTGTAGTGAGCTCGTTAACAATGGCGATCCTTAAGGACGGGATTTGAAGTTCTAGGGGAAGAACTGCTTCACAACCGTACACCAAAGAGAAGGGTGTAAAGCCTGTGGGGTTGCGGACTGTAGTTCGGTAGGCCCAAAGACATTCACCAAGCTTTTCACTCCAGTTCTGTTTGTTAGTAGATACAAACTTCTTAAGGAGCTTAATGATAGTCTTGTTGAAAGCTTCAGCCAAGCCATTAGCAGCAGGATTGTATGCTGTCGAAGCGATGTTGTCAATCCGGTGATCATCGCAGAATCTTGTGAACTTCTGGCTGATGAATTGTGGTCCATTGTCGTGAATGATCCTTCGAGGTATACCAAATCTATAGATGACATGGTGTTTGACGAAGTTGATGACACTGCTAGTTTTGACTTCAGCCAAAGGTATAGCTTCGGCCCATTTGGAGAAGTAGTCGGTTATTGCTAATATGAACCAATGTCCTCTAGAAGAAGGAGGATTGATGGGACCTATAATGTCCATGCCCCAAGCTTCAAAAGGCTATGAAGTGGCAGTCGGATGAAGGAATTATGAAGGTTGGTGGATGAAATCGGCATGGATTTGATAAGCTCGACATTTCCTTGCGTATTTGATGGCATCAGATACCATAGAGGGCCAATAGTAACCCATACGTCGGATGCGATCCTATAGTTTAGGACCGGGTTGATGTGCTCCGCAGACGCCGTCATGAGCTTCACGTAATACTTGCTTTGCTTCATCACCAGCGAGACAGCGCAAGAGAAGACCATCATAAGTCTGCCGATAGAGAGTTTTGGTAGTCTGGTTGTAGTAGAATCGGAGAGATCGTCGTCGGACACTCGTAGCCTCCTTAGGGTCTTCAGAAAGTATGTCGTGAACTACAAAGTCGATGAAGGAAGTTCTCCAATCTTCATCGATAACATTGGCTTCAGTAGGATTACTGAATTCAATATTACGATTGTTTTTGACACAAAACAACTCCCGATTAGAGATGACCACCACCTGTTGTCTTTTGATAGGGATGACTAAGACTGCTGCAAGGTTGGCCAAAGCGTCTGCTTCAGTATTGCAAGCTCGGTGAACATAGTCGATGAAGAAGGCTTTGAATGATATAGCCATGTTGATTGCTGCTTCATGGTAAGGCACCAGATCTTGATGGCGAACTTCATAGGTTCCTCTAACTTGATTAACAAACAACTTAGAGTCACCATAGACTTCAAGATATTCGATATCTAATTGCTTGGCTAATTGAAGGCCGATAAGCAGAGCATTGTATTCTGCTACATTGTTGGAACAAGGCTCATCTAGAGAGTAAGATCTTTGGATAGTTGACCCATCTGGAGAAACGAGAACAACCCCAACTCCTGCTACAATGGCACCGTTAGGTCCGATTCTGGATGCACCGTCAAAGAATAGACGCCAAGTAGGAAATTCTTCAGAGATCATATTTGATTCTAATGTCTCATTTGGAATTTCCTCATAGAGTTTAGATGTCTCTGGAACAGGATGAGCTGCTAAGAAATCCGCCAGTGCTTGACCTTTGACAGATTTTTGAGGAACATATACCATGTCATACTGGGCTAGCAGAATGGCCCACGTAGCCAGCCGAAAATTGAGTGTGCTAGGCTTTTTCATGAGTACCCGAAGAGGATTAACTCGGGATATGACATGAATAGTTTGACCAATGATGTAATGCCGAGTCTTTTGAACAGCGAACATAAGAGCTAGGCATTCCTTTTCGACCGGACTATAACGGTGTTCAGTACCAATCATAGTACGACTGAGATAATAGATGGCTTGTTCATGGCCTTCTTTGTTCTTTTGGGCAAGTAAAGCACCCAATGAATGATCCATGGCACGGACATACATTAAGAATGGTATGCCTGATATTGGTGGCACCAAGACTGGTGGGTTCATGAGATATCGCTTGATGTCGTCGAATGCTCGTTGATACACTTCAGTCCAAATGAAAGATACACCCTTCTTCATTAACTGAGTGAATGGTCTGCAACGTCCAGACAGATTTGAAATGAATCTCCTGATGTACGCAAGTCGACCTTGGAATCCTCGTAGCTCTTTTAGGTTGCGTGGAGGACGCATCTCTTGAATGACTTTGATCTTCTCGGGATCCACGTATATACCCTTAGAGGTAATGACGAAGCCGAGAAATTTGCCACTAGAGATACCCAAGAATGACTTGGTAGGGTTCATTTTGAGTTGATGTTGGCGCATCAGATTGAAAATTGTTCTCAAGTCTTGGATGTGATCTTCCTTTAGACGACTTTTGATAGCAATATCGTCGACGTAGCATTCGACAGTCTTGCGCAGATGATCTCGAAAAATGGTACTCATAGCTCGTTGGTAGGTTGTACTAGCGTTCTTGAGACCAAATGGCATGACAGTATAGCAATAGACTCCGCGAGGAGTACGGAAAGAGGTATGTTTTTCATCTTCGGGATTCATCCAAATCTGATTGTATCCGGAGAATCCATCCATGAAGGATATTCGCTCGAACCCACAGGTGTTGTCGATCATGACGTCCGTGATAGGAAGAGGAAATTCATCTTTTGGACATGCTTCATTAAGATCCCGAAAGTCGATGCAGACTCGAACTTTGTCGATTTTCTTTAAAACTGGGACGACATTGGCTACCCAATCAGGATATTGTTCTTCTCGAATAAAGCCACAAGCGATGAGCTTTTTGACTTCATCGTCAATTACGTCCATCATTTCTGGCTTGAAGCGCCGTTGTTGCTGTTTGACCGGTTTTGCATTTGGCAGAATGTTCAATTTGTGAGTAGCAACTTTAGGATCTAGACCTGGCATATCTTCATAGCTCCAGGCAAAGACATTAATATATTCTTTATTAAGAAGAATTAATTCTTGTTTATCTGCCTCTGGAAGGTTCTTGCTGATAAATATTGGACGAGGTGACCCGCTCTCCCCTACATCAATTTGCACCAATTGATCTTCAGTAGGAGGTTCTCGCTATTCGAATCGGAGTTCCCATTGATTATCCATTCGTTGAGCCCAAGGATCTGTTTCGGGACTTTCTTCAATGTCCTCGTCATAGCCTTCAGGAAGTTCGGCAGTGACCATATTAGATGATACGATCAACCGATGAACTTGACCAACACTGGTGTCAGAATCTCATGACATGGAATCAGAAGAGTTAGAGCGCTCCTCGCTATCAGATTCAGAGACTACTGGGGATAACACCAGGGGAGAAGCATATCCGATACCTCTTTTGGTCCTGCTGTAGTACATCTCTGACTTTCCTTCTGAAACAGTCGTACGGATAGGAGTTCGTCTACCCTTACCGTAGTTGAGGCCACTCTTGAAGTCATAATCCATCTTTCAGATGATGTCTTTTGATTATTGACTATAATGACGGAATTGGAGATGTCCTGTATCGTTACTTTTGCTATCATCCGTATAACTGAATTGTTGTTCCGGTCCTTTACTAAAAAGTATTGGACTCTCGCCTTTCTTTCGAGCAGGAACAATACGATATGAATCTTTTGGATGTTCCAGTAAGACTTCTGTTTGAAGAGATTGCACAACTCCCATTGTAAATGACTGATAGCTATCTAACATATCCAAATAGCATTTAGTATGATAAATGATATCAGTGTACTGGAAAGTAGATGCTTTTTCATTGATCTGTACATTTGTATTTACAGCAGGACCTTTAGCCTTAGCAGGCTTGGTCAGATTGATTACAAGAGGGGGAGAAGAAGAATGTGGAGGAGGATTAGCCTTGCTACGACGGAGGTCGATAACAAGCGGCTCAGAGGAGGTGAGCTCCCTTTTGTCCTTGTTATGAGTTAAATCTATAACAAGTGGCTCAGAAGAAGTGAGCTGCTTTTTATCCTTGTTACGACGTAAGTCGATAACAAGTGGCTCAGAAGAGATGAGCTCCCTTTTATCATCATCAGTTGATTGTTTCTGGACTGGCAAGTGAATAGCCAGTGGTTTGGAGGACTGAGGATGAGAGACTCGCCCTTTGACAGGAATAATAAGGGTGTCATTAGGCACTGCTTCTTGCTTTTCTTTAGTATCCAGAGACAGCACCACCTTCATGAATTCATCCTTATACATACGAGCATCATTGCAGTATGCTTCGACGCCTTTGAAAGCATAGAGATCAGCAACCTCCTTTTGCACCTCTCCATTATCATCAATATATTTGAAACATTGATGGAGAGTTGAAGGAACAATGTTGTGCTCATGCAGAAATGGTCTCCCCAATAAAGCATTGTAAGAACAACCATGATTGTCTATGATATAGAAGGTCACCTTTGTGCAAAGATTGCCTATTTGGAGTTTTAGGCGAATCTTGCCCAAAGGCTCACTCCTTTCCTGGTTAAATCCAAGAATAGTGGTGATTGTACTGGAGAGACTATGCACTGGAATCTTCAACGCATCCAACATTGTCTTTGGCATGATGCTGAGAGCAGACCCTGGGTCTATCAGAATACGATCGACTTTCATCGAGTCGACATATCCTGTATAGTAGAGAGGACGGTCGTGCCTGTTGTCTTCCATCAGCATGTCATCTTGTGTGAAAGTTATGTTTGGAATTAACTCCAACACACTATGACAATGAAGGCAAGAAACTGGCTCTGCTTTTAGCTTCTTCAAAAGGGCTAGACAAGTTTCAGCTTGCATGAGAGCCTCACTTAGAGTTTCCCAAGTCTCTTTGGAGAGGCGCAAGAGCTCGAAGATGGACAGCCAGGCTGGTGTATTGGCTAGTTGAGCCAAGATATCTAAGGCTTTTCAAGTCCGAAAGGAGATGACTTCTTCAAAGGTTTGTCGAAGCGGACTTGTTGTTTACCTTTGTCAGCGGCCGTCGGCTTAGAAGGAATGGGTACTACAACCGGTGAGGGTACAGAAGAACTATCCTCAGTGGAAACAGGCTGCACTGGAGCCGGCTCAGAAAAAGAGGTAGGATTCTCTTGAGCTTCGGGGTAATCCTTCAAATAAGCTTTCCCTGATCTGGTGCCCAACATAATTTCCTCGTCAACTATGGGGTCAAAAGACACCATGTTACAAGTCTTTGTCTTGCCCTTTGAGCGGTCTTTCTTCTTGGAGGAAGAGGGAAGTTCGAACTCTGAAGCAAGATCGGGATGAATCCACATAATTTTGCCATTGTCAAGAGACAAGGGAACGAGACCTTCACTTCGTGGAGGAGGAAGATTCTCGATCTCAAGAGTAGCTTTAGGGATAGGTACAACGCCATGCTGCACCATTTGCGGAAGGAAGTCACCGAATTGAACTGAAACCATATTTGCAGTCACAGTCTTCTCGTCTTGTTGTAGAGTGACAATACCAGCATTGACCAGCTCTTGTATCTTGCCTTTGAGCACATAGCATGCTTGAGTAGGATGCCCAATGAACCTGTGGTAGACACAATATTTGGGATGATCAGTCTTACCGACTTCATCAGGCTTCTTTGGGTCTGGGAGTTGGATCTTGTTGTTTTTGATCAAGCAATCAAAGATGCTAGCAATGTCATTCTCATCAAAAGAGTATTCTACTTTAGGACGAGGTTCCCTTGCTGGGGGTGCTGAAGGAGTCGAAGTGGACGTAGGTGGAGCTACGTTGACTGCCAGAGACTCTTTACTCTTTAAGTTGATGTTCAATGTCTCCTTGTTCTTGCGGTTATTTGGACGATTACCGCTATTCGATGTCTGATGTTCATCCCGATCGGGGTTAGACATTTGTACCCCCAGCTGCTTAAACTTGTTAGCGCTAACTTCAGCTGCTTTAGCGTTGACAATGAAGGATGGCTAATCTTGGAACTGAGTAGATCCTGTCCACATGCTGATGATAGGCAAAAGATTTGCCTTACAGCTGTCTATAGTGACAGCGGCCGGAGTCCCTGGAGGCATCTTCAAGGCTTCTCGGGGAATCTTTCAATGAAACTTTCAGCAGTTTCATTATGTTTTTGCTTGATTTTATTAAGGGCTGACATGGTCATGTCGTTGATCCCTTCATAAAATCGTTCCAAGAAGATTTGTTTTAGACTAGAGAAGGAGGTGATACAACCATCGGGCAAGCTTCTATACCAATCGTATGCTACGTCGGCTAAACAACCAACGAATACTCTGGTAAGAAGAGCGTCATTTGGTTGAAGTTGGACAGTCATAACCTCGAAGTGGTTAATGAACTGACTGAGAGAGGTGCTGCCATCAAACGGCAAGATTGTTGGGATTTTGTACTTAGGAGAAAATGGGACTTCCTTCCATTCGACTGGGTAGGGTTGCTTGATCCCCAATCTTTGCAAATTGTCTTTCTCCTTGAAGGCCTCGAACTGAGTGCGCAGGAGTTTGACAGCTTCATTAGCGTCTTCTGATGATGAAAAAGGAGCAGGTGGAGTTTGAGTGCTAGAAGGAGGAACAGCTTGATAAGCACCACCCCCAGCACCTGATTGACTGGGTACAGGTTGAACTTGTACGAGAGGTACTTGAGGAGATACTACCTCCAGCCCTGCATTGACAGTTATCGATGATGCTATGATTTTCGGACTTGCAGCAGGTACAGTCGGTGGTGTGGTATGTTGTGCCACAATGATAGAATGCATACTAGCGACCATTTCAGCCATGGTCTTCAGCTTGTCTTCTAGTACAGCGATTCGCTGTTTCTGATTTGCAGAAGTTGAAGCATCTGTATCTTCATTGACAACATAAGCTGTCACTTCTCTTGGTACAGTGGAAGACACTGTCTGTTCAGAGCTTTCGCTGTATGCATCATAGTCGGAGAAAGAGTCGTCTCCCGAATGAGAAGTAAGAAGATGACCCGAAGGATCTTGAAGAAGATTCCTTTGACCGATTGTATCTCGGCTTCGGGATTGGGTATGTCGAAATACTCCTTCAGAAGATTCTTGGAGTAAATCTAAATACCGTTGACTAGGCTTGCGAGGCTTGCCATGCTTGGAGCACTTTCTACCTCCAGTGTCTCGAGAGGTCATGTTGACAGAAGCGTACAACACTTCGTCTTCATCCTCTGACTTAGGTCCAAAATTTGTAAAGTTCAGACGATCAAAGACAGATCATTTTGTTGTTTGACAACAACATTGGATAATGACTTTGTGATTGCAATGATGATCTGATGATTGAACTGGAGGTGTCGAGACGTTGTCCCGCTTTTGCCTAAGATGTTCTCGGAGATCGGGACGAAAAGAAGTTTGAGGGACATGTTCTTTGATAACATTTGGAACATGGTTCCGGTTCTTCAGATATTTTGTCCCTTGAGTATACAGGGAAGTGCTCACTTCATTAGCATAAGTGTCAGGATTTTTGACCCTGGAAGTTTGCCTCTGATGCTGATTAGTCTTCGGCATTGGCTGTTTGTGTTTTGCCGAAGTTGGTCAATTGAGATAGGTTCTTAGATCAGCAAACTCACCCCCAGGGGTTTTTGTTTGAGACACTAGCAATTTTTTCTGTTTGGATTGGGATATCTTGAGAGTTGGGAGATCTTGAAATTCTGCTACCGGAGTAGGCAGAACGCCTCTTTGATCAGTACAAGTTCTCTTGACATGAAGGGAAGAAGAACCCTTGTTTGAAAGAGTTCTTGTACTGACTGGTGCCGAGGCACGTTCAGATTGATCTTCTACGCTAAAAACCGAGGAAGATTGAGAAAAGACCAAAGGACCTTTTTCTTTGTTTTATGAAGAAGGGTTAGCTAAAGAGCGTTTCCCTCTGTTGTCTTCCAAGTCATGGGACGAGAAAGTTTGAGAAAAGACCAACGGGCCTTTTCCTTTGTTCTGAGAAGGAAGAGGAATAGCCAAAAGACTACCCCTAGTGGATTGTGCAGGAGCAACAGGGTGTTTGGGAAGAAGAGTAGAGCTTTTCCCCTTGCTGTGAGAAGAAGAGAGTTTAGCCAAAGGGCTGTCATTCTTGGATTGCGCTTGTACAGTTTGCGCATGGGTTAATGGCGCACTGGCAGCTTACGCATGAGTAACTCTGGCAGGAGCTCTTCTGGCCTCAGTCACAATGGTTTGCGCAGCAGAAGTCTTGTGGCCAGAGTGTTTGGGTTGCACTCTGGTTGCTGGAGTGGTGGATTGCGCAGGAGTTGTTGCTGCTAACTGCGCCTGGGGCAGAAGAGTCTTGCACTTTGATAGAGCAGCATAAGTAGTTTGTGCACTGGCCATAGCAGACTGCGCATGAGTTGCAGAGGCAGATTGTACAACAGTAAGGACTTTGGACTGTGCAACAGTCTTGGTGGCAGAGACTTTAGACTGTGCAGCAGTCTTGGTGGCAGAATAAACAGACTGTGCAGCAGTCTTGCTAGCAGACTGTGCAACAGCAAGGGTAATAGACTGCACAGCAGTCCTGGGGACCCACACTGGGCGCACTTTGCTCGTGGCAGAAGTGGTTACAGTACGAGGGGTGGTCTTGGAGTTGATCATAGCTTCATAGGCCGTCTGGTTGACCTTTACAACCAGCGTCTTCTGCGTCTTCCCGATAGACGCAACGTCACATTGAGTTATCACTTCCTCGTCGGAGGAAAAAGTTGTCCCCAGCAGAGTCGCCATTTTGTTTGCAAAAACAAAAGTATGAACTTTATTTCAACAAACTTTGTAAAGAGATTACAAGAATTCTGAAAAAGTACAACTGTAAGAATCCAATCTAGATGACGATTGCTTTATCCCTTGGACGATGTGAACTTTGAAGACGTTAGCCTCGGAAGTTGAAGTTAAAAAGCCTCGGAAGAATGCAGCAGCACTTGGGCAAGAACTCTTGAACTCTCTGATATTTTTGAACTTTATGTCTGATCCCCTGGAATGAAGACTTGAAACTCTATTAATAGAGTTCTGGAAATAACTAACTTTTAGTTATTCTGAATGGCGTAAGTTGGATTGCGCATGGACTGGCTTGTGCAGTATCAGACTGCGCTGGCAGTTGTTAGATCGTGAGCCAACTGTCTTGGACACATGGCATCTTTTGATTGAATTGTGCATGATCGTGTGCAGACGGTTGCCACGTAGTGAGCTATTGATGGCATGAATGCCACGTGTACATTTGTCAGTTGTCATGATGAAGTACGCCACCTGAATTGTGCTGACTTCAGATTGCGCGAGATTGGACTGCACAACAGAGTGCCTGGCCGATTGTGCTGCATGTACAGCTGTCCTCGAGCGCCGTGCTACACAAGAAACGAACAGTCTCCTTGTTTTCCGTGCTGTCAGTAGGGGTGAGCATCGGTTCGGTTCGGTCCGAACCGAACCGAAAAAATTAAAACCGAACTCAAAACCGAACCGACCAAATCAAAACCGAACCGAACTGAATTGGTTCAGAACCGAACCTGAACCGAACCGAATTGGTTCGGTTCGGTTCATCGGTTTTTCGGTTTTATATATATATATATATATATATATATATATATATATATATATATATATATATATATAAACCGGTTTTAAAGTTCGGTTTTCGGTTCGGTTCGAAAACCGAACCCAAAAACCGAAAACCAACCGAAAATCCAAAAAAACCGAACCTCTAAACCGACAACCGAACCGTTAAAAAAAAACCGAACCGAAACCTTATTTCGGTTCGGTTCGGATCGGTTTTCGGTTTTAAACCGAGTTTTGCTCACCCCTAGCTGTCAGTTGTCAGAAGATCTGATTCTGTCAGATAATGATGATATTTGCCACGTCAGCTTGCGCGCTTGAGAGTGTGCGCAGTCCAGTATGCGCAATCTGGATAGTGCGCAATCTGACTTCTGCACAGTTCATTTGAAAGATATATTTCTTGATTTTCATGACTTTGTTGATGGGTGCAACTTGATTTTTTAGGACCTACAAACATATATACTTGGTTGCGTTGTTGAGAGATGCACATGGGGTGGTGACCCTAAGGAGGGAACCATGTGGGTGATTTTACTAGGAGGTAAGAATAAGGCTCCAAAGATTAAGCATTAATGCTTTTGTCATTCTCTTGGATTAATTCCATCTGGAGCTAAGCCCCAAAGGGGCTTAGCGACTCGGACTCGGACTCGGACTCGAGCTCATGGACTCGCACCGGGCTGACTGTACAGACTACAAGTCAGTTATGGAAAGATTGATTCAATGTGATTAATTCAGATCCACTTTTTGTGGAATTTAATTCAATCTTTCCATAAGATTTGAATTAATTTCGTTGCCATCTTTGTGGGATTTAATTCAATCTTTCCATAAGATTTGAATTAATTTCGTTGCTATCTTTGTGGGATTTGAATTAATTTTGTTACCATCTTTGTGGGATTTGATTCAATCTTTTCATAAGATTTGAATTAATTTCGTTGTCATCTTTGTGGGACTTAATTTAATCTTTTCATAAGATTTGAATTAATTTCATTGCTATCTTTATGGGATTTAATTCAATCTTTCATAACTGAAAAGGCGGTTAGGGTTTCCACCCTCTCCCTATATATACTCTCTTCTGGCCTCCTTTGTGGGAGACTACGAATTTTATAAGTCAGAAAAAAGAGAGAAAGAGAGGGAGTTGCTGCCGCCATTGCAAGTCCATCCGAGGAGTCAGAACAGAGGTGACTTCGAGCGTTCCACAAGTTCTTCAACTTGCTGGTTCCTAGAAGCAATTCGTGTGGGGCGAATCTTGTTTTGAGCAATGGTGTTTTGACACCCCAGCAACTTTTCTTTATCTCATCTTTTTCTACATTATTGTAACTCGTTCTGTCTCAATTGCAACACGTTTACAAGGAAGAACGAGAGATCTTCTCTTCTCTATTTTCCTCCTTTATATCGTAATCTGGCTATTTGGTTTTTTGCATCATCGTAGATCTTGAGTTTGATCACTGCAAAGTTTTTTGTGTGACATCTCATATCTCGATTGCATCAGTTTTCCATCTTTGGTCAAGCCCTGAGACTAACAATGCAAAGCTGGAAGACCAAAAAAGAACCGTGTTATGGCGAAGGATCAATCTTCAAGAGATCTCCGATACAGTAATTGTAATGGTTTAGGGCACAATAGAAGGAGTTGTACAAATCAACCAAGAGAATGAAAAGGAAACATCATGCGAAGTAACTGTAATAGTTTGTCAAAGAAAAGTGACTTTTATATAAATGAAAACAAAACATCATACAAGTACAAAATATTCATCTATCTTTCTTGTCTATCTAATTTCTAATAGTCCGGACGATCAACTTCTCTGAGATTGAGTCGGGCTCTCCTTCGCATCATATTCTCCGGGGGTGTATCATCACCTTCGCCTTGGATATTCTCTGAGATTGAGTCGGGCTCTCTTTTACCATATCCGATGAGTCGGAAAACAAAACTGCATTAATAAGGCCTAGTAAATAGGCTCTGGTGCAAGCAATGACCTGAACATATTATATAAACTAAACTGATATATAATTTATAAATATTAACCATAAATGTAATACTTATCCGTTCCTCATCAACTGAGATTTCTTCGTCACTAATACGATCTATGTGCATAAAATTCTGACGGAGCCATGTATACGACACTAAGCTTTTGCCTTTCAATTTTGGTGCCTCCACACCTAGGTACTCCATAATTGCTGTCTCAGCAGGAAATGACTCATCAAATATTATAGGTTCACCTATAATAGGTAGACCTAATTGCAACATCTTTAAGAACAATAGTTATTTCGCCGAAAGGTAGCTGGAACGTATTTCGTCCGGGCCACTAGCACTCTACTAGACTGAGGATCAAGTCTTTATCGTGACGTAGAAAACGTATTTGATCAATGTACTGGAAACCAAATACGTGTAACAAAGCTTCTTGGTCACTAGTCAACTTCCAAAATCAAGTTGTCCCTCATAGCGCCATTTATTGTGTTCTCGACACCGCACTTCCCTTTTATAATCACATAGCTATATATAAAACATAGGAACTATGTTATTACTAAACATATAAAATATAAATTTTATTGACTAACAATTAAAATTTAATATACCTCTCCAGTAAATATCAGACTACATATGTGCGACTCGCGCTGCTGCTTAATCAATTCTGTAGTTGGCCCTCTGGTATACGACCATCGTTTTGGCTAGCCATATGTCGCTTCCCGTTTTCGGGATACGTATTTTTAATACGTATACTACTTGACTGTATTTATTTAGTATTTATCATGCATTTATTTTGTATTTAATTCCTTTAATTACATGCTAAATATTTTTTTGTATTTTATTTTCTACTTTTGCTTAGCTCTTAGTTTATTTTGGTTCATGTTGAACCAACTTGGTTTGGCTTGGTTCATCATGATAAGGGGTGGATGGCCTAGATTGTATGGGAAGAAATGGGTGGTGGAGATCAAACTTGACTTGATATTTATACACGTTTTCTTTTCTCTCCTCACAAACTTTTATTTCATTCCCACCACCAAAATCCTAACCCAATTTGGAGAGACAAGTACATCTTGCACACCATGATGGATTTCATGCATTTATATTTATTTTTAGTCCATGTTGTTCCTCTCCTCTTTCTCTACGAGTTTAGGTCTTGAAGTTTTTGATTTCCATGGATGGTTGTGTGTAGATCTGGATTTTAAGTTTCAGATTTTATGGGTTTTCCTTGGTTTTGATCTATCAAACTAGCTTGTTTTCAAAATCTAGTTGTTCCATGTGGTAGAGCATTTCATTTTACCTAAATTTGACCTTTGAAAAGTTAGATTTTATTTTGTTCTGGCCGAGTTGTGCAAGTTTGAAGTTCATGGGTTCCTTGGCCATCTTTCTCAGATTTTTGAGAAGATGAGTCTGGCCGCATGCAGTCTGGCCACATGCAGTCTTTGGCCGCATGAGTCGGGCCGCATGCAGTCTTTGGCCACATGAGTCTGGCCGCATGTAGTCTTTGGCCGCATGAGTCTGGCCATATGAGTCTGGCCGCATGCAGTCTTTGGCTGCATGAGTCCTGCGGACCGTATGAGTTCCTGGCCCCTTTGGTCCTGCGGACCTGTAAGCCCCCTGAATTTCAGGGTTTATTTTTTATTTTTCTGAATGAATTGTTTTCAATAAATATATTATTATTTAAATGTTTAGATCATTAATGTACCTTTCCATAACTTTGACTTCTGGAGCGTCAGGGATGCCAATCTCTGGAAACTCTCTTCACGAGTTTTGAAGTAGACAAGATTATCTTCGTTTTGATATATCGTGTCCTACTTGAACTTGTTCCCTTGTGCTCTTTTTGTATCGTGCAACTTCGGGTCAACTTAGACCGATTAATCGTTGAATAATTATTCCCACTTTTATTTTTGATCATCGTTTGCACGTTGTCGTTGCTTTTAATTTAGGAGCGCCAGATCAGCCATTTTCTCAGAACCAACTTCTCATAAATGATCTACTCGAGACGCTCTCCACCCATGACCTTCGTGTCCCACTCAGACACTCCATTTTGTGCTCCATTTTCTTCGCACAACTTCCGGGTCAATTTAGGCCGATTTATTTTCTACCATGAAATCCGATTTAATTTCCAATTTAATTTCCGGGCCCGACATCGGTCCAATCCAGTCGACCCAAAGTATGGACGTGGCCCATATGAAGCCTACTCCCCGCCTGCAACTTGTATCCCATTTATTGGAGTCCCCGTATATTATTTATTTACCCATGATTATAAATCCCTATTTTTAATTTAATTATCGCCCCCGGTTCGATTTCGACCCGACCCGGCTCGACCGAACCCGAACCCAAGCTCCACGTTGCCCTCTCATGACTGCCCAAATACCCTACACAATATTTCTCTTTTTCCTATTTTGGAAATATCTCTTCCTCTCTCTCTACTTTATTAATATCTTAAATATCATATATATATATATATATTATATATAAACATCTCACCCTCTCTCTTCTATTATTTGGAACTCACACCTCACCCCCTCACCTCACCTCACAGTAGGAACACTCCCCCCCCAAGCTTCAGCCGACCTCTATCTCTCCCTCTCTCTAAATATCTCTCACTCTCTTTCTTCCTATAATAATATACACACACACACACTTATCTCTCTCTCTCTCACTCTCTTTATTCACTCTCACACATACAAACAAACCACACACCACCACCACAGCCAACAGCAACACTCCTCCCTCCGGCGTGGCCGACGCCGTCGACCACCCCCCCTGGCCGTCGGTCACCACCAGCCACCTCTCCTCCTTCTTCTTCTTCACCACCATCACCTTCACCATCACCATCATCACCTCCACCACCATTAACCACCACCACCTCCACCACCCGCGTGGCCACCCGAACCACCGCCCCCGTACGACCTCCGCCGCCGCGCCAGGCCGGCGACCACCCCCGCGCGAGGCAGCGCAGCCGCAGCAGTAGCATGCAGCAGCGACATGCATGCGCGCGCGCGCGCAAACGCGTGCTGTCGCCGCCGTGCGCCACCACGTGGCCGGCGTGCACCCCCGACCACTCCCCCTCGTTCCGGCGACCCCCGGCGAACTCCCCGTGGCCGCCTCCGTCGTCTCCGACGCGGGAAATAGGCGATTCGTGCATTTACGTCGAAATCCCGTCGTGACGCGCGAGTTTGGAACTCAGAATTCGCGCTCCATCGTAGCAAGTTGGTGCACTTTTTTCGGGAGATCTGACCGTTGGATCGGCGAACTCCTTGCTCCGTCGTAATCTCGGTATATCCATCTTCACTCCTGTCAATTTTTGTCCGTTAATTTTATCATTTGATACCTCAAAACTGGCCACCAAGTTGAACTGTTTTTGGACAGTTTCGTGGAGCCGACTTCGTCAGCTCGTAACTTCGCCGTCGCAGCTCCGTTTTGTGCACCGTCAGTTTCGGTGCACAGCTGGTATAACCATCTTCCTGTCTCCTTTAGATTTCATTTCATTTTAAGCACGTTTGGTCGGTTGAATTCGACGCCAAAGTTGGCCGTCCGAATTCTTTAATTTGTACTTGTAAAATTCCATTTTTTAACCCAGGACTCCGGATTCAATTTCTGACACCACCAGTAGACTCGTGGCGTCGTTCTGGCATGTTTTCATGTAAAATTTGCTTGATTTGGAGAACGTGGGCCCTGGCACGTATTTCGGTGCAAAGCGGATCCCATTTTTCGGGTCAACGGGTCACTTTGAGATCGACTCATCGGAATCCAATTCCGGATATACCGTTGAGTTCGTATCATCATTCTGGACTCGTTGACATATAATTTGCTGAGTTTTGAAGACATTTGCTCCGGCACGCATTTTCGTGCAAATCGGATACCAAATGTCGCGTCAACGTATCATTTTGAGATCGGCACATCGGAATTCCATTTTGGACATACCGTTGGGTTCGTATCATCATTCTGGATTCGTGGACATATAATTTGCTAGGTTTTGTAGACTTCTATCCCGACACGCTTTTCGGTGCAAAGTGTGTCCAACGGCGGACATCATCTTGACCCAAAATTACCGTTTTGCCCCTGTGTCCAAATTGGACTTATGGATAGGCTATCCTAGCTGATTTGACCGTTCTGGACACGTTGGTGATATTTATTTTATCATCCGACAACATCTGTAGATTTTGATTATGTATTATCCTTAATTTATAATTAATTATTTTTCTAGATATTGTTACTTTCTGGTTTTGAATTTTTATATATATTTTAATTGCTGTAAAAATCTTGGAAAAATGGTATTTAAATACTATGTTAATTTAGATAATTTATTATAGTTTTTCTAGCATTTATTAAGTGCTTTTGGTATTTTATAAAAATGGGAAAACAGAACTTATTTTCAATATATTTATGTTTGCTGATTTTTAATAAATATTTATGAGGGTTTATAAATCCCAGAAAAATTAGTATAAATTTTTATAATTAACAAGGATTATTTTGGTACTTTATTTTATATATATTTAAGCTTTTTGTCTATCTCTAAAATTGTTGGAACTTAGTGTACCGTTTGATTTATTTATTGAGTAGTTACAACTTGCAAGTTTTGCGTTGATTTGAGTTGTTATAGTATTGGACCTCACCCCGCACTAGTGTAAAGACCCTAGAGAGTTAGTTTGTGTATAGTGGCACTCCACATTAGACTTTTATGCTAGGTCTCCACTTGGCTAGTATCCAGTTAGGAGTCGTGTCACACCACTAGTATATTGTTGATCATAGCTTAGAACTGAGTTTGTATGTCATTATTGACAGGACACCGGACATCTATATCTTCGTACTAGTATTCTTGCTTTGCTCGAGGCAAGTACATCTACACACTCATTTACTGTCTTTTAATGCTAGAACATGTATTAACCCTGTTAAAATACTGCTTCTGAATAACTGCAAGTTAAACCTTCACATGTTACATTAATTTGGTCCCTACCATGCTTAGGATAGTTCTTATATCTTCACATGTTTCATACTGGATCTCGGTACATGTTTCACTATGCTTTACACTGCTCTGAGTATTCACGAGTTTTGTACTGCTCCCAGTACCTGCCATGCTTATATTACTCCCAGTATCTCTTACATGTTTTTACTGTTCTCGTATCTCTCACATGATAGAATATGGGTTATGGGGAAACTGATAGTTGAGTACGTGATCATGCCCCCCCTACTCGTACGTACGTACCGAGCAAGGTTGACATTTTATGTATACCTTGTCGTAGGCTCATCAGCTGTATTTGTACGTATGTACATCTATCGCTTGTTTTACTTGTACGTATGTACATTTTATTTACATTGTACCTCGGTACATTGTACATCTATTGACCGATCACGTACTTGCTACAGTTTTAAACATTACATATACATCTGTCTTTATGACATATGTATCCTTGCCATGATAGATTATGAGATATACCATGATTCCGGATATGCCATGTTTCCTGTGTTACTATGATATTGTGATCCCAGTTGTACCATGAGGCCATGTTTTTCAGTATTTCCTATTTTATAGACTTATCACACCATGATTCTTGTTGTACATCTCTTTCATTATATGTTCAGTACTTTAGTTGTAGAGGTTGTACTTGCTCCCGTCCTGACAGGATAACGTTGTAGGTATACTTTTCGAGAAGGAAACGCTATGTGTTACATATTATGGTACTGCATTGAGGACCTGGCCTTAGCTCCAGAAGAGGCCCCAGCGGGGAACCTTGCTTAGTTATCTTTCATGTGTTTAGTAGACTTAGACTTTGTCTGTTCTTATATTTGGATACTGGACTTTGTCTCCAGTTAGATACTTTGGTTATGTATTATTAAATCTGTGTTTGTTTACCTTCGCTTATAGATGCTGTGTTGTGATGAACCTTAAATGTGATTTTAGAACTGTTAGCTGCTTAGATCTTTTATTGTTTATTCTAGAACAGCTTACTGCGCTTTAACCAAGCGTAGGCTGGACATGGCTCGGCCCGGCCCAACAATTTGGGTAACGGGTCGTGACAGGACCGCATGAGTCCCGCAACCGCATGATAAAATCGCGTCATCTGTCTTATCTCGCACGATTCGTCGAATTCGAGCGTTCGTCTTATCTCGCACATTTTGTTGGATTATGCCACTTGATGCATGTTAGTATTTAACATATATTATTGTGTGGAGTGTACCCCGAGTCTTGATTGGCTTGTGGGCATCCTGTATTACTGGTACTTAACCCTGAGAGTTATAGACTCGACCATACTAAATACTAGTTTGACTTTCATGCCTTGTCACGAATTGACATTGATTGTTACCTTGACTAATTGATTGATCATGCATTCCTAGTTGGAACTAAAAGACTGGCTAGTCGCCTTATTAAATTGAATGAGACACGTTCATGTATGAACCATGAACCATTGCGATCGACTAGCCGATCCTGAACATTGGCATATGGACATGTGCTGACTTCAACTTCTTTCTACAAAAGCAGCAGGTGTACCTTACAGTCAAGGCATGATTATCCCGTGGCTAGGTTTGATTGTTGCATTACGCTATGTAAGATCTACAACCTAACCGCACGAGCATCATTGTAGAGTTATGCATATCGTACTCTGTACGGAAGCACTCATTCAGAATGATAATGATCCACGACATAAGATTTCAATTAACGTAGGGACTATTAAGTTAAATAAAATAGCTATTGCATGGAGAGAATAGATTCCCGAGTTCTTATATGACAGCCATCTTAGGACAATTAGTTCCCCGACATGCCGGCTGGTTCCCACGGACACTACAAATCTGCCACACGGGCAGGAGTGGTATCTGTTTATAGTTTTCTGTATATTGATGACGGACGTCCCGCTGGGACACGTCTAATTCATGATTGGCACAATTGATTATTGGATAGACTAGCCTTGCTCGTATATAGTAAGAACTGAGGAATCCCTTATTGTATATTTCCAGGACAACTTGGAACTTACAGTTAGCAAGCCGTAGTAGTTGTATTGTCGTTTAAATCGATTTGTTTGTGTATTGTACCTACTTTGTTAACTACTGAGATGATCAGAATGTCAGGACATGACGGGTCAACTTCTGTCCTTGTTTGGTTGGGAAGTTGGCTTGAAGTGTCGTAATGTTGTGTGAATCCCAGTAGCAAGCAGAGACTTATTTATCATATTTTTAACTCTTATCATTGGTTCTAATTCTTCATGTCGTGCTCCCTTGTGGTACTTGCTATTTGAGGTCTAACCTCTCTGGTTTTGCATGGCCAGATTTAGAGCCAGCTCCCGAGGACTCAGCTTACTTCCACTCCCAAGATGGTCAATACTAGAGGGATGATCGCCGGAGGACACGAGTGGGTTCCTTGCTCCCCTGCTCGTTTTGCTACTTACTTTACTTTTGTCGCTTGGCACCGACATGTTAGTCGGACTGTCTTGCACTTACTTTTACATAATTGTAACTAAGTCAGACTGCAGCTGATAACGATTGTTATACCTTCTTATATCATCTGGCTATGTTTTGTAAAGCCAGATCTCAAGAACATTTTAACTGAGCATTTGGAAAGCCGTACTGCTTATTCTTACATGTTCTCTACTTACTGCTTTTCATTGAATGATTGGGACAATAGAGGTTAAGTAAACCTAGTGAGACTTGTATGTAGTATGTACCCCTTTGTCTTGTAGATAGCATTGATCGTATTATACGGTATTCATCTACCCGTAATACGTAGCTGGCTAAGTCATTCCCCCACTCTCCAGTATTCTGGATCTGAGGCGTGACAAGGTTTTAGTGGTGGCCCATGCAGGTCTGATTTCAGACTTGTGGGGTGTTTTGATTTATAGGATGTCTCAATCACACATGTTTTCCCTTGATCTCATGATTCATTACTCTCAACCCTAGCTTGACATTCCGGTATCCTTTGTCTTTATTGATCTTTTATGTCCGATCGTTTGATTGTTCACTTGTCCCTTTTCTTAGGGGCTCATCGTCCGCATTTGTCAGAGCTAGACATCAACAACAAGGGCAACACGAACAACATGACCATGTTGGTCAGCAACAAAGGCCAGTACTACCTCGAGAGGACATCCAAGAAGAGGTGATAGTGGAACCAACAGCTGGACCGCAGTATCCGGAGGTTCCAACACCATCAACAGTTCCACCTACCCCTATGGCAGTAGAAACACCAGCCCTTCTGGAAATCCTAAGAGGGATGATGGCTACTCAGCAATATCAGATGTTAGCCCAGCAACACATGCACACTCAGCTGCAAGAGCAGAATGTATTACTCAACTAAGGATTGCAGACGGCTTTGGAAAGAGGAGTGAGGACTGATTCAGGGGCGTCAACCAGATTCTGCAAGTACAACTCCTGTCGTTTCGAAGGCACAAAAGATGCTATTTCAGCGGATGCATGGCTTAAGGACATCGAGGCTATTCTGACAGCGGCTAAGGTTCCCGTGGTAGAACGAGTGGATCAAGTGAAGTTGTTACTTCAGGACCTCATACGTGATTGGTGGGAATCAGAAGAAGTGGACATCAGACGTCCTATTACTTGGAATAATTTTACCGCGAGATTCAAGATGAAGTACTATGGAGTTGTGGCACAGTTCGAGCTACAACAGAAGTTTATCAACCTCAAGCAGGCTGGCAAAACAATGGATGCTTATGCAGCAGAGTTCTGCAGACTGAGTAGGTTCGCCCCGGATATGGTAGCAACGGAGAGCCAGAGGGCTATGAGGTTTCAGCAAGGGTTTCATCTTGAACTCTTACAATTGATAGAGGGACACAACTACCAGACTTTCGATGATGTATTGACGACAACCCGGAGGCATGAGATCACCATCCAGAGGATCACATCAAGGACTGTAGGTCAGAAGAGGTCTCACAATCAGATTGAAGGAGGAGGGGAGCAGCGCCCTGAATAATAGTACAATCTCCTAGCATTCGTATTCACGATGTGGCAATACAAGGGCCAGCACCACCAACAAGACAACAACAACAATAACAACAGAGGAAGAACCAGCAACCCCCAGTGGGATGCACCTATTGTGGAAAGGCAGGGCACACTAGAGGTGTATGTCAGGCATTGAACGGACAGTGTTTGATATGTGAAAGTCCAGATCATCGGGTTTCCACCTGTCCCATGAATTCGAGGTCAGGAGGACCAGTGCAACAATTTCCTGTACTGCCAGCACCAGGGGCAGGCCAGTATCAAGGACCAACGGTAGCAGTAAGACCATTGGCACAACATTCGTTGATGTCGCAGGCTCAGATGTTTCGACAGCAGGGACCGCCGATGCAGCAACAACAACAAAGACCACCCAACATCACCAAGATAGGGGCCAGCGGCAACACCAGGCTAGGCCGCAGCATAGGAACCAACAAGGAGGCCGAGGACAGGCATCCAATCTGTCCTTGGAATAGGCATTAGCATCGGAAGATATTGTGGTAGGTAACATTCTCGTCGCCTCATATCCCGCAGTAGCATTGTTTGATTCAGGAGCATCACACTCATTTATATATGCATGATTTGCGACACGACTAGGAATAGAATTCGAGGCATTGCCAGAGAGGCTGAATATACTCACTGGTAATGGGCTCATAGGAGTTAGTAAAGTTATTCTAGCGTGTCGCATTGTAGTGTGCGGGCGTTTCTTACCCACCAAGTTGATGAGTTTCCTGTTGGTAATTTCAACGTTATCTTGGGCATGGACTGGCTGAAAGACAGTCATGCGATAATAGATTATCGTAGAGGGAGTGTATCTTTTAGTATTCCGGGCATGAAGTGGTTTACCTTAGTCAGGTCAGAGACAGACCAACATAAACAAAGAGTAGTAACGGTAATGGAAGAAGTTCAAGTCCCAAAGGTAGTTGAAGAGTTCCTTGACGTATTTTTCGAAGAACTTCTAGGTCTACCACCTGTTAGAGATATTGAGTTCAGTATAGAATTGGCACATGGAACTAAACCGATATCGGATCGAGTTTACAGAATATCAGATTCAGAGCAGGCCAAAGTGTATCAGCACATAGAGGAACTGAAGGCGAAGAAGTTCATTCGAGACAGTGAATCACCATGGGCAACACCAATGGTACTTGTAGGAAAGAAGGATGGGTCATCAAGATTGTGCATTGACTATAGAAAGCTCAACGCGACAACAGTAAAGAACAAGTACCCACTACCAAGGATCGACGACTTGTTTGATCAGTTGAGTAGAACAAGAGTTTTCTCCAAGATAGATCTTCGGTCAGGATATCATCAAGTTAGAGTTCGAG
Organism: Iris pallida; assembly: GCA_029216955.1. NCBI lineage: Eukaryota > Viridiplantae > Streptophyta > Magnoliopsida > Asparagales > Iridaceae > Iris > Iris pallida. The sequence goes on from JANAVB010034019.1 coordinate 4,965,719, forward strand.
AAGAGGATATTCCCAAAACGGCATTCATGTCAAAGTACGGGCATTATGAATTCTTAGTTATGTCGTTTGGTTTGACCAATGCTCCAGCAATATTTATGGATTTGATGAACCGCATCTTTATGTCATACTTAGATCAATTTGTCGTTGTATTCCTCGACGACATTCTCGTATACTCAGCTAGTGAAGAAGAGCATGAAGATCACCTCAAAAAAGTGTTACAGGTTCTGAGAGAGAACCAGTTGTAAGCCAAGGTCAACAAGTGTGAGTTTTGGATGGATCATATTTCATTCTTGGGGCACATCATATCAGGGGCTAGAGTAGCAGTGGATCCCAAGAAAGTAGAAGTAGTAAAAAGTTGGCCAATGCCTAGGACCGTAGCAGATATGTGAAGTTTCTTGGGATTGGCAGGATATTACAGAAGGTTCGTATCAGACTTTGTAAGACTCTCAGCACCCATGACCCGCTTGACACGAAAGGATGTGCCATTTGTCTGGCCGACAGAGTATCAGGCATCATTTGAGAATTTGAAGCAGAAGTTGATCTCGACACCTATTCTTACATTACCAGTTGGACCTGGAGGTTTTACTGTATATTATGACGCGTCAGAAAAGGGACTTGGGTGTGTCCTAATGCAATATGAGAAGGTGATAACGTACGCATCTAGGCAACTTCAAGACCACGAGAAGAATTATCCGACTCATGACTTAGAGTTGGCAGTAGTAGTATTTGCTTTGAAGCTATGGAGGCATTACTCGTACGGTGATCGGGTGGACATGTACACAGACCACAAAAGTCTGAAGTACATCTTTACTCAGAAGGAACTGAACATGAGACAGAGAAGATGGTTAGAGTTGATCAAGGATTACGATGTAGAGCTTCAGTATCATCCAGGCAAGACAAATGTGGTAGCAAACGCTCTTAGCAAGAGAGGCGACGCATTTATGTTGACATCACAAAAACATATTTTAGAAGATCTTCGAGAGATGGACATCGAGGTTATACTTCCTAGTGATATAGGAATTCTGGTAAGTTTACGAGTTCAATCCGACTTGGTAGACAGGATCAAGGCAGCTCAGACATAGGACCCAAGGATTCAGAAGCTTAGAACAGAATATGAGTCAGGACTCAAGAAGGAGATAAAAATTCACGAAGATGGAATACTTAGATTTGGATCACGTCTATGTGTGCCAAGTGGAGATATCAGACATGAGGTTATGTCAGAAGCCCACAGTTCTCAGTATTCTATACACCCCGGAGGGACCAAAATGTACAAAGATATCAAGCAGCACTTCTGGTGGAACGGAATGAAGAGGGAGATAGCTAAATTGTTTCCCGTTGTTTAATATGTCAGCAAGTGAGGGAAGAACAACAGAGGCCAGCTGGATTATTACAACCGCTTTCTATCCCGGAATGGAAGTGGGAGCATATCATAATGGACTTTGTGACCGGTTTACCGAGATCACCAAGTGGCAAGGATGCTATTTGGGTGATAGTGGATCGGCTTACGAAGGTGACACATTTTCTTTCTTTTAGAGTAGGGCAATCTACAGAAAAGTTGGTAGAGTTGTATATGCAGCAGATAGTCAGGCAACATGGGGTCCCTGTAAGTATTGTGTCTGATAGAGATACTCATTTTACATCACATTTTTGGAAGAGTTTACATCAGAGCCTGGGTACCAAGTTAAGATTTAGTACGACTTACCACCCACAGATGGACGGGCAATCAGAAAGAATAATTCAGACTTTAGAAGATTTGTTATGAGCTTGCACCCTAGATTTTGGAGGATCATGGTAGAGTCACCTATACTTAGTCGAATTCTCGTACAACAACAATTATCAAGCCACTATTCAGATGGCGCCATTCGAAGCACTATACGGTAAGAAGTACAGGTCACCATTGGCATGGGATGATATCGGGGAGAGGAAGATGTTAGGCCCAGAGGTGATTGTTCAGACGGTTGAAGTGGTTAAGGGGATTAGAGAGCGACTTCGAGTTGTAAGATCGGCATCGTCATTGGGCAGACCAGCATCATAGACCGTTAGAATTTTCTGTTGGGGACCACGTGTTCTTACGGATCTCGCCTACTCGTGGGATCATTAGATTCGGTGTTCGCGGGAAGTTGAGTCCGCGATACGTGGGCCCATTTATTATCCTCAATAGGGTAAGCGATGTTGCTTATCGTTTGTCCCTTCCACCTTCATTACGAGAGGTACATGATGTGTTTTATGTATCTCAGTTGCGTAGGTATGTATCGGATCCAAGCCATATCCTCGATCATTCTGAGCTGGTTGTTGGTACCAACCTATCTTACGAGGAACATCATGTGTCCATTTTGGACCGAAGGGAGAAGATACTCAAGAACCGAACAATTAGCCTTGTCCGTGTTGTTTGGGATCATCACTCCTTAGGAGAGTCGACGTGGGAACGTGAGGATGATATTCGATCACTGTATTCGCACCTATTTGACTCATAAGGTATTTTTTTCCGTATACCTTGATTGTCTTGATTCCTCATGCTTATCACCCTATGGGTAGAAATTGTTTGATGTAGTAGATTGATAAATATAGATACATTACTTGCTATTAATATTGTAAGATGATTGCTTGCTTGCTAGAATTGCTTATAGTTGGATTACTCTAGCCCTAATGCTTCTAGCATGCTTGGATTTGAAATTTCGAGGACGAAATTTTTTTAAGGAGGGTAGAGATGTCACTCCCCGTTCCCGGGATATGTATTTTTAATACGTGTACTACTTGGCTGTATTTATCATACATTTATTCTATATTTAATTCCTTTAATTATATGCTAAATATTTTTCTGTATTTTATTTTCTGCTTTTGCTTAGCTCTTGATTTATTTTGGTTCATGTTGAACCAACTTGGTTTGGCTTGGTTCATCATGATAAGGGGTGGATGGCCTAGATTGTATGGGAAGGAATGGGTGGTGGAGATCAAACTTGACTTGATATTTATACACCTTTTTTTTCTCGCTTCTCACAAACTTTTATTTCATTCCCTCCACCAAAACCCTAACCCAATTTGGAGAGGCAAGTACATCTTGCACACCATGAAGGATTTTATGCATCCCTATTTATTTTTAGTCCATGTTGTTCCTCTTCTCTTTCTCTACGAGTTTAGGTCTTGAAGTTTTTGATTTCCATAGATGGTTATGTGTAGATCTAGATTTTAAGTTTCAGATTTTATGAGTTTTCCTTGGTTTTGATCTATCAAACTTGCTTGTTTTCAAAATCTAGTCGTTCCATGTGGTAGAGCATTTCATTTTACCCAAATTTGACCTTTAAAAAGTTAGATTTCGTTTTGTTCTGGCCGAGTTGTGCAAATTTTCTTGGGTTCCTTGGCCATCTTTTTCAGTTTTTGGAGAAGATGAGTTTGGACGCATGCAGTCTTTGGCTGCATGAGTCTGGCCGCATGAGTCTGGCCACATGCAGTCTTTGGCCGCATGAGTCTGGTCGCATGAGTCTGGCCGCATGCAGTCTTTAGCCGCATGAGTTTGGCCACATGAGTCTGGCCGCATGAGTTCATGGCCCCTTTGGTTCTGCGGACCGCTTGCTCCTGTGGACCGCATGCGTCCTGTGGACCGTATGAGTCCCGCAACCGCATGATAAAATCGCGCCATCTGTCTTATCCCGCGTGATTCGCCGAATTCGAGCGTTCTGTCTTATCTCGCACATTTTGCTGGATTGTGCAACTTGATGCATGTTAGTATTTAATATATATTGTTGTGTGGAGTGTGCCCCATGTCTTGATTGGCTTGTGGGCATCCTGTATCACTGGTACTTAACCCTGAGAGTTATAGACTCGACTATACTAAATACTAGTTTGACTTTCATACCTTATCACGAATTGACATTGATTGTTACCTTGACTAAATGATTGATCATGCGTTCCTAGTTGGAACTAAAAGACTGGCTAGTCGTCTTATTGAATTGAATGAGACACGTTCATGTATGAACATGAACCATTGCGATCGACTAGCCGATCCCGAACATTGGCATATGGACACGTGCTGACTTCAACTTCTTTCTACAAAAGCAGCAGGTGTACCTTACAGTCAAGGCATGATTATCTCATGGCTAGGTTTGATTGTTGAATTACGCTATGTAAGATCTACAACCTAACCGTACGGGCATTGTTGTAGAGTTATGCATATCGTACTCTGTAAGGAAGTACTCATTCAGAATGATCATGATCCATGACATTAGATTTCAATTAACGTAGGGACTATTAAGTTAAATAAAATAACTATTGCATGGAGAGAATAGATTCCCGAGTTCTTACATGACAGCCATCTTAGGACAATTAGTGCCCCGACATGCCGGCTGGTTCCCACGGATACTGCAAATCTGCCACAAGGGCAGGGAGCGGTCCGCAGGACTCATGCGGCCAAACTCATGCGTCCAGACTCATGCGGCCAGACTCATGCGGCCAAAGACTGCATGCGGCCAGACCCATGCGGCCAGACTCATGCGGCCAAAGATTGCATGCGGTCAGACTGCATGTGGCCAGACTCATCTTGTCGGAGGAGAAAATGAGGAGGACATCTACCGACCCAACGTCCCCGGAGGAGAAAATAAGGATATCGTCAGCAAATTCCATGTGGGTAATAATCGGACAGCCGCTGGCATTGTGATAGTGCTGGAAGTTGGTAGTGCATGCCATCTTATTAAGGTTCCTGCTCAAGGCATCCGCCGCAATAATGAATATGGTGGATGATAGAGGATCTCCTTGCCTTACCCTGCGACTCGATTTAAAGAAGCTGTCGGCCTGACCGTTGATCACCGTAGAAAACCACGAGTTGCTGATCGATCTCCACACGATGTTAGTCCAGGTTTCGGAGAATCCAAAAGCTCTGAATACCCAGATCACGAATTGCCAATCCAGCCTGTCATACGCTTTCTCCATATCCAATTTGATAGCTATATTGCCCCCTCTTGCCGGAAACTTCATACAGGTGATTAACTCTTGAGCCAGCATGATATTATCCTGGATATTTTTGCCGCGGACAAAACCACTCTACTCCTCGGAGATGATCTTGGAGAGGATACCGGATATGCGGGAGGCAACGATCTTGGATATGATCTTGTTGGTGAAGGTGCAAATATCACGACCCGCACCCGCTTTTCGGATACGAGACGTGTCCAAGCCAGCCTACGCCACAGAGTCGGCGGTAGAACGCTGTCACGGCAAAGATGCTCAAAATCATAAAATATAATATTTATTGCTCATTCACATTTCTAAATTGATTACAACTTTTACAACATTTATATTTAAAGAAAATATAAGGTTCTTAAAATTAATGATAATGATGCCACTTCTATCTAATTTATAGGTTTCTGCCTGCAAGTACACCTGTATCTTCCTATGCTAACTGAAGCCATGGCTAAACCTGAAAAATATTGGTTTCCAGTTAAGAATAGAACAAGCACACAAACCGACGGCAATACGAAAACACAATAGAATTTACAAAACATGAAAATAACATATGTGAGATAAAAACTACAAAGTAACTGATGTTATGGCAAGCGGTGAAAAAACAAGAAACAAATCAAAGACAACTATCTATGTGTTTTGAAATATCAGTTTCGACATGTGAACGACTAGGGGGTAAATCCGGCACCCTGTACGTGTCGTGTGCAGCTGCTATTCTCCACGAAAGACACGGGGGATAGTTCTGGGTAGTCCACATGTCTACTAAGATATTTCCCCTCCCGACTAGTACTCATGGACTCGAACAAGTCACGAAACACGAAAACATGATAATCACGAAATATAGTAAGTAGAGATCCATGATACTAATTTTCGTGTGACGAGCGTGTCAACAAGCAGCAAGACATATGTATAAACAGAAAATGTATAAACAACTATGAATCAAAAAGTAATCAGAAAGTGCACTTGCCTGGGGTCCTTGCTGGTGAAACCGACAATCCCGTTGAGTTCAATTAGCTACTATCAATAAGAAGTGGTCCGTTTTGGCAAGAAAATAAGGATACAATTAGTTTAGCCATGGTCATAACATTCTAGTTTAAGAAAGAGTTGTTTTAGAGAAAGGGTAACAATATAATTATTTTAGGAAGCCTTATAAAACCTAATTAGAAACACAAATTACTAGTCAAAATAATATTCAATTTTTCGAAGGTGTTTGTAAACTCATTTATGAAATCTTATTAGGAAAATATTCTTAGCTACTTAGAAATGGCGTAAATGTTACAACCTATTTAAGTATGTCTCTCTCTTAGAAATAGGATTTAAAATAATATTTATATAGTTTTTAGATGACATAATCAATGTGAAAGTCAAATAGCTTATGTAGTCTCAAAGCTCAGAGTACATGCATAGGTTAAATCCAAACTAATAGCCCCAAAATAATATAAATAAAATATAACTAAATATTTTAGTCCCAAATTATCAAAATGACATTCATACTTATAAATATTTAACCCAAATATTTGCGGGCCCAAAATAAATAGTTAACCAAAACTTTGATATATATAAAGGCCAAATGTAAAATAAAGCCCATTAATATACATTGACTAAGGCCCAAGGTAAACTTATACATTACTGTTAAAAGGTCTTATAAAGCCCAAATACTTACTTCTACATATATGATAGCCCAAATAGTTAAATAATTTATCTATAAATCCTTTCATAAAGATTTAATAAAATATACCATTATATTCAATATATATAAACAAGCCCAAATTTATTCCAAAATATATAGAAAGAAAGTAGAACACACACACACACACACACACACACACACACAAAACATATATATATATATATATATATATATATATATATATATATATATATATATATATATATATATATATATATATATACCCTAATCAACCCAAATATGTATAACAATAGATTAAAATCTATATATTTCCAAAAGCCCAAAATATACTAAAAGCTCTAATTTATTCCAAAAATTTACTATAATGGGCTTAAGGTCCAATTTAATTTATTTATAATACCAACTTCTTAAAACTCAACTATATAAGTAAAATTTTATATCCATGGGCTTAGGGCTCAAATCACCACATTATTAGTAAGGAGAGAGAGGGTCTCTCCAGAATCCTCTTGAAGAAGGGAAGGAAAAGGAAGGGAAGCGGCTCACCTGGCCGGAGTTCCATCGGCCACGGTGGCGGCGGGGGCACGGCACGGCGGTGTCCGTGCGGCTCTGTGCGTGCTCAGGATGGAGGCGGACGAGGCGGAGAGGAGCGAGGGAGTGCTGACCGGAGTTCGGCTTGGCCACACGATGCTGGCGGTCGGTAAGCGGTGACGCCAGCCCACCAGAGCTCGGGCGACGGCCGCGGTTGGACGTGGGCGGGACCAAACCTGGAGCAGAGGGGCTCCACCGTTCGACAGTGGCGCCGCTCGGCCACGGTGGCACGGCGTCCAGTCCCGTGCAGCGGGGAGGTGGCGGAGGTAAGTGGCGGGGGGGTGTTCGTTTAATTTGGTGGTGGTGGTGGTTGCGTGGCCGCGATGGTGGTAGTTTTTGTGATCGTGTCCCGGTATCGGACGCGGGAAAATTTTGTACTGTAATATTGTAATAGAATGGAAATGATGTGGTGAGCACTGACACGGACACGACGACACGATGTTGATGGTAATAATAGGAATGCTGGTGGTGATACTGGCTAGACAGGGTGGTCGCGGTTATGGTGGTGGGGATGAGTCTGGAAATCGGATGCTGGGGTTGGTTGCGGGGTCGATGGAGAAAGGTCGAGAAGGTGGTGTTGGCCTTTGTCAGGGCCTATGTAGTCGATGGAAGATCGAGCAGTAGGAGGAGATGGCCGGCTGTGGTGGTGGTTTCGTGAACTTTCTCGAGTTGTGCGAAAGCTCGTAAGGAGCTCTCCTTAAATAGGAGTTTCAACTCTAAGTTGGATAGGGATTAAATCCCTAGTTGATAAAGCCCTCCTTATATTTAAATCGAATAAACTTTAAAAACCATTTTTATCTAAATTATAAACATTAATAAGTTAAATGGATATTTGATAATATCAAATAATTCAAATTATATGAATATAAATATATAGCAATTAAATGATCAACACAATACTTTTAAGATTTATTTGAATGGATAAATAATTTAATTTAAATACATAGATAAGTCTCAAATGCTAAAAGTTCAATAGATTAAATCTTCCAACAGACTAAAATATTTAAAACAAATTAGTTTAATTTAATCTTACTCCAATCATGGATCATACTAAAGAAATTTGAAACTAATAATACTTAGTATTATCAAATAATTTAAAACATAATCAAATAATTTATAATGATTTTCCTTACGCTATTTGATGCCATCAATTAATTCGAAATCTCTGTTTCAAAAATATGGGCGAATCCTTTTATTCAAAAATAACTGTTTTTAGAAAAACCAACTTTCGAAAGATCAAAAATAATAGCAACCTATTTTATAATTCCAACATTGAAGAACAAGTATTTCTATAAAATTAAATTGTATTTTCAAGCCATAAATTTGGAACTAGTTTTTTTTTGAAGGAAAATATACTAGTAAAATAACTTTCATACGTTTCAAGGATAATATATTCCAAAATACGAAAAATAGAATAAGAATTTTAAAAAAATTTGGAAAGAGGGGTTACAACAAAGTCGGATTGGACGAAAATCACGGAATGTCTCAGGGTTCTCTTTCTTCGGGATGAGGATCAGGTTGGTGCTCGAGATGGCTCTTGGGTACATCACTCCTTGAAAGAAAGCTTTGACCGCTTCGTGGATATCCGTCTTGATGATGTCCCAACATGTGCAAAAAAATACTCCTGAAAACCGGTCTGGACCGGAAGCACTATGCTCGTCAAGGGCCCAGATGGCGTCTTTCACCTCTAGCTCTGACGGAGGAAATTCAAGCTGGATGTTATCGCCGTTGCTGATGAGGTGGGGAACCTCTCCAGGATGGTGTTGTCCCTGATGACCGTCTCTTTGGAGAACAGTTGGGAGAAGAACTCCTCCGCCGCCGCTTGGATACTCCTTTGGTCTTTGATGATGTTCTCGGAGTCGTCTACTATTTAGTGAAGGGTGAGTTTCTGTCTGCGACCATTGACGCATGTAGAAGCGTAAAAAGTGCTTCAAAGAAAGAGTCAAAGTGATAGATCATTCCACTCCAATTGAGCCACTTTACGCCGCAGAGAGGCTAAATACTTTACGCCCAAGACAAGGCTAATCACTTTACGCCTAAAGCAGGCAGATCATTTTACGCTCGGGTCTATACCCATGGTTTTACGCTAAGGACAGATCAGCCACTTTTACGCTGGACAAAGCTGTCAAATCTCGTATTTAATACAAACTCTGACATGGAGATATTAATGATGGCATATATCACAGAATTCAAAGGGATTTGTTTTTACACAGAGACCAATGTTGTCGTTTAGTGTGTGGATTGAGCTACTTTACGCTCACACTACGGCTTCTTTTACGCACGAAGATTATACGAGCCTTTACGCTCAACAGTCGACGTGTGCGTAAAGTCTATTTGAGCTGCTTTTACGCTCAAGGTTATTTAACAACCACTTTACGCGGGAAGTCTATGTCAGGGCTATTTTATGCCTAATCTACTGCTTTACGCTCAGAGTACATTAGGGTTATTTTTACGCCCTATTCTCCTCCACCAGTTTGGAACATGGTTTGCTTACGTGGCTTTCATGCCATTCTTCTCGAAGAACGTATGTACATGTATCCTATTCTTACTGAAATGATGGGACACGTATCAACATATACAGAGGATGGCTTCAGTCGTGGGTGGCAGTTGTTAGCGTAAAGATGGAACTTTTGCTGAGTTTTTATGCACAAAAGCCCAAGTCTATAAATAGACTTATTTTTCTGATAACAGAGGGACAGAGACATGAGAGAATACAGAGATCAGAACTTAGAGATTTTGATTCTCCAGAGCATTCTTCTTCAACCTTTCTTTCAGAACAGAGTGAAGCAAAGCAGGAAAGCATTCGGTCTCGCCATCAGTGCCCAAGTGTGTCGATACCTTTCTAGTGACTTAGTTCTTCCAGTTGTTCTACTTCAAGCAGTGATCTTCATCATCATCATATGGTCCAAGGAACAAAGTGATCATTTACGAATCAGACTTCCATAGCAATACTTTTCCAGAATCAAATTTGTACTTCTTGTACTTTTTTATTTTATTTTCAAAGGCCAATTTCTATTTTTGGCATTTTGTTAAGTGAAACAAAAATGGCGACTCTGCTGGGGACGACCTTCTCCTCTGACGAGAAGACAATTGCTCAATATGATGATGTTTCGGTCGGTTCGACCAAGAAGACTCTGGTTGTGCACTTCGACCAGACTGCCTACGAAGAAATGCTCCGAACTGGGGGTGATTCTCGCTGCTCCAATGTTCAAAAGTCTCGCAAAGTATGAAAAGTTTGGATTCCTAAATCCAAAGTGGCTTCTGATCTCTCTGTTGCTTCTGATAGCAAGGGAATTCTTCCCACTCCTATCGTAGGGGCTCCCGTTCGTAACGAGGCAGTCCTTACTTCAGCGTCGCACTTTACGTGTGACAATTTATCTCCCGTCTTTGACGGTGTAGATGATCAGGTTTCACGCTCACTGCGTAAGAATCAAATTTTACGCTCAGTGGGTAAAAAATAAGTTTTACGCTCAACGCATAAGCATAAGTCTCCCATTTGTAATGCGGCAGACTCTAATGTTAATGCTTCTGAGGGTAAGAATCAGTCTCCCGTCGGTGACGTGGTAGGCCCAAATAAATTACGCTCCTCGCATAAAACAAAATCTTCCGTCTGTGACGTGGTAGATAATCAATTTTTATGCTTTACGCTTAAAGGTAAGTCTCCTGTCTGTGACAGTGTAGATAAAATTCGCAATGATGTTTTTACATCTAATGTAAATGTACCTAAACGTATACAGCGTAAAAATAATGTTGGTAAAACTTCAGTTTTATACCAACAGCCTTCTTATACTGCTCTACGCAAAGTACCAAATCTACAAATTACACGCAATGACCATGGAGTCCTTCGTGCTAAAAAATCTCAAGATTTACGCACACAACTCCAAACACGTAGAAATGTTCAATTTGGTTCTGCGAATGCTGCCAGTAATCTTCTTTATACATAGGGTAATAACGTTTTTCTACCCCTAATATAATAAAGAAGACTACTCCCTCTACTCCTTCTGACTTACGTGAATTGTTAATGCAAAAGCGTAAGAATACACAATCTCCGGTGACATTTCCCCAAGAAAAACATCATTGTGAATATCACCAGGTTGTGATCAACTGTTGTTGTTCGGCTTCAAAACGGTCAGTTTTTTATCGATTAAGTTTTAATTCTCCTCAACATCAAGCTGAAGACCAAGAACATGAGCTGTCATATGCATCAGTCAACATGGCATCTCATACTAACAGAGGACGACATCCAAGACGGAATATGTCCCAAACTCCAGGTCAACAACAGTTCAACAGACTTCTTGATTCCTTTGAAGGAGTATATCAGAATACTAGATCAAGAAGACAAAGACAATTGCAGACTTCTGATTCAGAAGCTGGGGGTACTCAATCTTTTGAGTCTGACACCGATAGTGTAGATTCATACTTCTATACTAATCCCTCTATATCTTCAAGAGAGGTGGAATCATACGCTGTGGGAGATGAACCAGAGATGTCATCTGCTAATACGGAACAACGTCTCACTGCCGTAGAGCAATCACTGAAAGACATGCTTAACATGGTACAAAGCATGCATCAGATAATTTTGAATCAGCAAACTGCTCAGCCGACAGTAGTAACACCGGTACCAGTAACAGCACAAACTCAAGATAGTCAAGGAGCTGAAATACCTTTGAATATTTAAGAGCCTGCTGTTAATCAAAATTCTGCATCTCCAGATCCCATCATTCCTGAAGATGTACCACCTCCAGTGGGGGTTACGGTACATCCAACAACCATTCAATCAAATGTGCTTCTTCAAACCAGTGAAGCCATTCAAGCAGTACGTGAGCTCAAAGCACAGTTTGAAGTTTTGAGGCACAAAGATCAGCTCCAGAGGTTAGGGATCAAGCAACATTATCCTCCTCATTGGAATGATGTACCCTTTCTACCGAAATTCAAGCCATAATCTATGGTTTTGTTCGATGGAAAAGCATCTCCCAGTCAATATATCAATTACTTTGATATTATGACTGTACACTTACAGAAAAATGATGCTCTTCTCACTCGAGTGTTCATCGGGTGCTTGACGGGTTCAGCTTACGACTGGTATCGTAGTTTACCCGATAATTCTATTTCGTCTTTTGACGAATTCAAGGCAATGTTTCTCTCCCGTTTCTATGAAGGAGGTATGGACATGAACATGTCCTCCTTGATAGAAATCAAACAAAATAAGAAAGAAGATACTGGGACGTTCATCGAACGTTTTCGACAGGCTACTTTAAAGATGCCTCCTGGTATGCCAGATTCAGCGTTGATTGATACATGTAAGATGAATCTGCGACCATCCATCGCTGTTTTCACGGGTTCCCAATTCTCAGATTGGGCTTCGCTTATCATAGCAGCAGTTTCTGCCGAGACCAATGGTAGGTTGGCTCGAGAGCATGGGATGATTTTCGCTTCAGAAGATAAAGGGAAGAAAAGTAATCCTAGTAATAATCCTGACAATCGTAATGTGAAGGGAAAAGATACTCTTATGGTCAATCTTTCCAAGAACAAAACGACGTTGAATAATCAAGAATCTTCCAGGCCAAAGGAAGAATACTCCTTTGACGAAAGTGATAACCCAGGGATATTTCAATGTCTGGTAAAGAGTGGTAAACTTCAGATTCCGGAGCCAAAGAGGCCTAATGAGATGAATCTGACTGACAATCCCAAATATTGTATCTATCATAGATACATTAATCATCCTACCAGTGCTTGCTATGTCTTGAAAAAGAAAATCCAAGAGTTGATAAATGGTGGTGCTATTGCTTTAACCAATGATGACCATACGGTTACAACCAATATGGTTTCTCTTCAGTTCGGAGATTTTCCTCCACAGCAAGTCCCAGATGGAATTATCCCAATTTCGAAGGCGACGATGAAGATCGTGAATATCCCGCCTGCCAGAGAAGAAAATACAGGATTGCTGCCGCTCACACTAAAGAATGGTGAAATCATGTGGGTACATCCTGACTTAGTGCCTGAGTTGGAAAATAAAGATAAAACTTCAAAATTCAAGAAGGGTAAGAAAGTCAAAACCTGTAACATGATTTCCCATGTTATTCCAGATCCTGATGACTTGGATCACCTATGGGATGGTCTTCCTTTAGAAGATAGACTGAAAGGACTGAACATCTGTCCTCCAAGTCTAACTTCTACCAAGCTCAAGCTTACTCATTAGCAGTGGTTAGCCATGAATAGTATTCCTTTATATCGGGCATAACAAGTCTTTGCTGCTTATGAAAAAGCTCCGACAGAGATTTTTCCTCGTATCCCGAATCCTTCTCCTCCCGTAACTACAGAGACATCTATTCTTCATTCTTCTGTGGTTACAGAAGGTCTTGCTTCTTCCTCTTCCTCTGTTGAAACACTTGTCAAAAGTCTGCTGCCCACTCACTTGTATAGTCAGCAATCTGTCCTTCTCATGAAGAAGATGGGTTATGATTTTCAAAAGACAGAAGGTTTGAATTATGATAAAGGAATACGACTTCCTTTACAAATTCAAAATCAAAACTCTACTGTTAGATTGGGTTCTGAAGTTCCTCATAACAACCCTCACAAGAAGAAGGCTAAGGGAAGAAAGACTAAATCCTGTAATATGGTACTTCCTTCTCCTGAGTCTGAAGAAAAAACTTTCGCTGGTACAAGATCTGGAAAAGAGTACCACAAAGACTATGAGGGATCCTCCAAAGAAGCAGAAGATGTAGTGGAAATACTACCAACTCAACCTTCTTCTGTTCCTGCTAAACCTTCTGTGGTTGAAAAGGGGAAACAGAAAGCAGTACGCTTCGACGTCCCATTGAAGTCTGCTTCCAGTCAGGGGGTGGTGATGAAGCCTTACAAGTTTGATATTCTAGCTCAGTTGGTCAATACTCCGACTAGACTATCTATATTTGAGTTGCTTCATCTTTCCAGAGAAAGCAGAGAGACTTTGAGTGAAGCTTTACTTCAAGCAGATTCATGCTTGGCTCAACTCAAGACTCCTGATAATATACCAGTGTTATGTCCACAATGTCATAGTATGATGGAAGCAATTCCCAACATCATCTTTACACAAGAAGATATGCTGTTGAAGCATAACAAGCATGACAGACCTTTGTGCTACACTGGGTATATTGGATCCACTGAAATTGACAGGATTTACATTGATCCTGGGTCCTCAATTAGCATAATTCTTCAGAGTATGCAAAGACCTCTGAGGATTCCTACTAGTGATTTGACTTATACTAGTACTACGATAGTCGGTTTCAACTCTGGCAAGAGCAAGCCACTGGGGAAGATTCGTCTGCAGATTCAGATTGGTGATCTTCGAACCATGGTAACTTTCTATGTTATCAACTCAGACGTCTCCTATAATATCCTTTTGGGGAGACCGTAGATTCATGAGCACAATATTGTGCCTTTAACTCTTCACCAATGCTTCAAGTATGTAGATTCCTAAGGAGTTGTGAAGACTGAGTTTGCTGATATCAATCCTTTCAAGGGTGTCGAAGCCTATTTTTCTGATTCAAGGCTTTATAAACAAGAGCATGTGAAAGAGATATCAGACATGGCTGAAGATCAATCACCTACTGAGGATCAGTCTATTAATGAAGATCCGCCAGAGGAGCAACCTTTGAAGATCATAGTCAAGGGACGAATCCAATCCCAATCTGTCAATGATCAACCTCTGATAATTAAGGTTAAAGGAAGAACTTAAACTTTATCTGAGGAATCAACAAATATTCCTGCTAAGAGCCAAGTTCAACCTTTTATGATCAAGGTCAAAGGGCGTACTTCTTGTACGAATGATCCAGAACCACCATTGATTGTCAATCTTGACAAAACTACGCAGAAGGCGGATAATGGTCCACTGATGATTAATCCGAAGCGTAGCAGTCAAATTGTAAATGATGTAAATATTGATCATTCTGTACTTTTTGATATCAATGAAGATTTCCTTTTCGAGTATATGGCTGTCAAGTTTATCGAAAGAATGACTTTATCTTCTGATAATCAAAGTCATCAATATAAAGACGACATTGAGCCAGAAGAAACTTTATACATCGATCATAAGGAAAATTCTTTTCCTCCTCATGTAGATGTTGGACCTTATGCTCAAAGGTTCCTAACATCTTCTCCTTATCTTCTACCTGTGGCCGCTTCATCACAAGCTTGCGTATAGACGTCACGAAGAATCTTATTTCGTGGTTCCGTCTGATAAGAAAAACAAGCGCCAAATTGTGTTTGGCCTGGCTAGAAATATCCCTGTTGCTCAGGTAGATGAACTGAAAGATAAAGACAAGGGAAGAATCCAAATTGACAAGTATAGTCAACAATCTATCAAGATTATCCAGAACATGGGATATGATTTGAAGACTATGCAAGGTCTCAATCAAGGCAAAGGTAGACGACTACCATTATGTGGTGATCCGTTTTATCAGAAGACTCGTCATGGGTTGGGATATGATCCGTCCCACATGTTTAATGACGATATACATAAAGAATTCTCTTCTAGCTCTTCGCAATCATCGGATTCAGAAGAAGTCCAATTCATTGAAACTGATATGTCTCGTTCCTCATATGATGAATCTGGACAAGTATTTTCAGTCAATATGGTTCAAACTGATGATGAATCTGAACTATTTGAGAATGATCCTTGGGCTCAACAGATGGATACTCAGTGGGAACTTTGTTTTGAACAGCGACAGCCACCTACAGATGATGAGGTTATCCAGATTGATGTTGGAGATGGAACTACGTCCAAACCAATATTCATCAGTAAGAATCTTTCTAAAGATGAAAAGGAACAGTTGATAAAACTTATCAAAAAATATATTGACATTTTCGCATGGAGTTATGAGGATATGCCAAGCCTAGATCCTAAAGTTGCTACTCATAAACTCAATATTTTACCTAACGTCAAGCCTGTAAAACAACAGCAACGGCGCTTTAGACCAGATATGATGGATGCAATTGAAGCAGAAGTCAAAAAGTTGATCACATGTGGATTTGTTCGTGAAGAGCAACACCCAGATTGGGTTGCCAATATAGTTCCTGTCATGAAGAAGAACGGAAAAGTTCGAGTTTGTATAGATTATCGAGATCTTAATGCAGCTTGTCCAAAGGACGAATTTCCACTTCCAATTACTGATGTCATGATAGACAATACATGTGGTTTTGAACGCATGTCTTTCATGGACGGATTTTTAGTGTACAATCAGATCAAGATACATCCAGAAGATGAGAAGCATACCACTTTTCGTACACCCCTTGGGGTCTACTGCTATACGGTTATACCGTTTGGTCTTAAAAATGCCGGTGCCACGTATCAACGGGCTATGAGCAACATCTTTCAAGAATATCTACGAAAGATAGCTGAATTGTATGTAGATGACATTGTTGTTAAAAGTCGATCAAAGGATGATCACATTCAGGACTTAAGGACAGTATTTGAGTTGATGCGCCAGCATCAATTGAAAATGAACCCTACTAAGTCTTTCTTAGGGGTTTCCAGTGGCAAATTTTTAGGATTTATCATTACTTTTTAGGGTATCCACGTCGATCCTGATAAGGTTAAAGCAATTCTTGAAATGCATCCTCCTCGTAATCTGAAAGAACTCCGTGGCTTTCAGGGTCGTATTGCTTATATTAGAAGATTTATATCTAATCTTTCTGGAAGATGTCAACCTTTCTCCCGTCTATTAAAGAAAGGCGTATCTTTTGTTTGGGATGAAGCGTGTCAGAAAGCCTTCAATGACATTAAGCAATACCTTATAAACCCACCTGTTCTGGTACCTCCGGTGGTAGGAAGGCCATTTTTGCTATATGTTCGAGCCTTGGATCATTCACTTGGCGCTCTTCTTGCACAGAAAAGTGATATGGGTCATGAGCAAGCAATATATTATCTGAGCAGAATGATGGTCGGAGCTGAACACAGGTATACTCCTGTGGAAAAGGAATGTCTAGCTTTGGTTTTTGCCGTCCAAAAGACAAGACATTATGTGACAGGACAGACTATTCATGTCATCTCCAGAATAAATCCCATTCGGGTATTGATGAGAAAACCTAGCATTCTTAACTCCAGGCTGGCCACCTGGGCGATGTTGCTTACTCCTTATGACATGGTTTATGTACCTCAGAAATCAATAAAGGGTCAAGCATTAGCCGATTTCTTAGCTGCTTACCCTATACCTGAAACATCAAAATTATATGAGGACATTTCAGATGAAGTCGTGGATTGTAACCTGACTTTGAAGAATAACATATGGCAATTATATTTTGATGGGGCATCACGAGTAGGACCTAAAGGCAATATTGTCTCTAGGGTAGGAATCGTCTTGGTTTCTCCTGACAAAATGGCCATATACCGTGCCTATTCTCTCAATGAGCCATGCTCCAACAATGTAGCAGAATATAATGCTCTATTGATCGGTCTCCAAGTAGCAAAACAACTGGATATTGAGTTCCTAGAAGCTTATGGAGATTCTTAATTGATTGTTAATCAAGTTAGAGGGACTTATGAGGTCAGAAATCCTGATCTCATTCCTTATCATCAAGTGGTAGTTGAACTGGTCCTTTCATTCAAAGGATTCTTCATTGAGTTTGTACGACGCTCTCAAAATGTGGAAGCTGATGCTCTTGCTAGTTTAGCTGCAGACCTAGCTGTTCCAATCCGAAGGTAAAATACAATTACTTTGTTGGATCGAGACTTGTTCTGTGTCAAGAATAATTTGTACATTGAACAAAGTTATACTACAGAGTCAAATTCCCAGCATAAGGATTGGAGAACTCCATTCATTGATTATGCAGTTCATGGGATTTTGTATGAAGATCCAAAAGAAGCTGCATCAATCAAAAGACGATCGTTTCGGTTTTATTATGATTCGTCTTTACATATGCTATACCGTCGTTCCTATGATGGACTCTTGCTGCGTTGTCTCTCAGAAAGTGAAGCTAAACAAACACTGCGAGAAGCTCATAATGGTATTTGTGGTGCTCATCAATCGGGTCCTAAATTATAAGACCGTATTCGAAGAATGGGGTATTATTGGCCTTCTATGATAGTAGATGCTGTAGACTATGTCAGAAGATGTAAAGCATGTCAGATTTATGCTGATTTTATTCATCAACCATCTGAATTTCTACACCCTACAGCAGTCTCTTGGCCCTTCGAAGCTTGGGGTATGGATGTCATTGGTCCTATTAATCCTCCTTCTGTTAAAGGACATCGGTTCATATTAGCTATAACAGATTACTTTTCTAAGTGGGCAGAAGTAGTTTCCCTTGCGAAAGTGAAAACATCTAATGTGATCAGCTTCATCAAGCACCATGTCATTTACCGCTTCGGGATTCCTCGACGGATAATTCATGACAATGGTCCACAATTTGCCAGTCGGGCATTTTATCGATTCTGTGATAAGAACCGAATTCAAAATTTGGCTTCTACGGCTTATAATCCAGCTGCTAATGGTTTAGCCGAAGCTTTCAATAAGACGATCATTAAACTTCTCAAAAAGTTTGTCTCTTCTAATAAACATGATTGTAATGAGAAACTTAGAGAGTGTTTATGGGCTTATCGAACAACAGTCCGGACTCCTACTGGTTTTACACCATTCTTATTGGTTTATGGATGTGAAGCTGTTCTCCCATTGGAAATCCAGATCCCATCTCTACGAATAGCCATTGCTAATGAGCTAACTACAGAGAATAATGATCGCTTACGACTCCAAGAACTTGAAGGATTGGATGAGAAGCGTCTTCAAGCACAACAGCACATTGAACTATATCAAGCCCGCATATCTCGAACTTTCAATCGTAAAGTTAAAGAGAGGGTATTCAAAGTTGGCGAACTTGTATTAGCCGTTCGGAGACCGATGGTGATGACTCATAAAAGTAAAGGGAAATTCCAAGCAAAATGGGAAGGCCCTTATGTAATTGAGTCCGTATTTTCCAATAGCGCCTATCGGTTATCAAAGCCCAATAGAGATCTACTCATGATGCCAATCAATGGCAAATTTCTTAAGAAATACTATGTATAAAAAAAAAGGGGAAGACAGAATGAAAATAAAGTTTCTTTTATTACTATTTTTGTTCAAAACAAAAGGTCAAGGACGAGGACCACTGCCTCCCTTATTGAATACATAGTCAGTTAATGTCTCGAAGGCATTGTTGCCTGAGTTCATAAAAAACTTGCAGGCGGCCATCCTCAGCGCTTCTTCTTCAGGAGTTTTTCCTGACTCTACTAAGAACGCAAGGATATCTTGTGGTGGCTTGGGCGTAGAAGAGCTGTTGCCTACTTGAGTCGGGCCTGCCACTGTTGGCTCAACGGGACACATCTCAGTGACGTCCTCATTTTTCCTGGAGACTTCATTCTTTTGATGTACATCCTCGAAAGACATTTTCAATTGAGGAGTAGAAATAAGAATGAAATGATTACAGAGAGTTCTCGCCTATTTATAGAAGAGGACTGTTGATGAACCGGTCTTTGAGATTGAGAACAACTTTTCATTCCCGAAAAGACCTGTCCGTTCGTTCTATCGGGTTCATTCATTTAATTATGGAATCGAATCAATGTTTTCTTTTCCCAAAAATTATGATTCATTCATACATTAAGATGGACTTATATGCTCATGACATCTGTCTCCTTATTCCCCAGCTACCAAGGTTTGGTTAAGCTGATTTCTTATCTCCTGTGAGAGGGATTTTAAATCTTCTATTTTATCAATTGATTAAAAAATGGGATTCATTATTTATCATGTTTTTATAACCTCTGGATAAATACTAAATCCACCTACTTTTCCTATCTATCATTTCCATTTTTGACCTCTGCATAGATATTAATCTAATTTTCTTTTGAGTTCTTATATACTATCATGTCCATATTACCTCTGATAGTATTGTATACTCTAGAAACAGAAAGTAAGATTTTATTATCTATCATGTCCATATTTCATCTAGATAGATACAAATCATTGAGCATAGAAGAATTATCATTTCCATTCTCATATCATAAAAAGTCTATTACATTTCTTAGACTTTCTTACAAATCATAATGGAAATCTATTACATTTTGGATTTTCATTCTATACACACAACGATAACCTAATGGAGATTTATTTCTTCTTCGGATCTTCTTCGTCGGATTCATTGTTGGTGTCAATTCCTTGCTGTCTGAGCCTCAGTGGCGACCAGAACAGCAGGAATCAAACTCTGGTCTTCTCTCTCAGACGAGAGGAGAACCCCAGGGTATGGCAGCCCGAAGGCGTGTTGCTGCCAATATAACTGGTAGATTAGGGGCGGCCTTCTAGAGGAGATAGGAATGTATCTAGCATTGGGATACGATCCCTAGTTCTGCCGTGGAAGGAACTCTACTACCCGATTTCTCGGGGTAGAGTTGACTCCACCATCCAACTCTCCGTGTATAAAGGCTCTTACTACCAACAGAGGAAGACCCTTCTATCCCACAGAGAGTTCTGAGTTGTCTGATTTACGCGTCAAAAGCATATGAGCTCCTTGATATTGATGTCAGAAGAACGCTCTTCACAACGTCAAAGTCACCAATGCCGGTCCTGGAAAAACTGTTCAGCCAAACTTCTGCAGAAAACAACAAAGAAGAAGTATTTTAAACAGAAGTATCATCAGATGCGTATTAAACGCTAACTAAAAACAGATGACAAGGCTTTTACGCCAGTGCTTCAGCAAGGCTTTTACGCCAGTGATTCAGCAAGGCTTTTACGCCAGTGCTTCAGCAAGGCTTTTACGCCAGTGATAAGGCTTTTACGCCAGTACTTCAGCAAGGCTTTTACGCCAGTGATTCAGCAAGGCTTTTGCGCCAGTGCTTCAGCAAGAATTTTTACGCTTGTCAAGAATTTACGCTCATGAATAGCTGTTTTCAACAAAAAATTTGAAGACAGATATTTGCTTACGATCGGACTTACCACTTAAGTCAAATGGTTTGGCTCTAATAGTGGATGAATCTACGTCTGATGATTGGGCGTACAAAGGAACGCTATTGGAAAGCATTGCCATTGTCATTTGTTGGAGAACAACATTACAAAAAGTTATCTTCAGAGGAATGAGAATGAGAATATATGAAACATTCTCGGCTATTTATAAAGACTGAAGAAACTGTTGGGAGTCTATTTCGGGAAAAGATCCTATTAAAAAGCTCTCGTGACCACAAGACAGACGCCACGTGTCGGTTTGTTTCTTGGGAATGAACAATCATAGAAGCAGTCAAAATAAGTGTTGAACAGTTCTATGTACCAACAGATGAGATTAACATCAGACTTTATTTATAAAAAGGGGGAAGTGGCCCCCTACAGATAAAAGATTCGCAATGCATAAAAATATTATTTTTTCTCTCCCTCGTCGGGCTGACGAAGGGAGGTACCTAGTTCGTGCATATTGCGAATCCCGGAGCGACGCATCAGATTAAGAAATGCTTCTGCATCTCCTGGCCCTTCGTACGCAGTTGGGGGACCACCATCGATGTGACTAAAGACTGCAGGAGTCAGTCCAAAGTACTCTAAAAGGTTGCATGCTCGCTCAAAATCAAGCCTGGAGCTCGAAGCCTCTTTGTTAGTAATCTCGTTCTTTGGCGCCATGTCACTATGAGGATGAATGACAAGAGTGAAGAATTTCTTCTTATTTATACAATTAAATCAACTCTTCATATTCCTCGTTGGAAACTGCTCATTATCAATGTAAACTCGGGGAAACGAAAAGGCATTCGAATGTCTCGAGAAAGAAATTCATTGTGACGGTTAAGTGTTGACCGACACTATTAAAAATTGCACCGACTGTTGGATATCCCTGCTTTTATGCGGATGACGGTTGCATATCCCGAATTTTACGCTGACTGATCAAACTTTAACTTTTACGCTTTTGTTCAAAGTGTTTCAAATTTTGGAGATATTTGAAAACTTTGAAGGGGGTCTTGTAGGAGCATAAAAAGTGCTTCAAAGAAAGACTCAAAGTGATAGATCATTCCACTCCAATTGAGCCACTTTATGCCGCAGAGAGGCTAAATACTTTATGCCCAAGATAAGGCTAATCACTTTACGCCTAAAGCAGGCAGATCATTTTACGCTCGGGTCTATACCCATGGTTTTACGCCAAGGACAGATCAGCCACTTTTATGCTGGACAAAGCTGTCAAATCTCGTATTTAATGCAAACTCTGACATGGAGATATTAATGATGGCATATATCACAGAATTCAAAGGGATTTGTTTTTACACAGAGACCAATATTATCGTTTAGTATGTGGATTGAGCTACTTTACGCTCACACTACGGCTTCTTTTACGCACGAAGATTATACGAGCCTTTACGCTCAACAGTCGACGTGTGCGTAAAGTCTATTTGAGCTGCTTTTACGCTCAAGGTTATTTAACAACCACTTTATGCGGGAAGTCTATGTCAGGGCTATTTTACGCCTAATCTACTGCTTTACGCTCAGAGTACATTGGGGCTATTTTTACGCCCTATTCTCCTCCATCAGTTTGGAACGTGGTTTGCTTACGTGGCTTTTATGCCATTCTTTTCGAAGAATGTGTGTACATGCATCCTATTCTTACTGAAATGATGGGATACATATCAACATATACAGAGGATGGCTTCAGTCATGAGTGGCAGTTGTTAGCGTAAAGATAGAACTTTTGCTGAGTTTTTACGCACAAAAGCCCAAGTCTATAAATAGACTTATTTTTCTGATAACAGAGGGACAGAGACATGAGAGAATACAGAGATCAGAACTTAGAGATTTTGATTCTCCAGAGCATTCTTCTTCAACCTTTCTTTCAGAACAGAGTGAAGCAAAGTAGGAAAGCATTCGGCCTCGCCATCAGTGCCCAAGTGCGTCGATACCTTTCTGGTGACTTAGTTCTTTCAGTTGTTCTACTTCAAGCAGTGATCTTCATCATCATCATCATATGGTCCAAGGAACAAAGTGATCATTTACGAATCAGACTTCCATAGCAATACTTTCCCAGAATTAAATTTGTACTTCTTGTACTTTTTCTCGTTTTATTTTCAAAGGCCAATTTCTATTTTTGGCATTTTGTTAAGTGAAACAACGTAGGCGTGGTAGTAGCTCGAGTTTTTGTCTCCCTTACTGTCCCATTTAAGCCCCGCTTTCTGCTTCCAAAAATCTGTCTCCATTATCAGTCAGAATTTGAGGATAGCTTTGGTGAGGTTAAGGGCAGTCCTAGCTGCTGGGGATCTGTCGGTCATGAACCTAATTTTTGCCCGATTGACGTCATCCTCAGCCTCACGGATGGCCTGAAAAATGTTCCCATAGGCCTGCTTGCTCCAGACCGCTAGGACTTTCCTCGTGGCATTGAGTTTGTTGGCCACCCGAGTGAGGGGTTCGACGGAGTCCGCGCTGTTCCAACCTTCCGTGATAATGCCCAAGAACTGGGGGTGTTCGTTCCAGAAATCCAGGAACCAGAAACTCTTTTTGTTCATGCCTGAGTTTTTTGTAATTCCAACTAGCAGGGGGCGTGGTCGGATTCCGTTGCGTTGAGGTAGAAAAGCTTAGAGGTAGTCCCCATTCCATGCCAATGGGCGTTCGTTAGTGCCCTGTCAAGGTGGGAATATTGACGACGATCGCCTTCCTGCATGTTGCACCAGGTAAAGGCATTGCCGGTGAATGGCAAGGAGCAGAGGTGGGAGTTAAAAATGAAGTTGTTGAAATCTTGCATGGCCGTAAGAGGAGAAGGGCGTCCGCCAGTCTTCTCTTCTCTGCAGGTGATAGCGTTGAAGTCCCCAATACAAAGCCAAGGGAGGTTATTGTGGTGTAGATGTATGTCCAGGAGATTGTTCCAAAGTTGTTTGCTCTCCGCGATGTCGCAGCTACCATGAACCGCAGACAGGATGGCGCACTTGGAGAGCAACGGGTGTTCTATCCAGCAAGATAGAGCCTGTTTGGAGTCATGAATGAATCCGAGTTTGACGTCCTTCGAGCAGAGGATCCAAATATCGTGTCTGCCAGCAATGGCAGTCGGAAAGCCTAACTGCAGTTGAATGAATTTGAGTCTCTTATGGGGGATTTTGGGTTCAAGGATGATCAAAATGTCAATCTTGTGAGTTTTATTGAGGCTGGTGATTCTTCTCTTGGTAGATTTATTTGCCAGACCACGGACATTCCAGGATAGGCTGTTCAGCATTAATGGAGCCACCGGGGGGGTTGGTTAGCCCGCTTGGCTGCGGACCTGGTTCGGATCGTTGGTGACTCTCCGGCTCATTTCTGTTCTGATTTCCTGATTGTGCTGGTTTCCTCTCCCGCCATCGAGGTGGATGAGTTGGCAATGCAATACTCGGGGTGGTTGATGGGAATGTCTTCGGGGGGGGTTCGATCAAGACTCCTGCCGAATCAGACACTGGTTCCTCAGGGGGAATGAGAATGGAGTCGTCCATGTTGCCAAACTGGTCTCCTTTTGATTGGAGGGGGAATCATGTAGCAAGGACCTGAAGTCCTCTATGGGCTTGTTCTGTCCCTAGCATAGCTAGGGCTTCTATGACATTGACTTCGTAGGAGGGATGAACCTCTTGGGGGTAGTCTATGGTATGTGGAAGTTCTTGGAGGTCCTCCTCAGCGGCTGCCGGATTAGTGTTGCTGGCGCCTTCTGGGCTCAGCTGGGGAGCCACCAAGGATTCTCCAACAGATGCGATCTCAAGGGAGGGTTCAGTCGCTTCCACGACAAGGACGTTGAACTGATTGGAAAGGGTCAGAGTTGGTGGGCGGTAGGGGATCACTGATCTGTCCGAGGAGGCGCCGTGGTCTGTTTTTCTTTTACTAGAGT